>OX638067.1:41379356-41979356 GCA_951804385.1 Trifolium dubium
ATTAGGTTAATTTGTGAAAGACCTAGCAGGAAGACGATTGAAGTGAAGCCAAAGTTGATCATCGAAACCAGGAATATGAGATTCTTCGTAATCAGAATCTAGAATTCGACGAAGAACTTCGTTGTAAACTTCGAGCTTTTGACGGTGATGGCGAGGATTAGCGTGTGATTGAACAGCTCTACTTCCGCAACTTTCAATGTCGTTTTCGATCACCATGAGAGAGATTAACGAGAATCAAACGAATCAAAATAACAATAACAGTAGAAGTAGTTATCATAAGAAGAAGAAGAAGAGCGAGGAATGAGATCGCGAGAAATTGAAGAGACGAAAAGAAGAGAATTGAGAATTTGAGTTGACGAAAAAGAGTTTTTAATATTTTTTGGTGTTGCTTTGTGTTGTTGTTGGTGGTTTGGAATTTGGATTGGGATTGGTTTGATTTGATTCAGTGTGTGTTTTTGGGTTCGGCGCTGTTCTAAGCTATCCACGTCAGAGTGGGACCGAGTTGGAGCTCAAAATGGACACACCAGGTAAATTAATTAAAATAAGTTTTGTTGATAAGGGATTAGCTAGTCATTAGTGAGTGAGATGAGATAAAATATGATCATAGTATAAAATAATTAAATAAATACGTGTATGTCACATGGCAATAATAGCTTAATTAGTGGGTGGATGTTTTCATTTCCTCAAAATAGTAGTAAAATATAAAACTCTAAAGAATGATTTACTCTTTTGATAGTATTATTGTAGATAAAGTGTTTAGTGTACGTTTGATTTTAATTTTATAGGAGTTAGAATTTATTCTGATATGTTTGATTTTTGTAAAATAAAATTGATTCTGCCACTAGAATTGATTCTGCTTGAAGCTATAAACTGTAGTTTTTAACTTTAGAATTGATTTTTACACTTTTAGTTAAATGTATCCAAATATAAATTAATTCTTCTAAACTCAATTCTGATAAAATTAATTTTACTTAATCAATTTTATCAAAATCAATTTTATTTAAAATTAAACTAAAAATAAGAGATAAGGTGGTTATTATTGTAGATAAAGGGTTTAGATTGATAAAAAATGTTTGACAAAAAAATTGTTGAATGAGATGATCGCATGCAATGACACTCTTTAGAAGAAAGTGGGCCTTCATTATGTGTGAAATAACTTCCTTATAAAATTGTGAAAGAATTATTTTATGAGATATTGTACGCATGTTTATTAAGACCAACTCCAATATGACTTGTTTAAACTTTAATGGTATTTGAAAGTTAATGGACAATATTTTATTGGATTTCACCAATGGAATATGCTCTTGTGGTAACTATGGTTGTTAATTGAATTGGTCCAAAAGCCATATCAAGCAAGGAGGGCCTTTGGAGTTTGGCCTCAATGAATTATGTTGACAAAATAAATAATAATGTGTATTTTTTTTTTATTAAGTAGTTTAGTGTCTACAAATTCATTTTAATAAAACAAATGAAAAATATTGGATTTGAACTTGATCCTTACAAGTAGCTTGTGGATCATCTAAGTTGTATATGTTGACATTATTATACATTCAACAATCATTTACATCACAAAAATAAATACTTTTAATGGATGTTTTAGGTTATAAAACTATTATTTATACATTATTTTTATACATATAGTTGATTACTTGACTTTATTGTTTTATATTCTTGCCTTCTTGGAGCTCAATAAGTTCAAGAGCATGAAAATGGTATGAACCCGTTATGATTTTCTTTTATAAGAACTCATTATATGTTCTTAAGCATTAAACTATATTAAAATAAAACGAGTGAATTATTTTAAAATAATACTATATGGTATATCGAGATTTTTATCACAAGAACACAATAATTTATATTAAGGTCTTGTTAACTAGTGCCCTTGGGGTATTATTTAAGGTAACAAAAATGGTAAGTTCACATTAAAAACAATATCTTATGTATTTTTATTACTTTGACTGCACAAACTTCAATGTACATTTACTATATTTGTATTTTTTAACCATTGCCCCAAGGGCACTAGTTATCATTTTCCTTTATATTTATATTATTGGAGACACTTAAAATAGACTTAAAAATTAGAATTTTTTGGTACATTAGAAGATAAATTATTCTCGTCGAAGATTGAATCTTTGATTTCCTCTCATTCAATCGATATGTCGCTCAGCTCTTACTCAGTGCCGATGCCGACATTTTGGAGGTTCGAAGAAAATAATTAAAATGGACCTCCTAATAAAAAAAATTATATCAAAAAAATATATACTATATTTTTTAAAATAACATCATCTACTTAAACTATAAATAACATCAACGACAACTTCAAAATTATTTATTTTATCTATGTCACTAACATAATAAAAAATGTCATATTCTAATCAATATAATCAAAATACATTTTAGTTACTTAACAATAGCATTCCTCCGAGTATTTTTTGAAACAAATTCTACATTGTTTGGATCAAATATGATTAAGTCTAGCCTAATAATATAAATGTTTTTTGAGGCCCCTCAAATTTGGAGGCCTAAAGATGAGGTCTAGATTGTCTACCCTCAAAGCCGTCCCTGCTCTTACCACTTGAGTTATTTTATGGAGACTTAAAAATTGGAAATTAAATCTACCTTTTAAGATAAATAAACTTTTTATCAAATAGTAAGTCATTTTCACATGGGCCAGCTATCCCACCTATCGAGGTGCCTCCAATCTAGAGAGGGATTAGTCACTGCATTCGGCGGTGGATACTATAGTCTCGACCAAAAAAGTCATTTTCACATGGAAATTAAAATGAAAAGTTTAACATATCTCTTATAAATCCATTCATTATAACATGTCGTAGCGTGTAACTATTACCATCTACACACAATAAAATCGTGTTCATATAAAAAGTTTATTGATGGGATTGTTAAATGTTATTCCTCAGCATTTGGTGTTGGAACTTAGAATAAAAGAAGATGCCCTTTTATATTTTATTGTGGAATACATCTATGATGATGTATCTAATCTTATCTTATATGAAATAAAGCGATTTTTTTAATATACTCATGGGCCATGGTGGGGTTTGTATATTACTATATTAGAATTATTATTTGGGAATATGGATTTGTGACTGTAATCCTTATCCTCTCAGATGTAAAACGTGGTCCTACTGATCAACCATAAATTAGTTTAAGTAGCAAAAGTTTTAGACTTCTTAAGTGTATAATTAGAAGTTCAATTCTAATTTATACCTATGTAAAAATTAGATTGAAAGAGAAAATTTATCTCATGTAATTTATATTTTTTGATAAAAATTAGTGTGATCCACAATAAAAGCTTCGCAGAGAAATAGAGAAGAGAGAAATCGAAACACAGAAATTAATGCATGTATTTAAATTATAAAAGAGTTCAAATACATACATTAAAATCCGTGTTTTAATTTCTCTTTTCTCTATTTCTCTTCAACCAAACAAACCTTTATAAAATATTTGGTCCTACCAAACAATCGAACCTTCTCATTAATTTTTATCCCACTTACACGGGTCGTTTTGATAAACACTACTGCTATGATTTGGGAAGAATGAAAAAACAACCAAAATATTAGAACTAACCACGAGGGTTTTTAACTTAAAAATTCAGACTAATTAACCATTTCAAGAGAATTTTAGTATTTATATTTCTTTACAAAGGGATTTTCCCTTTCGAGGAACTGTTAACAAAATTCGGTAAAGAACTGTTTAAATATGACATCCTAGTGCATGATATTATATTTTTGTTTGTTTTATTTTTCTGATGTTATAATTCACAAGTTTTCTCTTGGTGATATTATGGCTCTTATATATTGCCAAATAAGAATAAGTATAAGTTAGTTTATTGATAGTTGATGTTAGTTTGTGATAAGTTAGTTGGTTGAATTTATAGTGTATGATAATTTGACATATGAGTTATTAATGTTAGGATTTTTGGGTCACAAACGTAATATTATACTAGCCAGTACCCGTGTGCATACGCATGGGGGTCGCGCTACGCGCGACATTTTTAGATATTAAAAACATTCATCAAATAATATAAAAAATGCAGTAAATTAATTATAATTAGAAATTTAAACATAAAATTTGTCAAAAATAAAAACTTTAATAATATATACTTAAGAAATAAATATATGAGTAAAAGATAAATATCATTAAGAAAGAATCACAAATTTCAGTTTCATGTGTTAATATATGAGTATAAATATAGACACATAAAAATTATCTAAAAAACACCATTTTTTTTTTTGGTCAAGAAAAAACACCAATTTTATTAGTGACACAATTGACCGTTTCCCAATGATCTCTGTGAAATTACTAAATATTTTATCGATGATAAATTTGAAAATCTCGATAAATTTATTAAAAATTTAATAATCGATAAAATTGAGAATATCTCCACTATATGGTAGCTATTTTTAATTTTTTTTAATTAGTTAACATTTGTCTCATATATGATACTACCTCCGTTCCTTTTTACTTGTCGATAACAAATCATCAAAAAAATTTAGGTGCCCGTAATAATAAATGAGTATAAATATAGACTCCGTAAAAGTTACGAAAAAATAGACAATTTTATTCATATATGCGTAAAAATATAGATCCCGAAGAATATATAAAAAAAAGTTAGGTCCCCATAATAATATATGGAATATAAATATAAACTCCTTCAAAATTAACAAAAAATATACTACTTTTTTATTAATATATGCGTAAAAAAATAAATTTTGAAGAAATCATAAAAAAATTTAGGTGTCCATAATAACATATGAGTATAAATATAGACTCCTTAAAAGTTACAACAAAAATAGACAATTTTATTAATATATTTGTCAAAAAAATGATTTTGAAGAAATCGTCAAAAAAGTTAGGTGCCCGTAATAACAAATGAGTATAAATATAGACTCCGTAAAAGTTACGAAAAAATAGACAATTTTATTCATATATGCGTAAAACATAGATCTCGAAGCAACTAAATTTTTTTTTTTAAGTCCCCATAATAATATATGGAGTATAAATATAAACTCCGTAAAAAATCCCATACCAAAAAAAAAACTCCGTCAGAATTAACTAATAAATATACCACTTTTTTATTAATATATTCATAAAAAAAATAAATCTTGAAGAAATCATCAAAAAAGTTAGGTGCCCGTAATAACAAATGAGTATAAATATAGACTCCGTATAAGTTACGAAAAAATAGACAATTTTATTCATATATGCGTAAAAATATAGATCCCGAGGAATCTATAAAAAAAGTTAGGTCCCCATAATAATATATGGAGTATAAATATAAACTCCTTCAAAATTAACAAAAAATATACTACTTTTTTTATTAATATATGCGTAAAAAAATAAATCTTGAAGAAATCATAAAAAAATTTAGGTGCCCATAATAACATATGAGTATAAATATAGACTCCTTAAAAGTTACAACAAAAATAGACAATTTTATTAATATATTTGTCAAAAAAAGGATTTTGAAGAAATCGTCAAAAAAGTTAGGTGCCCGTAATAATAAATGAGTATAAATATAGACTCCGTAAAAGTTACGAAAAAATAGACAATTTTATTCATATATGCGTAAAACATAGATCTCGCAGCAACTAAAAAAAATTTAAGTCCGCATAATAATATATGGAGTATAAATATAAACTCCGTAAAAAATCCCATACCAAAAAAAAAAACTCCGTCAAAATTAACTAATAAACATACCACTTTTTTATTAATATATTCGTAAAAAAAATAAATCTTGAAGAAATCATCAAAAAAGTTAGGTGCCCGTAATAACAAATGAGTATAAATATAGACTCCGTATAAGTTACGAAAAAATAGACAATTTTATTCATATATGCGTAAAAATATAGATCCCGAAGAATCTATAAAAAAAAGTTAGGTCCCCATAATAATATATGGAGTATAAATATAAACTCCTTCAAAATTAACAAAAAATATACTACTTTTTTTATTAATATATGCGTAAAAAAATAAATCTTGAAAAAATCATAAAAAAAGTTAGATGGTTGTAATAACATATGAGTATAAATATAGACTCCTTAAAAGTTACAACAAAAATAGACAATTTTTTTAATATATTTGTCCAAAAAAGGATTTTGAAGAAATCATCAAAAAAGTTAGGTGCCCGTAATAAAAAATGAGTATAAATATAGACTCCGTAAAAGTTACGAAAAAATAGACAATTTTATTCATATATGCGTAAAATTATAGATCCCGAAGAATCTATAAAAAAAAGTTAGGTCCCCATAATAATATATGGAGTATAAATATTATATGTATTGGGGTTATTATGTAGTTAGCTAAAAGATCAGTGGTTTATTAATAATAAGTTTATGGCTAAAAACATAAATATCATGAGAGATAATTTATTGTGTAGATATCATAAGTCAATATTTAATTTAATGAGGGTTCAAATTATAATATTGAAAAATAGGAAATAATCCTAAGGTTATTTATCCTAAGGTTATTTATAAGGGTTATAGTCCCCAATTGTAGAATAACGTGAACGCTCGTCATATTTTCTTTTCATCCCCATCAGAGGAGATTCAAGGAACTATAAAGAATTCTACAATTGGAAGATCACATATCCGATGACCTTCAATTCATTAGCTATGTCAAAACTCAGATACGCTTCCACTTATAATTATATTATTTGTTGATAATTAAAATGATTGATTCTAAGGTTTAAATAAAACTTTAAATCTAACAATATAATTGAGTTCTTGTTCTAATTAGAACCTAATTAGGTGCTAATTAGAACCTACATTTTGAGTTATTGAAATAGTTGTTGAATAGATTTCCAACTCGAAGTAATCTTTTTACAAGGAATATCTTGTTGGAAATTAAATCATGTTGCTGTTTGTGTTCTTTGTTCTAGCCACCAAGAAACAAAGGTACATTTCTTCTTTCTTTTTTTGAATTAAAGCTACATTTATTTAGTATTTTAGTTTGTGTGATTTGGTGATACAAGTTTGGTATGAAAGTGTTTAAGTACTGGTTGGACTTTTCTCATATTATGTCAACAAGTTTGTTCCTCTTGTTTTAGTTGTTTGTCTCCTTTGCTCCTAACTTCTAAGAGATCTTTTTAAGATTGGTTTTATTCTAGTTGTTTATAATGAATACATTTTCTCAAACCCACCTTGATGTTTCATTGGCTTTAGATCGTACTAAGGTGTCTTCTTGGAAATGTCATTGGCTTTAATTAGATAGTTTATAATTTGCATAACAAAAAAGACTTATTTGCTAATGTTTTTTTCATACGAATTTATAGTTTGTGAATTATTATTTTTTCTCAATTTTTTAAATTATTTTAATTAAAATGCTGAGGAACGTGTAGTAACGTGTATGTGTGACTTGTTTAGATCATAGACTAAAAAACATTAATTGAACATATTTTTTTTGTGTCATTTTAGATTTATAAGTTAAATAATTTGTAAGTTTCTTGCTCTAAATTCATCTTATATAAGTAAACTTATTATATATCCGCTATTTTTTTAGATTGAAAATCAACAATTTTTTTTGTAAAGACTAAAATTAAAAATGATTTTTTAACTAAGAATCTATTTAACCCAATCAGAAATACTCAAAGAAAATAAATATTTCTACTACTACAATATAAATTTTGATTACCTACAATATTTTATTTTTGTCCTTCTTTCAAATTAAAGAAATCAACTTCTTTTAAGGATAATTATGTCATTTTAATTCTTACTTTACATTTTTTTATTATTTTCTCTTTCTACTTTTCATTTTTCCACACATTCTCTCTCTTACTTTTTAATTAATTATAATTTTTTCTTTTTATTTTCTTTTATCTCTCTTATCTTTTTAAATAAATCTAATATTAATATCTAATACTAATAATATAGAAAAATTGATTACTCTTAAATTTCTATTTTAATTCTTAAATTGTCCGCTTAAATCACTATTTTAATTTCTGTTTTAATATTTTAATTGTTCAAATAATTTTAATCTGACAAAGAAACTTTGATTCTTTATATTTCTAAGAAATTAAAAAATGTAATTATGAAGACTGTTGTATTATACTCTTTTCTTCTTAAATTATAAGATAAAAAAATAAAATTCACACTTCTTAAAAAAATTAATTGCAATGATTGGAAATATGAAAAATAATAGAGAGTAAACTTCTCTTAAAAAATATAAAGGAAATTGTAAAAAAATTTAAGGTTAAATACAATTTTAGTCCTTACAAAATGGTGACCTTTTATGTTTGGTCTTTATTAAATTTTTAGTCCCTAAAAAATAATCTTGCACTCAGTTTTATCTCCACGGGTAATGCGTTTTAAAATTTTTATCATACGACTTTTTACTTACTCATATTAACACATTTTTTATGCATCACATTCTGGTACATATAAAATCTACAACGGGCACGGTGGTAACATATAACTGTCTTTTGCATATATTAATGTTGATATTACATTATTATACTAATGAGTGTTTTAAATTTTATTATATTGACTTTCTCATGTTAGTACATTTTTTTTTTGACAGTATGTTAGTACATTTTTTTAAGCATATCAAATCAGTACTTATAATATTGATTTTGTAAACATAGATAAATAAAATATGAAACGGGCATGTTATTAATATTTAACAAGTTTTTACTCATTAATTCATGTAATAGAAAAATTATGGTAATACTAATAATTTTTATTTACTATCTTTAAATATTTTATAATATTATCAATATAATTCACTTTTATATAATTACGGTAATATTATGCAACCCGTACGAATGTACGGGTCTTTTACTAGTAAACAAACAAAAATAAACCACCTAAAATACTTTTTTTACTAAACCGTCTAAAATAATTGTTTGGTAACTTTAAAATAATATCAAGCTTACGTAATAAGGCTCCAACATGCTAAGTTACTCTTGTTTGTCAAAATTACTTTTAGCAGAAAATTGACTAAACAACAGTCTAAAATTCGTAATAACTTAATTACAGTATATAACTTTTCATTGATAAAATAATAATATTACATCAATAAAACAACAAATGTACTGAAATGGAGGTATAAGTTAAATGATCGATCTATAAAAAGATGTGTGAAACAATTCTTATTTAACTTTTACTTATTTTGCAATTGAACTCCAAATTATTTTGAATTTTTCCCTTATGAACTAGAAAATTAACCAAAAAAATAACAACAAATATACTCAACTAGACTATTTTAAAAAATGGGAAATACTAACAATAACAATAACAAGTGTCCTTGAAACATATATTTATTAAAGAAATCTAAAAGAAAAACGTATCTTAACAAGTGTCCTTGAAACATAAATTACCTTAAAACTATATATATATAAAAAAAAAAAACTTCCTCTTCTACCTACATCTTATCTTTATTTTCACTTTAAAAAATAAATTATACTTTTTGTTTACTAATAGAAGATATGTAAATAATTTTCAAGTCATTGCAAACATACACACAAAAAATCAGCTATTCCATCCTTCGAGGTGCCTCAAATTTAACGAAAGATTAATCACTACGTTCGGCGGTGAATACTCCGATCTCGACAAAAAAAAAACATACACACAAAAAGAGAGACAAGAATCGCCAAAACTAATGGAGACTAACCGCAACAAAATGAACCACTCTCCCAATGCGGAGCAAGGTGTTCAACCTTAAAAGATTGTTTTGAAAAAAATATATGGACGTAACCTCGTATGAAAAAATTATCTTTCTTTGATTTGAGTTTCATATATGAAAAAAATAAAATAAAAACTTACCTTTGCTTTGATATTATTTCTTCAAAACTATGAATAAAAACATGAAATAGCATTGAAATATTGGCACGGCTCAATCAAAATCAAAATCATTATTATACTAAACAAAATTCTTAGCATTTTGTTTTGTCTGAGTGAACCAAGCCAATATCACAAAAGCTAATTCATACAATAGAACTCTTAAATCAAAACAAGTTTTAGGAAAAGAAAAGAGAGTGTGGTAATAGTAATAGTAATAATAATACACTATTTGTAATTGTTAGTGTGTGAGTGTGATGAGAATGAATGTCTATGGTTTAAAAAGAGAAGGGGGTGTGTATAGCATTTAAAACACTCGACTACCAAAGCATAAAGAAGGGACAGAGCATTAAAAACCATAGTATTCGTTCCATGCTGTTTTTTTCTTCTTTTTTTTTTACCTTATTTTAACCCATAACGCCATGCTTTTTAAACTTAGAGGTTAAATGTTGCATCTATTTGAGAAATGCATGTTGAAAAAGTCAAATATAACCCTTAGTTTGAAGGTATTAGTGAGTGATGATCAAGGGTAGTTTTGGTGGTGGTGATGGTATTGTTTGAACTGGTTGTTTTGTTTGTTGTGGTTATTAACAGAGAATGCAGAAAGAGCGGAAAATATTAAATGAGGGAATCTCTTTTCTGGAATTGACAGACCAAAACATTAATACTTGTTCAACGTACTCTCTACTCGTGAGCCCTCTGCTTTTTCAACTGTCATAAGTTATTTGGCTACTCTTTATTTACTTCTTTATTATGGCTAAGGATTCTATCTATTCATTTTTTCATTCGAGTAAATATTTGAGAGATTACATCTAAGAGCGTTTATATGAAATGATAGAGATTTCTTCTAACTTAACGGTTAACTCGTGAGTTTGATTTTTGATTTGGGCATGCAGCAGGGCGGGCCGATCTAGGTTTGGTAAAAAATGTTACTACCTCCGTTTCTTTTTACTTGTCGTTTTAGTAAAAAAGACCAAAATATGAGGGGTATATTTTTGCACCTTATTTTCCTAGTATACCATTTTTTAAATATATCATATTTTTAATCCACCACTAAATTCCTTCTTTTTCACAAACATTATCTATTTTCAAAAAAAATTGTAACAAATTTTATTTAAAAACAAACAAAATTTGTATACAATAAAAAAGATTTTATTGTTTCAACAAAAACAATTATACAAAATTTAGTCAATAAAATAAAATAAGAAGGAGGATATAATAGGCAAAATATAACTTAAATTGCTAAAACGACAAGTAAAAAGGAACGAATATTTTTTTCTAAAACAAAAAGTAAAAAGGAACGGAGGTAGTAGTATTTTTAGGGGTTAATTTATGATAAACTTGAGGTTTTTGTTCAAATTGATATTTTTTAATGTAAAACAAATATTTTTTCAAAAAATTGAGATTTTTTCCGAGTTTTATAAACTTTCTAGCTCCACCGCCGGCATACATATGCAGCAACGTAAAAAATCTTAGGAAGAATTTGTCACCCATTTGAGTTACACAAAACTTGAGAAATTTATCTTTGCATGTATGGAATACCTGGTTTACGCAAAAAAATATCACTCGTAAATTATTTTGATGGTAAAAGACTTCATAAACTTTTGATATGTTGAAGGGAATTTTACAATTCTTAACTTATGAGATCAGATTACATGAATTTTGTATATGCTAGAGCGTGAAACTTTTGGATCCAATAATTTTGTAATTTTTGCAAATTAAAAGATTGAAGGTATAATGTAAAAAATTCAACAAAATCACGATATTCGATAATTAGGTTAAACTCCGTTTTGGCGCGTTTGATTTGTTAAAAATTATTGACATGAACATAATAACAATTATATTGTGTTTGATTTTAAATTAATTCTTAACACTGAACTAATGGAGAAAACAACTGCACATATTTTTGGAGTTAATTAGAATGGGGTTGACCTTGCAGCTAAAGAAAAAAACCATTTGGAGGTATGAATGCCTTTCCTCAATATGGCAAAGCAGTATCTCTGTTGCAATTGGGAATCTTGTTTTATACTATGCCATACTTCAACAGTGTTTGTGGTTAGATTCATAAGTAATGCATTTATTGGAACATTAATATCTGCAACCTTTTATTTTTCAAATGGAATCTCGTTACAGACACTCTATGTCTCAATTTGCTGTTATATTATACTCTCTTCACTCCGTACCGAAATATGTTACTTTGAAAAAAAAAATTGTATTAAAATATATGTCACTTTACAATATTAATAATATTTAATTTAATTTTTTTATTATACTCTTAATTATTTATTATTCTTTCTTCTTTTACTTCTTCAATTTTTTTTATCATTAATAAAGGTCAATTTTATAAATAAAATAACTTATAATTTTTTTTCATACAACATTAATTATATTTCTTAATTCACGTAATATAGTCAAAACGACTTATATTTTGATACGGATATTATAGTACTTCAGTGCTAAAATAGTAAATTTCTTTGACAAACAATAAAATTAAGAAAAGAAGTTGTTGCATTAAATTTATTAATATTATTTTTTTATTTTCAAAATTACACTTTAATTATTAAAATAGAGAAATAATGATATTTTAGTTTTTCTTCATTTAATTAAAGATTTTTTTTTTGACAATTTAGTTAGAAATTTTTTAAAAAATGGTTATGCTAAACAGTGTCCCGGACACTTGTTGAGCATACCAAAAAAAATAAATAAAAGAGAAATTTAATATTATAAATTATCATCAAAACTAATTATTATTTTTATAAAATATCATCAAAATATTGAATTTTTCACTTCACTTAATTATTTAATCAATTATAATTAATAAAAGTGTTCTTAAAACTCACTCACAATAACTTCAACTAATTTATTTTATTTATTTCTCAAACTCTTTTTCTTAACTAATAATTTCAACCCAAAAACCTCAAAGCGATATATCAACCTCTAATCAAATCATAAAGTAGTAGTTTTTTTTTTAACAAGTTAAAATGATATATATATATATATATATAAATATAAAGAAGTCAAAAATATAAACATAATGTAGTAGTTATTATAGTTAGAATTAGAACTATCAAATATAAACGGGTATACAAAATGTGTGATGCACTGTTACAAGTGTGCTAGACCCCACTCTATAGCCATCCCATCCTAACTTGAACCAGCTTGTTGTCATCCCTAATTGGTTGGTTTGGTACACAATGCATATATTGTGATATATTAGCATTAAATCACCAACCCAAATATTCAATGTATATACCACAAATTGCACCAAAAAAAAAATGCATATACCACAAAATAGAATAAGTTTGGACTGAAATGGGATTCAAATAACTTAAATAAATTTTGTCTCTTATTTATTTAAAAGTTATTTATTTAAAAGGTTTAAATAAATAAGAGAATCTTTTTATTCAATTGTTGTGTTAATTACTTGTTATGTTATTATGTTTTAATACAAAGAACGACACTCCAATTAAAAAAATACAAAGAACGACACTCTAATAATTTGATTTAGTAGTAAAAAAATAGATCTTAAATCTGTAAAGTATTGAGTTTACTGTTTGAGCCTAATTAATATCTTTAGAGAGATTCTTTGAAACCAAAATTAAGATATTACAAGCGGTTAATAAACTCTTCCAAATAACAAATTTCAGGAGAATTTGATTTTGATTTTCGGGTGGAACAATAGTCAAACTTTAGACTACTAAAACTTCTTCTCTTAAAAATTAAAGAGTTAGTATAAAATAATAAAATTAGACCAAACACCATCTTCTTCTTATCCTAAATTTTTTTAATAAAAAGATAAAGCTTATATATTCCTCTTTCTCAATTATATTTTAAATATAGGTTCAAACAAAAAAAAAATCTACATAGAATAGCTAAAATAGTAAAAATTGGGGGGCATATGACTATATATGAGTTTAATAGGAGGAAGTCCAGAATTCGATTCTAAAGAGAACAATCTATCATTTCGATATACTAAAAAGGGTTAATAGGTATAAACCCCCTGTAAAGTACATGATTTTTGCAATACCCCCTGTAAAATATTTTTTTGAGAATACCCCCTTGTAATATTTGCATTTTTGCAATACCCCCTAGACTTTTTCAACCATTACATTTTGTGGGGGTTTTGAACCGCCGCAAAATATAATTTTAGTGGGGTTTTTAAACTGCCGCAAAGAAAAATCCCTCGCAAAATGTAATGTTTGAAAAAATCTAGGGGGTATTGCAAAAATTCAAACATTACAGGGGGGAATTCTCAAAAAAAAAAAATTACAGAGGGCATTGCAAAATTTGCATAATTTATAGAGGGTATTAGCCTATTTCCCCTACTAAAAAAAATAGAGAATGGAACTGATAAAAAAAATATAGAGAATGTAACAACAAAAAGGAGTGTAATAGTGAACCTTTTTTTTCCTCCACGCATCAAATCCCTTAATCAAGAAGAGAAAAAGGGTTGGTTTTACGGAACACAAACACAACTAGGACACGTATACCGTAAAAAAATAACAACTAGGTCACATAGATTCACACGCATATATAAATAACGTATCACCATTGGACGCGTATATTAAATCACTATACAACATTATTTATAATACTCCCAAATTTGTTACTTACGTGTGTATATCAAATTAAGCTCAACAAGATCAAAGCAATTACGTAGAAGATCAAGTTCAACAAATCAAGCTTTTTAGTTTTATTTCATTTGGATTTTGATGGGTCAATGTGCATCACGTAGAAGAATTCATAATGGAGATTTTGGTGGTAATGGTGGAGAATCTCTTCAATCACATAGGCATAATGGATGCTATGCTATGGTAAAGGAACATAAGTCCAGGTTTTATATTATTAGAAGATGTATAATGATGTTAATTTGTTGGCATAAGTATGATCATAAGTATTGAGATGAATCATGCTTGAAGAAATTGTAAATAATCTTCTTTTTTGTTTCTTTAACTTCTTTTTGTCTATTGAGTTATCATAAATAATTAGATGTATTGTGTGATAGTTTTGTCTCTATTGTTGAATTATGAATGTGTTGATGCATGATTCTTATCCCTTTTTTTCTTCTTCTTTTTCTTATTTTTGGCTAAAAATTGTTGTGAAAACTAGGGAAGACAAATTAAATTTGGGTAATTAGGACTTTTCAATATACTCCCTCACGAGCTGTATTATTCGATAGGTGCGTGTCTGGCTGAGTGACGTTCTGATATCATATTAAATTTACTGTGTATGATTCCTTTTTATAAAATCAACATATAAAGTAAGGGCAACATTATTTATAAACTCATTTTGCAGCTTATTTCATTTCAATACTATGGAATTTAGATTACTACTAAAAAATGTTGTCCCCCCATTAACCACTTTTGGTTGGCCTTTGATAAAATTTATGAAAAAAGGGATAAAGTCAATACTCAATACTAAATGTATGCTATAGTGTGAATTTAGTCAGCACCATTTTATAAAGATGGGTTACTAAAACTCCAAAGAGAAGGAACAAGAGAGAGAGTTAAGAGTATTTGACTCATGTTTGTTTATAGCTCCATTTAACCTTACCATTTTGAATGGATACATAAAACAGTTTAGATATGTTCAAAAGGTCTAATTCAATTGACAATTTCAATATTGTTAGACTGAATATTTTTATTCTAATTCAAATTTAAGACCTCACAGTTGTCTGTTTGAGTTTTAGTAACGATAGCATTTTGTCTATATAAACAAAATTTAAAAAAACAGTTTAACAAAACAAGTTTATGTGTTAATGTAATTCCCCATTGTTGTAACTTGTAAGCCAGTAATACATCCATTGGCTGCTGCCTTTGATTATGTTATCTACAACTATATGTCCACCAGATCATCATAAATTAATTGTTAAATAATGTTAATAACTCGTTAACATTTGAGCTTAGAACTCAATCATTTTATATGAAAATGATGAGAAGAAGGTTATTGTTGCTTCCTTTATAAATTTCATACAGCTGTTTAATGTGTTGAGAAATTTAGTTTGCATCATCATATGTAGCTGTTTATGTCGAGAGTTTCTTCTATAATTTAGCCTTAAATAGTTAAATCAAACACTAATCAAAACCAAGTTAGATGAACCTAATTAAGAGGACAAACTCTCAATATATGAGTAATATTGTTTTGGACTTTTAGAGAATTCTTGTCCAAAGTCAAATAGTATTTAGATAACTTTGTGCGTACTGTAACTGATCCATCACACCAATTTGATGTTTTGAAAACAAAATCCTTTACTACATGACTCTAAAAGATGATAACCAAAACTTAAGCTTCTGACCATCATAACCCCTTATATCCTCTATCAAGTGCAAGATCCAATTTATACCATCATAACATGTAACTATGAGTGTGAAAATAATTGATTTCAAAGAAAACTGAAGTTCTATTATGTTTTAGAAGTTTAATTTTTCAACTGTGAGAACTGAAGTTCTATTCCATTTTAGAAGTTTAATTTTTCAACTGTGAAAACTTTTGGACCGGTGTGGTTGAATGTATTACTTACCCACACCCGGGCATTACCCAGATGTTTCAATTTAAAGTCCTTTATGATAAGAAAAGTGATAGTCACTACAAGATCGTTGGAAAACAATGATATATGAGACAGTGTTAAGGCAGCCCAGTGCACCAAAATTCCCGCATACTTAGACTTTGTTTGTTTGTGAGTTGGGTTTTGGAAAGGAAGGGAGAGGAGGACTTATTCTTCTTTTCTAAAGCGTAGGTCCATATAGTTACTATTTTAAATTAATAATTGAAAGAAGAAAGATAAGTGATCACATAATACTTCAACCAAATTTAAAAGCATTTTATAGTATTTTTAATTTAGAAAAGAAAAATAAGTCTTCCCTTCCCCTCCCTTCCAAAACCAAACTCACAAATAAAGCCTTAGAGTCCAAGAAGGAGTCCCACCATTTTAGTGTATTATATGGAACTTTACCCTATGTTTTACACGAGACTGTTTCCAAGACTTGAACCGAGACAACAATTTACCGTTGCACCAAGTCGATTAGCAATATTGGGCAAAAAATCAAAACTATCAATGTTAGGTAACTAAGTTACATTCATTCATCAGAAAGTGCCAAAGCCTTGTATTCTTTTCATAATTTCATTGATGTTCATGTCAAGGATTGCAAATATACTAGACATTGTTGCAATTCCCAAGTATAAGGGTAAGTACAAGAATCTTCCAGAAGTTTTAGCCTTTTAGGCCTTAATACATTTGATTTTGATAATATATACAAACTGAGTTTAAGGACCCTAATTCACAGCTGTACAATGCAAACTTTTGCTTCACTTCTGTAACTTATGCCTCAATATATTCCTGTTGAAAAATTATCAGGAAAAGATAGCCATGCGTTCAGAACTTACCCTGTCATCATCACCATCTGAAAATTTTCAACACATAATTAGATAACTATACAGTGAAATCAAAGTAGGATGGAATTTGTTTAGTTTTTTAAAATCAAATTCCAACTTTTTTTTTTTTTGAAATGTCAAATTTTATTGATCAAATTCCAACTATTGAAGTTGCTAGAAACAATTTTGGATATACCTAACAACCTAATTAGTGCTCCTGAGAAGATTTACGAAGATTTTCAAGTTTGTCTCTCCACATAGCTGCAAAAGTCACCAAACAACCTTAGGTTATTCCATGAAATTGCTAAGATTAAGGTATTTCAGCTTGCATAAGGCAACAAATGGTGACCATAATACTCACAAATGTGTAAAATTTTAAATTTTAAATTTAAATAAGCAGTCACCTCCATAAGATGTTTTTACCTGCGTCTATAAATCTTTCCTGTTTGATAGCTAAATGCATATTATGCATCATACTTAATTCTTGAGCTACCGAATCTGGACCATCTATGGGACTGTAGCAAACAAATGAAGTTCAGGCTCAAATGATATACCATGAAATCTAAAGGCAGAAACTTGCACACAGAATCTATAGTAGCAACGAGACTACACATGACACTGTAAGACATATAATAACTATGCAATACCTGTCAAGCAATACATCATAAATAGCCTTTTTATTATGCACTCTTCCCATTCCATAACCCACTCTTATAGCATCTGTGAAAACAATTTCTTTACTTACATATATTGGAGCCTGCACAAATCAAATATAAAATCATACAAGAGGGTTTTTCTAATTTCTAGGCACAAAATGCACATTAATAGGATTTCTAAATAAGAACATTTAAGTTATAATCTTCAGAGATTCCCCTTTCAAAACTCAAAATTTCTTAACAAATATTGTCAGCGTCATGACAGAATTCTTACCTTGCATATATTTGCAACATTAATGGCATCTGAGGGACGTAAATCAACACTAATAATATCACTTTTCCCTGGCTGAATGAATTATAAACTTTAATGAGCACTTGTATGAATGAAAAAGCATTTATCATTTGGCATTTATCATTTAGAAATTAAAAGTTGTTAATACCTGGCTAAGGTACAATCTGGCAAAGTAAGTACTGACTACTCTCTCTGTAATTCTCACCATTATCACCTGAAAGAGTAAAATAAAGGAAAAGCATCTTAATGAGGAGAAGGACGGGAAGAATGCTAAAGTGAAATTATTTACAACCAATGCTTCTTTCTTTTTTAGTATAGTACTACTCAAACACAAACATGCAATGGGCATTGATGCTATGATCCCATAATTTCCTTAAGAGGGATTAATGATGCAATCAGACTAAATAAAGGTCATTAGCTAGTGTAGAATAGCTTCTGAATTATTCTATGACATAGACATAGTTGATGGGTAAAGCATGACTTGGCCATGGATGTTGAATATTGAATTGTGAGGCAATTATACTATCTGTTTTTGGGAGCTTCTCATAGAGATAGTATTTCATTATCTAGAAGAATTCATAAGAAACTTGCATAAATATGACTGCCTAATCTAAAACTATCAGACAACTGTGGCGTAGGCAGCCCTTTTGAGGGAGGTTCAACTAAACCCCATGAACTTAAAAACCCCCGCATACACTCCTATATATTTTGCATTCTGAACCCCATGAATTATTTGTTTTGCACCACTAGCCCAAGAGGCCAAATAACTCAAAGTATGAACCCCCTGAGCTAGAGTCCTGGTCCTGGATCCGCCAGACAAGTCAAGCATAAGAATGAGCAAAAGATATTAACAGAACACCAAAAAATGAAACCAATGATTGAATATCTCCATTGGCATCAATACAAAATGGAAAATGCTTAGCTCCTTACTTCATGGTCTAGTCTTTCAACTAGGTTTTTCACGAACTGGAACTGGTCCGGGAAATCCTGCAATATCGCCACCATTTTGTAAAGATCAGTCACAAACAAACAAACAAAAAGAAAACCCCAATTGCACAACCATTATTGGGATAAAGGTAAGCAAATTACCCCACTTTCTTGTTCAACTTCAGCATCAATAAGCTTTTCAATAGCAATCTTTCCTGTAACAACAACAAAGAATCAAAGTTAATCAAACAAACAAAAACATTCTTCTTTTTGATCATTGATGCATATCATATTATCTCATACATACCTACAACAATGGGAAGAACATAATCTCCATCACAAGAAATCTTAAGAAAAATAGTCGGATTCTGAAAACGCTGTAGAAATCCTTGTCTGATTAAAGTGTCATCCCTTCTTGAGCTTTTTTCTTGAAATGATAACATGGGTGATTTCCATTGTAACTCAGCTTTAAAACGGTGTCTCCACATTCCATAGTGTGTAATTGTTTCTGCGCTAGTTTAAGTAATTTAAAATTTCAGGGATTCATACACATCATGGATAGTTACCTAAATGATCAAAACAACCACAGTTACTATAATACAACACACTACTATACTATTAAATCATTTCCAAATTATCATAACAATAATAAGGCTTAAATAATCAATTGGTCCCTGTAAGTTCGCGTGTTTTTGGTTTTAATCCCTGTATGTTTTTTTTTTTTGAATTAATCCCTGTATGTTAAAATCATTTTGGTTTTAGTCCCTAAAGTTAAAATTCGCAGGAAAATTCGCAAGTTTCCTGCAGATTTTCCTGTGGATTTCAGCATTAGGAACTAAAACCAAAATGATTCGAACATTCGTTCGGGGGGATGAATTCCAAAAAAAAAATGAACATACGGGACTAAAACAAAAAACACGCGAATTTACATGGATTAATTGATCATTTAAGCCTATTAATAATAACAACACATAATTTTTTTCCACCACCAATTTAATCTGGTTCAAGGTTAGTTCTAGCATTGGTTATAGTTGCCGGACATCGAACTCTAGTCTTCAGCGCCAATCAACCAACTAACGTTTGGTATAACAACACATAATTAATTACTAACTAATTATAGAAAATTAAAAAGGAAATTATATCCTAAATCCAAATAGTTAGTAATTAATTAATTACTAACTAATCAATGCTTCATTCATTGTGATTTAATTAAACATGATGAACCCTAAACCTAAAAAGAGTGAGGAAGAAAGATGACCTGAAAGAAGGAGGGAAGCTTCGAGAAACTCGTTGTTGTTGTTGTTGTTGTGATCGCCGGAAGTGGATCTGCTGAGAGATGAACTACATGAAATGAGGAAGGATTTGGGTTTATGGAAGCGGAATCGACGAGAACGGAGAAGAGGGAGGTGAATGGGAGAGAAATCAAAGGAGAGGGAGTGATGAACGGAGCGGGAGGTGACGGCATTTGTGTGATCGGAGGTGACGCCGGTGATCGGTTGGATAAAGAAACGAGATCTAAGCATTTTGTTTGTGTATAAAGAAAGAAGCTGATTTTGGATGAAGAAAAAGAAGAGAGAATGATTTGATTGTGATATATGAAATGGAAAGGATGAGAATGAGAAAGCCAGAAAGAAAAGAGATTAATCATTAATGTTTATAATGTATTTTCTGCTTTCAAAAATTAATTAATGTTTATTATATCTTGTTGTTTGTTGTCAAAAGAAAATGAATTACTTTTTAAATTGGAAAATTAATTGGTTAGTTGATTAAGGTTTTGTTTGAGGAAAGAAAGCTTGTTTAGATTTATTGTTAGTTTTAATTTAATTTGGGAATCAGTTTTGAAATCAAATAATTTTATAGTTTTTTTTATTAAATTAAAGGTCAATCACCACTGAATATTTTTTAAAATTGTTTATAGTTGATAAATTAACTCAAATGAATTTATAATTTAGTAGTTTGTAAATTAAATTATAGTTTAATGTGATGTGGATAAACTAATTTGTGAATTTATGGATTAGTTTGATAAAAGTATCAGTTGAATAGGATTATTAAATGAAATGACATAAATATTTTATCAAAAAAGATAACACATATATATTTAATAAATATTTAATTTTTTTAGTAAAATAATTGAGATAAAATTAGAAGAAAAAAATGATAACTTTTTTTTTTGACAACAAGAAAAAATGATAAGTTAATTAAACTAGTTTATCAAAATAAGTTTTTTTTATTGTTAAGTAGTATCAATGGCTAGAAATTCATATGTTAAAGATAAATATGTAGACGTATCTGGGTTCGAATGTCGATCCCTACGTCCGGACAAGATATCAAATTTAAACAAAAATTTTAGTTTTGCAATGAAAATATTCAGTTTTGAAAACAAAATCTCAATTTTTCTCTAAACTAATACTTAAAACATCAAAAAAATTATTTTGCAATGAAAAAATCTAAATTTTAAACAAAAAAATTAAATTTTGCCATAAATTAATCACTCAAAATATCAGTTTTACCCTAAAGTTATCCAAAAATACCAAAAAAATTTGACCAAACCCAAACTTCAACCCTTATGGTGAATCCCTCTATGCTTACAAATACACTTCGCCAACAATACAAATACAACTATTAACTGTTAGTTAATTAATTAGTAATAATTAATCTTAAATTTAGTCAGATATAAATAGTTCGTTCTCTACAAGTACATTTAAAAGAAAATTAAACCCACTTAATATCAAAACTCATATCAAATCAGAAAAAGAAAAAAAAAAGTCCAACTACCAATTATAGAAACGAAAATTATTATGATGCCAGTACACATTACAAATCACAAACACAGATATTTCCACTCTTCTGTCTTATCCAAACATTATTTCCACTCTCTTGATGCTGATGTTTCGTTTTCCTACTGGTTTCCACGTATAACGATTTAATTATTATTTTTGCAAACAATTTGTCGGCATGCATTTAAATAAAGGATATTTTTCAGTAATAAGTACAAAAACTTACAAATGATATTTTAAAAAGAAAGCTAGTACAGTAGCATGTTCTTAGAATAAATGTTAAGAAATTTGATATGAAAATATTTATCTTAAAATCGTACATTCAAAATTTTAGAGTAACGGTACAATTTATTGTCCATTTGCCTTTCATTTAAGTATAATAATCTTACGTATATATTTTTGTGTATCGAAAGACTCATATTTTAATTGTGTTTTTTTAGTGCGAGCAATGTGGGGCAAAGAGCTGTCGTTGATTGAATATACTCTGACCCATGAAATGGGCCAAGTCAATTTCTTCCTTTCTCCTTGATTTTCAGATCAAAAGATATAGCCTTCGATTCATATGTAATTAAAATTGAGAAAAAAAAAAGATATACCCTTTTTAACAAAAAAAAAAAGGTTTTTTTCAACTTAAATTAATTGTAAACGATCACACATGTTTGTTCTGAAAGTTTTGAATACATAATTGTATATACATCTAATCTAATGTTGGAGGTGTGAAAAGTTTCTTCTTAAAAGTATTAAGCTGCCTTTGGATTTGTTAGTGGTTGTTAACTGCCGCAGAGGTAACTGAAAGTTGTGTTACTGGTATCCATTATCCAGCTAGTAAGGAGTATTAAAGATCACAGTCACCATGTATCCGCAGAGGTAACTGCCTTAGGATTAGAAGCAGTCACCATGTATGTAGCCGTCCGATCAAAATCAGGCAGTCTAACGGTGCATATCTTATTTTTATATCATAATTCTAAAAACATTGTTTAAATGAAAACCATCCGATCTTGATTGGATAGCCACTGATGTCCGACTTTATGATTACAACAACATATTCTTTGGGTTTATTCTCGTGTAATTTTGTTGTAGTACATTCCTTTGCCAGACAAAAAACAACAAAAACTATAGTTCAAGGAATAGGTGTAATTTTGCTGTAGTTTCCATTTAAATATGATGAATTTTAGTATAATACAATACATTCTTGACCTAAAGCTAAAATGTCCAAATATGCTGAAGGGCTACTACTTGCCATGAAAAACTAGGCATTGTCTATTCTTCATTTGTTAGTCCAAATCTTCAAAAAGTTGTATTGCTTCTTCGCTCCATATGTCGTGCATTTCTACTTCTATATCGTTTTTGAGGATGTTTCAACAACATGATTAGCTCATATGTTCTGATACTTTGACCAGAGTAGAGACAAAGGTCGAGGGGAGTTAAACCATCCTGCAACAAATAAAATAGAAATTGAATTAAAAAAATATCTTAGTAAAAGAAACGGCCGGTATTAAGCTGTTAGACAACATAATTTGGACACTGATGCGTCAGCACACATGGGCTTTATCCCTTGCCGCTTGATAAAAAACAATCAAGCCTTATCAATTATCCTGCTAGATGAGGACTGAGGTTGGCTAATCGACGTATCACACTCTATCAAAATCTAATATGTCAATAAAACTATTAATCTTTTGACTCAAGATTGGAACTGGCTATGTAATAATTCAGCAAAGAAGAGAGTGGCAATGTTTAATGATTACTAAATAACACTTTAAAGTTTTTCTTCAACAACCGCTTGGTTTTTAATGACTTTGGAAAGACTTTCCTGATTAAAATGTGAATCTTGATTCTCGATAAGCATCTCAATTTCAAAGTTGAGAACCGGGGCTTGAATGTTACAGTAGCCTTTCATTTAAGTCACTTAACTAGTTCTTTACGAAGAAGCAGACTGTCTAAATATGTATGCAGGACCGACACTTCAAATTGGAGTCATTTTGTTTTGGTGAACTAAATTGAAGTCATTTCTAGTGTCCGACATGTCTACATCACTACGTGTTAGTGTCATGGACCGACACCTGATATTTTGACCAATGACTCATTTTAAGCATCTATATTCAGGCCACATTATCTATCACAGGTTCTCTAAAATTTATAGATTAATCTAGGAAATCAATACACAATTTACCTTGTTTTTTAATGTCTTATCAGCGCCTTTAATCAACAGAAGCTTCACTATATCATTTCTCTGAGTTTGAACAGCAAGATGTAATGGTGTCCAGCCATCCTACACATCAAATGAAATACGTTCTCAAACATTGCTCCACAATAAAATAATAGGTAGATAAACTAAGTATTGGAACAATTAATCATACATTGTCCTGAAGATTTATATCCACATTATATAACAAGAGTACTTTAATTGTTGGGACAGACGCCGTTTGTACAGCGTAGTGCATCAAGGTGGCCCCGTCCTGTTTCCAGCACACAAACAACAAAAATGCACAAAATATCAGTGATACCAACAGGTAACTAAGGATATAATAACTATATGCTGTTTTGATAAATATTTTAATTAAACATTTAGAACATAAGATAAGGTCAGACTGTTTGCATATAAATTATAAGCTGTTTTCATAAGTTATTTCGAAAGCTTATGAAAATAAGCTGTAAACAGCTTATGGACATACCATAAGTTGTTTCTATAAACTCTTTCAAACAGTCTCACAAACAAGTGTTTGTGCTAGTACATAAACTCAAATAAGTCAACCCAGACAAACCCTAAGATGTAATGATACATTGATAATAGCATGAGTTTTCAGTGCGGACAGGAAGAGCACAAAACATAAATCGCAGAAGAAAATCAACAAATAATAACTACGGCAGCACAAAACACAATTAATAACTTTCCACTCACATTATCTTGTACAAAGGGATTGGCCGAGTTTCTTAGGAGATAATTGGTTATGGCATGCTTTCTTCCAATTATTGATTTGTAAAGAGCAGTCAAACCATCCTAGAAAAAGTCAAGCAAATCAAAATAGTTTAAATAGAGGATCCCATACATTTTAATATTCCGTGTAAAAGTAAGTATTCATGTACCTTATCCATAGCATTAATATCAACATCATGCTTCAACAGAGTCTCTACAAGGAAAGATTCTCCGCTCGCAGCAAGAGTGTGCAGAGGAAGCCATTTATCCTAAAAATAATGAGCATTAGCCATTGAAAAAAATAAAACATTGAGATTATTCACCAAAGGCAACAATGTATCTCAGTCCCACATGGTTCCAACATTGAACAAAATGCAACAATGTTTCTTAGCCCCAAACATGGTTATCAAATTGAGATTCAAATCAGTGAATCGGAAGACCTATTTTCCAAATAGTGAATTGAATCTTATTATGAACTGTAAGATACATTGTAAATAAAAATGTCATTGTTAAGTAAAAAAGTGACAAAAAAATTATAAGCTGATATATTATATATGAAGCTCAAGATAATTCAAGATTCAAGTCATATATCAAATGACAACGGAAAAGTGGTTGGTTATACAAAGGTGACAAAAGTAGTTGGCAACACTAAAGTTTTAGGTAGCGGTTAATAAGAATGATTCA
Organism: Trifolium dubium; assembly: GCA_951804385.1. Taxonomy (NCBI): domain Eukaryota; kingdom Viridiplantae; phylum Streptophyta; class Magnoliopsida; order Fabales; family Fabaceae; genus Trifolium; species Trifolium dubium. The sequence continues at coordinate 41,404,772 of OX638067.1, forward strand.
GTATTCTTCATAGTGAATCAGGAATCATTATAACGAATTGAGATTCAAGATGAAATTCATGTTCAAATTGATACACACTAGAGATTTGAATCAATTTAGTTCAACTTTGTATCAAATCAAGATACGATTTGTGTGCATCGTAAGATACTGAAAACCATGGTCCGAAATATCAGTCCACTAAAACTGACAACATCAGCAACTACTAAGATTACTCAACAACAACATCAACGAATGAACAAAAAATTACTTCAACATCAAAATGAAGGAAAACTAGAGAGCTCTTCTTTTCCAATAACAGTACGAATATCCTTCATTGTTCATAAGATATGGAATACTTACTGAAGTAGCAACTGCCAAGTCTGGCTTCTTCTTACTAAACAAAGCCTTCTCCTCCCTGGTAAATAACTTAGGAGGACGACCTATCCACGCAAGCATGAAGGAAGAAAAATCAAAATCCCAACACTTAAAAAACCATATATATGTAAAGAATGAGAAGCAGGAGTGAATGAAATGAAGATCTTCCCGAATTCAACAATCACCGAATAAAATGATCCATTTGATCACAATTGAATTTCTCTATTTATACAGTATTGTCATCCATCAAGTATTATAGGGTGTGAAGTAGCAACAATTTTAGAGCCATTTAGGATAAACTTCTCCAAAAAACACTTATCTAAATTAAAATCTTAACATAACTATGACTTTTTAGTACAAAAGTTTCTAACCTCTATATCTACATTTTTACATAAGCTCTCTCATTTAACTTCTCCATAAACACAAGTAAACCTATAAGGACTGTTTTTAGCATCAATTTCTTTTAACTAAGAAGCTCTCATAAATTAAAAACAAATACGAAACACATTTAGTTTTTACAAAATTCATCCATTACCAAGGAAGTTAATTTTCACTGCATTAGTACATGTTACAAAGAACCAAAATTTATCTACCAAACAACAATCATAATCTATGAAGCACCTACACAGACACCAGATATGACACCGACATTAGCACTAACATGTAAGCACCAATAATTTTAAAAACGAAAGTGATTAAATGTAACCACACGTGTCAGTGTCATACATACTATGAAGCGCGGACATTTCTCGGAATAGGTGTGTCCCCTCCAACACAAACACGACACCGACACTTATGTTTACATTGAAATATATCATTTTCTCAAAAAACTATATCTGTCGACGAGTCAGTGTCCGTGCTTCATAGTACCATACACACCTAACTTTTGAAGTGTCAAAGCTACATAAATTATAATAATCCTCGAAAAGATACACAAAAAACAAAAAAGATATACAAACCAAATTACCTTCAGTTCTCTTAGCATTAGGGTGATAATCCTCACTATTCAAAAACTCATTAACATCTTCCAAACCTCTACCATAAACAGCCCACCTAGGATTCTTAGGCTGAACACGTTCATCACCAGACCCATCACTCAACCCATCTTCAAAATCATCTTTTTTCTCAGCAAAACTAAAACTTGGAGGCTTATCAAGAACCAAAGGTTTCAACTGAGCTAATCTAGCTTCTTTATAAGCTTTATACTCTTCCAAATTTACATCCCTCAAAGGAATCAACCCATTTTTCTTCTTCAAAACCTTACTATTGAACTCAATTTCTTGAGCTATCTTACGTCTATCTTTCTTCGTTATGTTTAAATCTGCTTGAACTTCTCTCCATTTATCAGGAACCAAATTATCAGACTCAATAATCATTGTCTTTTTCTTGTTTGAAAAGGGTTTTGGTTTTTTCACTTTTTTGGTGTCTACGAGGTTGTCGGAAGAAGTAGGAAAAATGGGGTCTTCGAAAATACCTTCCTCGAAGACAAGACAATCTCCAATGACATGTTCTTCGTAGTTATTGTTGTTGTCATGTGATGAGGAGAGAGAAGTGTGGAGGTTGGAGTTTTTGGGGAATTTGAGAGAGTGAAAATTGTGGGGTGTGAGAGAAGAATGGAAGAATGAGAAGGGAGAGAAGAAGAGTGTGTTGGGTTGAGGAGGATTATGCAAAAGTGTGGAAAAAGTGAACATTGTTGTTTGATAATTCTCAAAACTTCATTGTTATTTGTTTCGACGGAGATGAGAAAAATTGACAGGGAAAAGAAGATGAGGATATTGTGAAAACTGAAAAGAAGATGAAAAACCTGATTAAGTTGGTCAATTTTGCAATATCCTGTAGTTTCTTCTCTGAGATTTCCCTGTAATTGTAATATTAGATTATTTGTTTTTTCATTAAATATCAGATTATTTGTAATACCCTCTTATTCAATTTAAAACGATTTAAAATTTTCGCTAAAATTATATTTTGCAACAGTTCTGTTATGTGATTGTTATATTATGATTGACTGAATCTGAGAATATTGCAAATAATCTAACATTAAAAAGGGAATTAAAAAAAAATTATAAGAAGAATTGCAAAATTGACCAACTTTACAGGAGATGAACTTGTTATGTACAATATTTGAGGTAATTACAGTTCATCTATTTTTATTAAATCACAAAATCTGTTTTGATTTAGGATGTCATTGATCCGTTGAGAAAATAAGAGACAAGACAATTTCAATTATTTTGTGTTTAATTTTAAAACTGTTATTAAGACTGGAGAAATTGTAGTCAAGAGACTAGACAAAAACATGTATTCTTGTCACTCATTGTACCACGATACAATTTTTTGTCTTTGGCGCAACAAATTGTTTAAAAACACCAAAGTATAACGTGCATATTTTACACTTTTAAAAAATGGATTGCACAAATTTGAAGGTAGTATAACTATAATTGATTCCTTACCAAGTGCACCATTTTCCATACATTAAAACCTAAATAAGTTCCATAATAATAATAATAATAATAATAATAATAATAATAATAATAATAATAATAATAATAATACTCCAATATGTCACCAACGTACAAGGATTAAAGATACATTAACAAACGCAGAGTGCAAATTACCTCCAAAACAAGCATACATATGTAGGCACAATCTTACAGTCAAAGTACCATAGCAATTACATAGTTCTTGTTTCCCCTCTTCAAACTTCAGATATCAAAACAAACTAATGTAAAATATCACCTAGGCCCACGAGCGTACCTCCTATCTGGGCTACCATATGGAGCATAAGGTGACCTAGACCTTTCCCTCCTATACCTTCCTCCATAGGGAGAGTGCCTTGGTGAATAATCCCTGCCACCTCGATATGGAGAGTGCCTTGGTGAATAATCCCTGCCCCCTCGATATGGTGAGCGCCTTGGTGGAGACCTATGATATGGATAATCATCACGACCAAATCCACCCCGATGCCTTCCACGGTCACCACGAGGTCCTTGATACCAACAGAAGATGGAGTTTAGTGAGACTTCATGAGAAAAAAAACTAGTAATAAATTAGAATCAACATTCAAACAAGTGTCTCATACTAACCATAGTCTCTAGTGTTTTTCAGCCCAAGATAGTGACCAGGTGTGGGAGTTCTTGGCCGCTTTCTCTTTGACTGAAATAAAATAGAGAAACTGAATCATTAGAATTTTGTTGATATAAAACAAACTTGCACTGATCGTCCAAGCAACAATGCCGTAAAATAGATTAAATCAACAGATTTCCATCGTGTAGTATTAAATTGTAAGAAGTTAACACTTTCAAATTATATTGAGGTCCATTTAAAAGAAAGTTTTGTTATCACAAAGAGCCTAGTTTATAATATTGGTAAAAAAAATTTATATCCACACACTATTGATCAATGCCAGGTGTGAGATACCATAAAAGTCTGATTAGAAAGTTGTAAGTTGTTGATAATGTCCGTTGATTAGTTGAGTTGAAAGTGAATGCTGAGGTTGTAAAGTTGTTGAACGTTATAATTGCTAATGTTTAGTTGATCAGACACATTTGATTAGCTGTTTAAGCTTGCATTTGATCAAGTTGTTTCACTAAAGTTGACATGGATGAACTGATCATCTTTGATTGCTGCCAACATAGCTGATGCAATGCATTCTGAATGTAAGCACAAAACCTTCAAGTTAAGAAGAAAGAAAACCACGAGGTTTTATCAACTACTAGTTAATTATAAAACACATTACCTTCTCAACAGTGATATAGCGACCCTCTAAAACAGATTGATTGAGGTACTTGATACAGCGATTTGCATCCTCAGCAGAATCCATAGTGACAAAAGCAAAACCTCGAGATATACGCGTACGAGGCTCCACCACAAGAAAACATGAAGCAACCTAATAAAGTAAACAACCCATAACAGCCATTCAGAGATCACTACCAAGTAAAATTGATTATTCTCTCCGATCTAATATATAAGCAACAACTCACTTTTTAAACTCATTGAATATAAACCACATACATCATCAGTTATTCAATGAACCTAAAAAGTAAATTGTTGATTATATGAGACAAAAGGGAGTATTATTCAGTGAAAAAGAAGAGAAAATCAATATGACACTCACCTTTCCTTCCTTAGAGAAATGCTCCTCTAGGTCTCTCTCAGTGACCCTTGAAGATAGGCCAGTCACATAAAGTGTATCCCCACCATTCCTGGAACAAAACTAAAGATATTAGAGGTTCTTAACACAACATCACAATACCTAACCACAAAACTAAAGCACTGTTTTTCTATCAAAAATACTGAAAAAGGTAGAGTTAATCTTTCAATCAAATGATTACAACCAGATACAGGTAAAATTAACTAACCTTTCAGGACTTCTTGATCTTGATCTGAAAAAGAAAATACCAATAAATCAACAATGGCAGACAAAGAGAGAACATCAGGGATAAAACGGAAAAAACAGCGCTTGAATGCCAAAGCAATATTGAAATTAACCTTCCACGGCCTCTCGAAGGGGATCTAGGCCTTTGCATTTCAGGAGATCTTGACCGAGACCTAGGCCTCTGCCTTTCAAAAGACCTTGATCGAGACCTAGGCATTTGCATTTCAGGAGACCTTGAAAGAGGCCTAGGTCTTTGCATTTCAGGAGACCTCGACTGAGACCTAGGCCTGCGCCTTTCAAGTGATCCCGAGCGAGATCTGGACCTAGACCTTGATTGAGCTCTCCATGGGGAAGGGGACCTTGAAAGCCTGAAATATTCCATCATAAATAAATATCATTTTACAAAGGGCACAGTCAACAAAATTGATCAAAATTCAAAAACAGATAAAATTAATCAACTTTAACCTAAAATCTTAACAGTGTCAAATTTCAATTAACAATACTTTGAATATGAAATCTCAAAATCTTAAAAAACAAAATAACCCATCTCAATTACAAATGAATTATTGCACAAAACTCGTTCAAATGACAAAACTTCAAAATTCAATTCACCAACATATTATAATTTCTAATTTTTCATTCCAATTTGCGTAATTTCAGTAATCAAAGAGAAATTTAGGGTTACCTTCTTACTGGAGAATCCTCCTGCAAAGTAATTGGGGAAAACAATAACAAAATGTTAGATAATCTTGCGGAAGAAATAAGAATAAGAATGTAAATATAAGAGGGAAAGATTGAGATAGAGAAGAAACCATTTCAATAAGCGACGAAGAGCGATAGCGATGAAGAAGAAAGCAACAGCGACGAAGAGTTAGGGTTTTTGTCAATGTGCACTTTTTCTACGATTAACAAATTTGGTTTTGGATTATGCGGTTTTCTAAAGCTTATATATTTTCTAATTTTTTTTACTTAATTACAGTTTTGATCACTATTTTTATTATTTTGCAGTTTTTGTTCTTCTATTTTAAAACTTGACAGTTTTGGTTCTCATTCTATTTTTAATTATAAATTAATCATGTGATATGTTTTAAACGACGTGATATAAAGTCTAATGATGAGACATAGTTGATTGAAGTTTATAAATTAATTTTTCTAACAATTTCATCAACTACTATGTCTAAAATATATATATGACGATACAACTATTTTAAAATATGTTTGAAAATTATTTTTTTTACAATTTCATCTATGTTGATATTTTCTCATCATTAAATAATATATTACGCCGTTTCTTGACCAAAAAAAAAATATTACGCCGTTTAAAACATATTATATGAACAATTTATAGTTAAAAAATAGGATGGGACCAAAAACTCTCAAGTTTTAAAATAAAGAGACTAAAATTGCAAAATAGTGAAAATAGGGGACCAAAAGTTCAATAAGTCTTTTTTTCCGAAGGAAATGTATTCTTTTTATTTTGGTTTAATTGCAGTTTTTGGTCTATATTTTTACCATTTTGCAGAATTGATCTTCTATTTTAAAATTTGACAAATTTAGTCTCGTTCTGTATTTAACTATAAATTGATCATGTGATATATTTTAAATTGCATGTTATATTATCTAACGATGAGAAAATATCAACATCAATAAAATTGTAACAAAATTAATTTTCAAACTTCCATCAACTAATTACGCAAACATATAGAGAGGCGCATAAGTGTGTGAATGCATTGGCAGATCATAGTTGTTACACTAGGTGTGCGAATGCATTAACAAACCTTGGTTATTACACTGACCATGATATTGTAAAATTACTAAAAAAAAATTTGATAATCAAAATAATGGAATTATAAGGAGTACAAGGGGTACTCAACCCTTACAATTCAAGGTACAAGAACCATTACAAACGTTGAAAGCAAGCTAAAGGAACACCAATCCATTTGTAGAACACCAATCCACAAAAGAAACCTCCGTATTAAGTCCTAACCGTCCTATGAGCCAAAACCAAGAAAAATATTTAATTTGATTCACTACAACATTGTCGTTAGTCACATCCCCACGAAAAACTATGTTCCGCAATCTCCATATGCATGTCATTTGTAGCTAACCAAATAAGATGACGGATCTTCTTTGACTTATGATGTCCTTGTGTTAATTGAATTACATTGTAAAGGAACTGAGATTCACATCTTAGTTTGAATTACAAAGTGCTTCTAAATAAGCCAATTACACAATTGAAACTCAAGCCCATACAAATGTATTTCTAAGTGTATTGCTCTAACCCTAAAGACTTACTTTGTACATATGTGAACTTAGTAAGTATGTATGTATGTGAGTGCTCTGTGTTCAATGTTGTACATTTCTCGTTCTCTTGATCCTCTCTTTAAATAGGAGATGAAGATTGTACCGTTGAGAGGAGCGTTGGAATTTCCTTTGATTTCGCAGCTGTAGACTTTGTGAGATTACGGCGTGAAAGGAGTCCCGTTGTGAAACATTGCATAATTGTCTCAGCAATCTTTCCATTAACCCTAGGCAGTTTATTTGCCTGCATACTATTTTCTTCACTAACTTTCTGAATCATTGGCTCCGTGTTTGATATGAGTTGAAGCTTGATCAGAGATTGAGACACAATAGAATCAAATAATCAGTTATCAATTTTCTCGCAACAGATATAGCACAAAAAGTACAAGATAAACACAGTTGAAATGTCAAGCTAAAAATTATTTTTATTTGGTTTATACGTGACATAATTTACTAACTTAGTAAATTGGCAGGAAGTCATTCACATTCATACAGGATTAGTGTTATTTTTGCACCTAAGCTTCTACCTTTGTGATAAATAGAACCTTTGACAAGCTGCATTTACAAGGGCCATAAGAGGAACACAATACTGCAGAAACCACATCAAAGAACCGAGATTGTTAAGTCAAACCAGTCAAAATATGTATGATATCACATAGACAATATACGAAGGTCAAGTAACTGTTATCCAATGATATATGCTCACTTATGTAACACTATACTAACATTTAAAGGTATTTGAATTTACCTTTTCAATGTTACTCCAAAGATGATGAGGCCAAACTGAGATTACCTCCAATCATAAAATGTCAAAAATTGATTTCATGTCGGATAAGTTAAACACTTGTCTCTAATGTGTGAAGATAAAGTATTCAATATAATCAGAATATTTTCAGTTCTCAGCTTCCCTGGATCGTCCGAGACAAAATGTTGTATCTGATTTTGTACTTCAATCCAGCTGCAGCCCGGTAGCTTTCCAGCTCTTCTTTCCCTCATTAGCACCCTTAATCTTTCAACCTCTTCCCACCTTCCAGACTCAGCATGCATGTTTGACAAGGTAATATAATTGGAAGCGTTATGCGGCTCGAGTTCTAAGAGCCTCTCAGCAGCCCTTTCACCAAGTTCCATGTTCTTGTGTACACGACAAGCCGAGAGCAGTGAACCCCATAATCCCGCATTTGCTTTAACTTTCATCTCCTTCACGATGTTGAACGCTTCCTCTAACCTACCTATTCGGCCAAGCAAGTCAACTAGGCAGCTGTAGTGTTCAGCCAAGGGTTCAATAGCAAAATCTTCAATCATGCATTTAAATAAATCCAAACCCTGATTGGCTAAACCAGCATGACTACAAGCTGACAACATCCCAATAAAGGTAACTTCATCAGGTATCGTCCCTTCTGATAACATCTGTTCAAAGGCCCAAAATGCCTCATTTGCATATCCATTCAAAGCATAGCCTGAAATCAAGGAATTCCAAGAAACAAGATCAACACATTCAATATCTTTAAACACTTGTTCAGCACTTTGAACTCTTCCACATTTTGAATACATGGCAATCAGAGCATTGCTAACAAACAAATCATTTACATATCCACTTTTCAGGATGTATTCATGGAGTTGCTTGCCTACTTGCAAAGCAGCAAGATTAGCACATGAACTTAAGGAACATGAAAAAGTTGATTGATCAGGTTTCTTCCCTTCCTTCAACATTAAAACCAAACTCTTGAGAGCATCCAAGTATAAACTATTTTGAAAGAAACCTGTAATAAGAGAATTCCAGGAAACAATATTCCTCTCACCCATGGCCTCGAAGATCTCTGCTGCTCTATCCATCTGTCCTGCCTGAGCATATCCCGAAATCATAGTATTCCACGAAACAGCATTCTTAACGGGCATTTTTCGAAATAGATTGAGAGCTTCACCCATTCTCCCACTCTGGCAATATCCTGCAATCATGCTGTTCCAGCAAATTGCGTCACGTTTACCAAGTTGACTGAAAACTTGACTAGCCTCATCTATCTTTCCATTCTGTATTAATCCTGACATCAACGCTGTTTTCGCTGCTATGTCTTTGTAAGGCATCTGATTGTAAACTTCACGTGCTTCATCAAGCTTACCAACCCGAACATACCCATTAATTATTGTAGTCCATGATACACAATCTTTATAAGGCATTTCTTTGAACAGCTTGACAGCTTCATCAATCTGTAAGTCTTGGACATAGGCCGCAATCATCGCATTCCAAGAAACCACATTCTTACAAGGCATTCTGTCAAAGAGTTTCCTAGCCTCTACAATCTTTCCATGTCTAGCAAACCCGCACAACATTGTAACCCAAGAAACAGCATTAGGATTTGGAATCCTTTCAAACAATTTCCAAGCAGAACTCAAATCACAACTATTAACAAACCCAGCCACCATCAAGTTCCACGAAACCACATTCGTCTCGACCATCCTTTCAAAAAATTGCATAGCCAAACCCATTTTCCCATTCTGCGAATAACCAGCTAACATAGAATTATAAGAAACCAAATCCTTTACTGGCATCCGCTCAAAAACTTTCTCAGCATCATCAAACCGACCCTTCTTTGCATAACCAGCAATCATTGCATTCCAACAAGCAGTGTCCAACTTATCCGGAACCAACTCAAGCAATTCTCTAGCCTTTTCAAGCTCCCCTTTACGCGTATAGCAAGTTATCATCAAAGCCCACGAAAAATTATCTCTTTCAGGCATTACATCAAACAACTTTTTAGCTTCTTCAACAATGTTGTTGTGAAGATACCCAGCAATCATGGTGTTCCAAGAAATAAGGTTTCTTGGAGACATTTTATCAAACAGTTGCCGTGCTTCACTAACTCTACCATTTTTCGCAAACACGGATATCATGGAATTGTATGTGGCATGGTTTTTGTGGATGACATTTGAGAATACCCTTTTGGCATCTTCAACTTTTCCTTGTTTTCCTAGATGGATAATTTTTTTATTTTGGTTGAAGACATTTTTTCCTTGTTCAACAGTTGATTTTATTGCAATGTCAAGTTTCATTGAAGCGGGTGGATAATTTATAGTATTGTTTTCCTAGACCTGGACCTTGATTAAGCTCTCCATGGGGAAGAGGTCTTTGAAAGTCTGAAATATTTTCTAAAGCTTATACTCCATTGTTTTTTTTTTTGGTACATTTATACTGCATTGATAATATTAATAATCCATCCGTAGATTGTTTCTAACATACTATATAATACTATATTGATCTTTTACGTATGTTTTTAGAGTAATAAATTAAATTGATCATTTTAAATGTTTGTAACATATTATATCCAATTCACTGAATCGATTAGTTTGATTCATGATGATTAGTTATAGCATCAAGTAATTTCAACCCCTCTGAAGTACAGTTGCAGAGGATTGAACTAGTTTTCTTTACCAAATTAAGCGCTAAAATCAAATAATGTAAACAACCCGAATTTATGTTGACTAAGTTGCATCATTGATTTTGATTCATCGTCATTAATAAATATATATGACACACTATAAAAAAGAAGCATTTAACTAAGTTGCACAAAAAATTCCTAAACTTATAAAATAGGAAGATTAAAATTATGTTTTCAATTAAAATATGAAACTACATGACATCTAATCTAATATAGATTCATAGGAAGTTTGATGTCAATTTTCTTTTATAGGTAATATTAGTTGTTAGTATATTAGTACAATTGTTAGTTTTTTCCTTTGCTAGAATTTAAATACTGGACTCCTGCTCCTTAATCTTTTAGCTCAACCAGTTGACTACCCAACCCCCTAGTTCAATGTCAATCTTGTAAGACTTTAGCTTGACGCATTTAAATAATCAAGCTCGTTGTCAAGCTTGAACTTCGAACTTGACTCATTTAAATTATAAAAAAAATAAACAAGATTGTACCATCAACTCAAGCACAGCAAACCCTTATTTTACCCTTAATCATTTTTGAATATTTTTATTTATCCAATTTTGTACCATCAAACTCAAATCTATAAATATTTATGTTTCAAATAACTGACATTTGAGTTTTAGGAGCTATGGATGTGGAGTGCAGATCAAGTTGCAGAAGATTACAAACAAATAAAGGAGTCGTATACTTGACAAAAACAATCTACAAATTGGTGATCTTTTTACAAATATGAATTGTTTACCCTATGTGAAAGGTTTACAACTAATTTTGAACAATCAATTCTAAATAGAGAAAACTAAACACTTCACTCAATTGTCATTCCCCATGACGAGGCAAACAACACATTACAACATTCGCCAAAACTTCAATCAACACGAATTCAGGAGTTTACGTTGTTAAGATATCTGGAATTGTCGCGGAATGAGCCCCCAATATCTTACCACCAGCATCTGGGAAATTCTCACATTCGGGTAATGAGCTGATCTGGCCATCAGAATCTATTTGTACAGGATACTTGAGAAGATGTCCCTGTAGCACTGCCATTTCTTCAGAAGAGTAAATTCTCCAATTATTGTTTGCAATGTCATTAACTTTACGCACACACTCCAATCTCTCTGGTTCTTTAAAAGTTTCATCTAACATGCCAAGATGCTCTGCCCAAAGTGACATTCTGTAACCATAAATCTGCAAGAGAATAAAAAACATCACATGAAAGGTTTTCTCCCATTAAGTCATCAGATAATCAGTAATCAGTAATCAGATAATCAGTAATCAATTTTCTCCCAACAGATAACATAGTTGAAACTTGAAAGGTTAAACTATAAATTATTTTATTTGGTTTATACATGACATAATTTAGTAATGTAATAAATTGGCAGGAACTCATCACATTCATCACATGATAAGTGTTATTTTCCAGTCTACTTAAGCATTAAGCATCAAATCATTTAGTAAGTTGATAGTACATCCATAAAATATACTCCCTCCAGTCCTAAATATAAGAAAATTTACCTTTTAAGTTCATTGGGAATCCAATGTAGTATTTGGTACATATTGTAGACCAAATACATTAGATTCTCAATGAATCTAAAAAGTAAACTTTCTCTTATATTTAGGACCGGAGGTAGTACTTCTTAAGGATGAGGTGTGATTTCCAGCTCATTGTTTTTGGCTGCAATGTTACACATTATTTGTGGCGGTAATTTTCCAATTAGAAAATTTGCTGCTAGAATTAAAGCTTAATGAGAAATACAAACCTGGCCATATGGATGTCCTCTCTTCTTAAACCATGTGTAATGAGGTTGGTATGAACCCATAGCTATCTCAGTATCTTTAGTACCAGCCATAGATCTCTGGTTTATGTTAGCAGATCCCATTATAACATATTCATCATCCACAATCATCCCCTTGGCATGGACATAAATCATATTTCGGCCGTATTTATATGCTCCAGAGACCTGACAAGATTCACAAACTATTTGTGATATTTGCCTACCATTTAAGATAAGTAATTCAAGAAGAGTCAAGTAGAATTTGGATATTATAAGAAACATGTAAACTGAAATATAATCAGAAGAAAAAAATATGTTTTTGGATGGATTAGAAAATATCATCGACAATCTGAATAGTATAGAGAAAATTCTATCCTCACTCCCAAAGCTATCAAAATGTATTAAAAATATATTATCAACTTATACCCTTGTTGTTCTATGATAAGAACAATGTACATTTGGCAAAAGACAATTTTGAGCAACAGTTTTTTTTTTACAGTTTGATCATAATATCAGTAGCCAAGCTCACTAAAAGGCACAATAATGTATATGTCAAGTTCTACCATGTCATATACAGGGTGAAAGGAAAAGCAGATTGATTTTATGTTTGGGCTCATGTAAGTTAAGAACTGAAAATTCAATGATTGTTTATAGTTTTAAGTTTGTATGATTTGAAAATGGGAAATAAATAAACTAAAAGGGATAGTTAAAGTTTGATGCTTGTATGATTTGAAAAGGGATAAACTAAAAGATTATAGTTTACTATTAAGTTTATCCCTTTGAAAATGATTATAGTTTTAAATGATTTGAAATCATACAAACTTACTAAATGATTTTCAAGTTTATCCCTTTGAAAATCATAAAAACTTACTATAATCTTTGAAAGGGATAAACTAAAATAATTTTCAATACTTAAATCACGCACAGGGATAAACTAAAATATTATAGTTTTAAGTTTGTATGATTTGAAAATGGTCAAGGCTTTATACAAAAACTACATGAAATTCAATACTGACATAGAAAATGCCACAAAAATATGTCCATGTGTATTGGAAGAAGTAACCTATGTTTATTAACGGTAGATAGTGCAAACCTTAGAGCAAAAGAAAATTGCCCTTTTGAATATCTCATTTGTGATAATATTGGCACAAGATACCTACTACCATTGTTGTCGATATAAAGAAAATTTTCTCATCTAAGATAGTAGCAACTACTATTATATAGAGCGACCTTGTATTATTTACTATGTTAACAAACTACATTTAAAGATGTTTAAAAGAGAAGTAATATGATGTGCTGAAGCTATGAACAAAATGGTTTTAATTTAAAAAAAATTACCGGAGCACCATTTGAGCCTGAGCTTTCTTCATTGAAATGTTGTTCCCGATTACCAAGGCAATAGAAATTGAGGTAATCTTGTGGATGCACATCACTAAGTTGCATTGATTTCAATTCTTTAGCAACAACACTATACATCATTTGCATTGTCTGAGCCTGTATACAGAAAACATAGATTGAGCATAAAAACTTTGCTTTTATGATCTTTTGAATCACAAGTCAGAAAAATCCTCTAATGTTGGGTAGACTTTGGACAGTTGAATACAGGTTTTTTTTTTTGATAGGCAGTTGAATACAGGTTTGAAAATCATTCATAAGAACAATAAATGTTTATATTTTGATAAGATACCACCACACCAACATCAAACAAGCATTTGTGAGAACTCAGACCTTTGATTTCCTCATTGGAAATTACTTACATTGCGCTCTCTAAAATGCACTGAAGAGAGTCCGGATCCTTGGACTTCATAATCAGAATATTGTAAATTTCCATGATTAAACAAGTTTATAAACTGTTGGGAGTCCCAAAATAGTTGTCATTCGTGACAGGCAATCATCACTTCACCAATGAGTTTTCTGGGGTTGAGTCCAGTACAACTAAAATTTTAAGATGGTATTACAACTTATCCTAGATCCGTTGGGCCATCCGTTAACAGACCACCTGTGTCATGCTCCAGATATCTAAATCTGGGAATGAGGGGATGTTTTGGGAGTCGCACAGTGATATGGCCTACCAAGTCGTTATAAGTGGGAAACAATCATCTCCTTAGAAGCCATTTTGTGGGGTTAAGTAAGATCCAACCAAAATTCTAAGATAAACTTTGACATTAGATAATCACATACCTGCCAGAAAAGGATTTCTTGCACAGCTCCAGATTTGGGATCACCTTCTGGCCACATTGGTAAAACAATATAAATAGCAAATCTCTCCTTAGCTCTAATTTTACTAGCAATTTTCAGCGCCAACTCCATTGGGATAAGATTATCAGCCCCTGAGCAGAGAAGAAAACAATCAGTTTTACATTGAGTAAAGACGGTGATTTTTGTTTTTGATTTTTATCATTGGTGGTCTATTCCGCTAGAATACCAGTGATTTGTAATATTGGTTTAGTTTTGTTCTTTTTGTCTATCTTGTCAAACTCTTTGAAATCTTTTTTAATTTTTATTATTTAGGCACGACTTGTGCTTAGATAATGTTTTAATTCATTATTAACTTTTACAAAAAAAAAAGAAAAGGATTTCATTATCCTTGAAATCCATTCTCTATTCCTTTTGCTACACAAAATATGTACAAATGAAGAAATTCATGCCTTAAGAAAATAATATGATTCGCTCAACAATATAAAAAATGATAATTTGTTGGAAAAAGATGAAGTTTATTATGACAAAGAAGATCAGAGTTTGGAGGGAAAAAATATTTCATAGGAAATAAAAATACTACAGCTGCGATCATCATTTAATCAATTTTGGACCTAATTCACACCATACCAACAATACTTTTCTACCGGATCATCTTCGGAAAGGGATGAAGATTTCAAAATTAATATGCATTCAGTGTTTTCCCCCTAATTTAATACTTTAAGCAATTTATGTTGTCCATAACAGAGGAAACCACCTGAGTTAAATATTAGGAAGTTATCTTGCTTATCAAAAACATAACATTTAACCTAACCTGCATCTTTGTAAGATGGCCATGCATATGAAGATCCGATGAAATATTGATTTTCAATATAAATGAAATGTTGAGCCGATCTGATAGCTTGGATGTATCCTGTTTGGATGCTTTTGTCTATAACCAAATTTTTAGCACATATGAGATTCTGCATCCAAAATATGTAATATTTTTCAGATCAATTCATATATAAAATCTCAAACAAATAACTTCTTTACATAGCTTCCATGTTAGCATATTATATGTACAGATATAAAAGGATGTAGAATGAAGTAAAATGCCAGTTAATAAACCTGGGACATAGCATCCTCAAAGCGTTTGGGAAATCCTTTCAAGGATCCTGAGTCAATGGAGCGGAAGATCTGTAAAATCATGCGTAGCCCAATAAGAGTTGGAAGAAAAGGTGATGATATGAATCATCTCCTAAATCAAGAAAGAATGCAAGAACTAATATTTACTCAAAAGTCAAAACTAAGTTTGCTTTTTGCCAACCTGAACATGCCAGTTTTCCGGATCATCTTCACTGGAAACCCATACCATAGGATCCTCCTCTGGAATAGATGTATAATCATTCTTTGAGGGAGGATGAGAAGGACTTAGTATCCACGAGATACGTTCTACTCTTATTAAAGCATCATCATTCCACTGAGATGCTTTTTTGAAAAGAATTGCAAACTCTTTCCACTTAGTTGATTTTCTCCATCGCTGTTCAAAATTAATAAGAACATCATATGCAGCAGGTCCATCTATTCTGCAGTGCAAATCATGCCACGGTTGTCTAGGAGCCCTTGTTCCAGACTAGCACAAAAAGCAAACAAAAAAAATAGAGACAAATCAGTTTACGTATAATTTTTATTGAAAAAAAAAGTGAAGTGTTACAACATTGTAACAAAACCATACTGAATACAGCATATTGGTAGCTAAGCAGAAAGTAGAAATTTATTTCTTACTGAACAATCCATAATATCTGGAGCTAACAATTACAATTGGTTCCTCCCTGGCATTCAACCATACGACTAAGTCCAATAAATTAGATTACTAAGATTGTTCTAGATTGTGGGTCAAAAAAGATTGTTCTAGGTTGTTATTTGAAAGAAAATAATACAATTAGGTTACTCTAAACAAAATTCGACCTCATAATTTGACACTTTGTGGTCTAATACTTGAAATAATGGTGTGAAGGCACAACACAACGTAAGCCGAAACAAGACCCAAGACAGCTTCCAGCTCAGCTTTGGAGGGATAGCACGAGCTATCCCTTACGTGGTGGACACATGACAGAAAGGATTATCTCTAGCAAAGTATTGTCTTGTAGGTGTAGTTCACTCAGCTATTAGGGTAACATGACTGACAGGTGTCTTAAGTTCTGGTAAGTGGTAACAGACCTGAATGATGGATAGGGATGGTGCAGCTCTTACGATTTTATACTACAGGCACTATACTAAGACATAACAAATAATGTTACAAATGATAAATTTTATTAAGTTCAATATTCTCGGTGACAAAAATAATCCAACTTTACTGTCTCTGAACAAGACCCTTATACTGTAACTAGAGTTTTCATATAACCTAATCATGTATCCCTCCAATTCAACCCTGTAACTAGGGACGGACCTCACTAAGACATTACCAATGATATCACATAAACATAATATAAGTTTTACTCAAGAGCTACTACATACTTGGTAGACAAATCATACATAATCAAAGTCTACGAAGCCTATTGTAATCCTCTGACCCTATAAATAACTCAGGAATTTAATCAAGATATAATGAATAATGTAACAAGAAAACATTCCATTGAAAGAGTTCATATAGGAATGTCTCTAGTCCAAACAAAACAAAAGAAATAAATGCAATGTTAATTAATATGTTCAATTGGGATGACAACTTACGGGAAACGTAGGATTGTGGAAATCACCGGCAAATACAGTATCAAGGTCACGTAAAAGTCGATGCTCAGGGGTATCATAGCGACCATCACACATATCAATACCTCCTATGAAAGAGGTAATCTTTCTGTTATTACCGGCAGCTTGTGTGTCCACAATAACGCATTTTTGGTGGTGGGTGAAAACGGTTCCAACAACCTGCATAATACCACATCACACACAATTTCACTACAGAGTTTGTCTCAAAAGACATAAAATAAAACCGTTTGACCCGTATCACATCACAACTCACAAGCCAAAAAACCTTTTAACTTCAAATAGAGAAACATTACAATCAAAAGATTACTAATTTCTCATACTACATTTTGCATCAACAAAAAACACATACCCACAATTTAGAGCTAAGACCACAAACCACAAGGTATTTCACATTTGACTCCACTGATTATTAATTAACTCAAAGATTCCTATCTCCTGACAATATACATAACATGAGTTATGTATCAACTTTACAAATCAACAAATTACAAATCACACAACAGCTATCTACATATATATATACCAACAAATACTCACCTGCTGCTTAAAGAAGCTCATTTTACTGCTAGCATAGCGAGGCGCCAAAACACACATAACAGAAGAATGTTTGAAAAACTTCCTAGTTTCCTCATCATGAGTCTCCATTACTCCAGTCTGCAACAAAACATGAAAACACCCAATAAACAATAGCAAATCTAGTCATCAACCAAAAACATGATAATATGATATAAATACTAACATTCATTGGAGGTTCTTACCGTCTTCAAGAAGACCTTGTCATGGGAAGTTTTATCATCCCAAACAAGCAATAAAACTCTCACCCCTTCTTCAGACTTATACTTAAGCAATTCCCCAAGTGTTAAATCGCCACCTCGCGGCAATGGTCTAGTAGGTTCCCTAACAAGCCTCACCTTATGATAAATCGACCAACCAACTATATAAACCATATGATGAGCTTCTGTTATAGCATAACAAATATCTTCCCAACACTTCTCCTGTCTATAAACCTTACCACCATCAAGCTTAATCTCCGGTAACATACCGTCATTCGGACAATGTGCATCTTGATAAAGCCTCACAGAACTTCCCCTCCTCACCGGAAAATACGTATGTCTAACGCCTCTATGTTCTGGATCAGCCGCAATGCCACGAAGGTAAAGCGGATTCTGGTCCACCGGAATAAACTTCATTTCTAAATGAAGCGCAGTATCCGGTTTCGGCGGTTTACCATTCGCCGCAATAATCGGAAACCAATCGGAAATCAACTCACCGGAAGCAATTCTCTCAGCCGGAATCTTAACTGTCCCCATAGTCTGAGCACCAAAAACATCATCATCCTTAACCCTAAATTCCAAATCCAAAACCGCATGTGCTAACGGAATATTAAACCGTTCTTTCCACTCAGGATCCGGCGAGTTTTTAAGAACACGCGTACGAGCAACCGTTGCTTGTGGTACCATAACGGTTACATAAGGATCACTGGTAATTATCTTTCTCCGGTGACGATGATTCCGATGAGTACTTCCGTCACCGTCGCCGGCATCGGAAGTTGAATTGTATTTTATAGTGTCGCAAGCGGTTACACAGCGACGGAAACGCTCGGAAACTATATCCATGTTAGGTAAACGGCGTGCGGCAATTATCGTTAAGTCGAGGTCGCCGTGAAGATAAATGTAACCGTTTCCGTCACCGGGAGTTTCCGCCATAGTTGTTACGATGTAATAATAATTGAGTGAGAGAGAAAAAGGGGTTTTTATAAGTGATTAATGAATTAATCACTTTTATTTTCTTAAAGGCATTGGGTTTGTTTCGTGGTTTGTGAAATGGAATAAGAATAAGTATAACGTAACAGTATGAGTTTAAAGGAGAGTGAGGAAACGTGGTTTGTTTGTTTCGTGGTTTGGATTTTCAGTTTGTTGTTGTCATAAATAAGACATTTGACAGAGTGTTAGTGTGAGTAATTTGATGGCGTGGCTTATGATTGAGGATTAAAAATATATTGGGTTTGTAACGCGTGGATTTCGATGTTGAGATATGGTGATACTACGTGGAAGGGAATTGCTAAAACTCAGTTCATTTGAGATCAATTTGGGATTAATTTATTATTAAGTTGTTGTTATTGTGATTTGATTATGAATGTAAAATCAATTTTTGTTGTGATTGTGATGTTAAGGGGTTTTTTTTTTGGTACATTGATGTTAAGGAGATTAGTTGGCTAATTTTTATTTTTATTACTATTTTGAGTTATTGGCTAATAAATTAAAAATAATAATTTTGAAAGATGACAAAAAAAAATGTAGATGAACTATTGAAATGATTATGGCAGAATGAACAAATCATTCATAATATCTTGTAATATGATTAACTATTTTATTTTGATTGATTTGAAATTTTAACTCCTTATTTATTTTTATACTCACAAAGCAGAAGAAAAGGATCAAATCCCTAATTCTTTTTTACATTAAAATTAATTTTGTCTTTTATTGTGCCACATGACTTATATTGATTCGGTCATGTGGCACTCTATCAAATAATTCTATTTGTAACGGTTTAACTAATCGAGAGACTAAAACCAAAATGTTTTAAAATTGCGAGGATCAAAAACCAACAAAAAAAACTACAAGAGCTCATACTAAAAGTTGGTGTAATTGCGACGGATTCATATCATATTTAAGGCTTTTTATTATGATCTTTAGTTGGTTAATAATATTAATTATTTTTTTATTCTTCCTCTTTTTATAATTTTATGAATTCTAACATCTAACTAAGTGGTTCTAGTTCTCTTATAAATGTTGAAGATCGAAATCTGGTTCTTTCTAACAAGTTTAACATTAATTACCATTGAATCAACTACCATTTAATTTTTTTTGTTATTCATTTAATAGTTAAGAATGTATAAAATTTAATTAATTAAAAATAATAATTTTGAAGGAAGATAGAAAACTAGATGAACTATTGAAATGATGGCAGAACTAACAACAAACAGAGTAATTTGGGGGAGCATTGATAATACTCCCTCCGTCTTAAAATGTAAGCAAATTTGACTTTTTAGGTACATTTGACTATTGATGTATTTGGTTCATATTATGAGCCAAATACATCAATAGTCAATGAGTCAAATACATCAATAGTTAAATGTACATAAAAAGTCAAATTTACTTACATTTTGGGACAGAGGGAGTATAATGTTAAGGTGTTGGATAAGAAAGTTGAAAGTCATGAAACTAACATCTAACTACTTTTATTTTTATTTTTCTTGGTGGTGACAGATAGGTTAGGTATATAAAGGTAGTGGGGGCACGTCCATGGGTCACTCACTCACTCACTGATAATGATATCGACCCTCAACGGGTAAGAAAGAACAAACAACCCACGAGCATGTGATTGTGTTTTAAGATTTATATGGAGCATGTTTGGTGCATATTGAGCTGCACTATAGTATTTGTAGAGCAACATGAAATGAAAACTAGCATGTTATAGTAATTAATTGTACTTTTAACTCTGTAAAAAAATGGCTTAATTTAATGTTTATCTATCTTTATTTTTTAAATTTTTATTTGGTCCTTTTTTTTTTTTTTTGACACAAATTTGCTCCTTATTATTTGTTTCAAATTAAAATGGTTCTTCACATTACAAATATTAAGTTAATATGATCGTTTTTCTTAATTGATCTTATGTTTATGTAAAATTTTTAATATACGGCAAATAATTCTACTAAGAAGTATTCTCTTTGCCCAAAATAATTGTCACAGTTGACTAATGTACACTATTCACATAATCTATTTTGACTATATTTTTTTACTTATATGCGAATGCAAATATTATCTTATAAGATGTTTTCTTTTTTTGATAGGCAATTTTAGTTGTTAGTAAATAATATATTACAATCTCCTTTGTCAGAATTCGAACCCTGGACTTTATAAGATGTTGTTTGATTTGGCACAAGTTATGGTGCATAAGTCATATGTTTATGTACCGTGCATAAATATCTCAGATTGCTTAGCGCACCCCTCAAATATTTAGGGGCTAAGCTAGAAATTTGAGGGGTGCACTAAATAATCTGAGAGGTGTACTAAGCAATCTGGGGAGGCATTAAGCAATTTTCATTACTTATGCACGGTGCATAAGGAAAACCATAACCACTCTCATTTGATTTGTCTCGATGAGTATTTTTAAGATATACAATTTTTATAATTTTTAAAAATACATAATTAAAAATATTAACGATCAAAGTTGTGCATTAATAAATATGAACTGGTTAACTGTGCCAATTATTTTAAGACATATATAGTAAATAACTAATTGTAGATAAGTGGTGATTATCAAGGAATTGTCTATCATTCAATCATCTATCTTTGTTACATTCGTCTCTATATCCATTTTACCTATTATTCTCTTTGATCCATTCATTTTATTTATCCATCAAGTATTCTCTTTGATACATTAAAGGTCTCAAAGTAACCTAAATAGAAACGTAAACAATAACCAACAATGAATTGATTTAAGTGGTAAGAGTCTTGAACGTCTTAAGCATGTGGTCATGAGTTTGATTTATGACTCATGCGTATGAAAATAATTTTGTTGGGAAGAGAGAACCCCTTTGTTACCCCGTAGATTCTCTAACAGAGACTATTCATCGCTAATGACGGTGAAATTTTTGTTATATCATAGTAACAAAAAAAAGTAGACAATTGATTTTCTTGATTATCAAAAGGAAATAAGTCAATACTCAATAATGTATTCTCAAGACTGCTTTTATTCGTGATGATAAAGTCATGATTTTTTTACAAATTTGTAGCGGAAAGTTTGTTTTAAGCACACTTGATGTGAAAGAAATTGTAACGCTGATACGTTAACCAATTTTAATTTCAACAATATTTTTTTTTCAAGTACTAATAGTTTTAGAGACTCCTCTTAAACAACTTAAAAATCTTTTGTTTGATAACATATTCGGAACTTACACACTTAAAAATGCATCTTTTGTTTTTTTGGTGCATTCTTTTGTTCACCAAAAAAAAGTAATCATGATTTTCTTTATCTTCCCAAAAAAAGTAATAACTTAGGAAGCAAGACAACTTTATCTCCATCCAAACTTACATCAGTGTTTTTCCACTAGCAAGCTATCATCAAAGTCCACGGAAAATATCTCTTTAAAAGCATTACATCATACAACTTATTATATTGGCTTATTCTTCTTCAACCATGTTCTTGTAGATCAAATTTGTGAATAGTACTATTTTGGCTAGATGGATAATTTTCTGATTTAGATTGAAGACATTTTGAGCTTATTCCAATATCAAGTTATCATCCAAGCTCGTGGATAGTTTGTAGTATTGTTTTAGTGACTAGGAGGGAAAGGAACATGGTGATTTTCATATTTCTTTGTTTAAATAAGGATATTTTCGTGAAACGTTTAAATAAAGTATATTAAAATAGTCTCTTTTTTTTTACTAATATTAAAATGTTCTTTTTTTTTTTGACAAAAGTTAAAATGATCTTATAAAAAAACTATAATTTTGATTTTTTTTATAAATAAAAGAATAGATGATTAGGTTTTAATTTATCTTATCTTTTTATATTTAAGTGATATTATAAGAAGTCATTGTAATTAGGGCATTTTAGCATTAAAAAATTTCACAAAGTAACCTTTGCCATTTCGAATCATCTGAAAAAACAATAAGACTAATCTCTACTTAGATAATTAAATATCAACTTAAAGCTCTTTTTAAGCCTCAATAATGTATTTTTTGAGCTGGAACCTTGGTCCCCCCACCCCAATCCACTTCAAATTTAACGATTCTTAGTTTGTATGTTTAAAATTTAAATGTGTGTTCTTGGACCATCTGCATTGTCTCAATGTGCACTTTTAAAAACATAGTTTAACATGGGAAACAATGACATGTTTATAGACCACAATGACAACTTGACATGCATACCCTTCTTGATGAAAGTGTCCCATAAACGGTAGTGGTGTGTCTGAAGAAAAAAAAAATAACGCTCTATTTACAAATGTGTTAGATGAATGTGAATTTAAAGTTTAAACGCTATCATCGTCTTATGATTTATGAGTTAACTTTGAGGATGAGATTCAAATTCATTTAACAATAATATGTTTTGGCGAGTCTAATACTACAATCATTAAAAATCATATTTGCTATTGATGCATAAAAAAAAATAAAAAAAATAAAAAAATAAAAATAAAAGTTCATTCTTATTATTACAAAAAAATAATACTAGTTGTTACATTCACCTTTCTGATAGTGTTGCATCAAAATCATACAATGATCCTCTCCCACTAGTAAATTTCTTCATAGCATCCAACGTTGGAGGGACACTCATCATAGCTAAATCCTTCTCTTCCCCACCTTGTTTCCTTCCCACATAACTTCCCTTAGAAATCCAAACAAGAAGCTTCTTTTCATTGCACCTAACAGAGTCATTGTTTTTGGTTGAAACTTGTCGAACACCTTTATGTAACTTCATATCCTTCTTCTTTTTCTTCTTGCTCTTAACTTGACCCATGCAAGAGACTTTAGGAGAAGTTGGTTCTTTTGGGCTAAAACTAATTCCCCGTCTGTGCTTTCTTCGATGTTCTTTAGGGAACAACGAAACAACGTGTGTCGCAGGTGATCGACAAGGACTAAGAGGCGGGTTCTGAAATACAACTAATGACACCGGTTGTTTTGATAGAAACTTCAAGAACGTGGTTTTAATTTTAAACAGCTTCTCCATCTAGAGTTTATGTATTGTGTGGTATGTTTTTTTGAGCTCAATGGTTTTGAATCATGAACTTTTGAAGCATGAGGCTATGTAACTATATAAGGGCCATAATATAGCTGAAAGGAGTTATTCATGTTTTGAAATCACCCAATCAAAAAAGGAAAGAGGAAAGGAACAAATTAAGGGGAAATTAAAGAAAGATTATGGTTGACATTGATGATAGAGAAGTGGCGTGCTAGTGTCGTAGAGTGAGAGTAGAAAAATTGAATAATGAAATCAGCATAAGTTGCCGGCAAAATATAACATTTTTTTAACTTGGATTTGTCATTGTAACATAGGTTGATGCTTCATTGTGACATGAAATAGGCCATTTGTTTGGATATGAGAAATTTAGGCTTAATTTAAACATGGGATATTTTTTTCAAAATATCTTATGGTAATACCGTTGAATTGGAGGATGTGTTCAGATACGTTAAAGAATCACATTTATTAGTTCATAATTCAAATACGTTAAAGTATGTTATTAGTTCATATAAAGCATATTCTCTGTTGCTTTTTGTTAATTTCTTTTTGTCCTTTTGAGAACCTTTGTACCGCTCAATCTAGTGAAAATTTGAAAGAATAAGACACTGTGTAGTAAAAACTAATTACCATCAACAACAACAATAAAAAAAACCAAAAACAATGTAATAAGAACTGGATCGAACAAAATTATCATAAATCAACTGGTCTGTCGGTCATTTTTACCTTATTTGAACCAGACTAGATTGAATCATGTTGAATTGCAATTAGTTCAACTTTTAATTTTTATTCATTTATTAATCATCAAATTTATATATGATTGAACTGACTAAATCAACTAACCATGATTCAAAAGTTTTGCGGATTTGATGATTTAAACTGAAAATGTGTATTTTGAAATTGACTAGATGTCTAGAATTAATTTGTTTTATAAAAATAATAGGGATCAAATCTTGCTTGTTATCTACTAGATAAGTTAATTTCACACTAAAAGCTCGTGTAGGTGAAAAGACTAAACTCATGAAATTCAGGCAGGGTAAAAACAATGGGGGAGATGCTTAACTATAACCGGAAAATTGTTAACTCAACATCCGTATCATAAACTTGATTCATAGTAGTACTTTATATAATCGCAATCATCCTTATATAATCGCAATCATCCTTAGCACTTTACGTAGACATACATATATTGGAAGTTGGAACAAGAAAAAATGTTCAACTTATAATGCAAAACTTCAAATCAGAGTAGACAAACAATTCTGAAGATATTGTCAACAGAATCAAATCATATATGTGAATAATACAAAGTAAACTAGTAGAAATCCGTCCCGGCAGAACCGCAGGTCCCATGTAGCATCAATCTGTCTGCACATTCACAATATTCGCCAATTAAGCATAAAAATAAACTTGATACGAGTTACAAATAGGTTCACTAAGTAACTTTCTGTTAGGCCAAAGGGAGGTGGGATGCCAAATATGTATACATTGATGCTACATAATATGTAACAAAAACTTGTTACATGAATATCACATTTATTACAGAAGTTGTCACAGCTCAAAATCCAAATCCAAATCATATTACAAAAACTTGTTGCATAGAATATCACATTTATATACATTCTATCAACTTATGTATAGTGAAGAGAGTTTCCGAACAGTTTATATTATATTCTTCATCCAATAAGATAAAATATATATTAACAGGCATATCAAACTTCAGCAAACAAACAGCTCACCTCATTGAGTGCCTGGATCATCCTTGTCATTCGTCTGTGGAGTGTACTGGCTGGTTGACGATGGTGAGTAACCAGGTTGACTTGGTGAGTAACCCGTACTGGGACTGCAAATAAAAAATTAACAAAAACAGAACATGCTCAGTTATATGCATTCCATACCATTTAGCATTTTAAGAATCATCTAAGAAGAAGCATACCTAAATTGCGGTGAACTTGGGCTATAGTCTGGGCTCGTACCAGAGTTATATGGGCTAGAAAAATGCACAAATATGAGTAAGTCAAAGGAAAAAAATTGTATTCTGTTAAGTTTTAATAACAAATAAAGGAAAAAGAAGAAAAATCCTTAATTCAAAGGCTTAGCAGGATAATAGATGAAGTTAGACAGTAGATAAATTGCCCAAAGGCTTAGCAGGATAATATCACTTACCTGCTGGGACTGTATGTTGGGCTCGATGGAGAATACGATGGAGATGTTGGTGAGTATGACGGAGATGTTGGGCTGGAAAATAAGAAATTAGATAATTACTTGGTGTAAAGAATTGCCACAAAAGAAAAATGAAATTGATATAAAATAGGCCAGATTGTATTCAATCAGACTTGGGGCCACCTGACAAGCTAATCATTGAACAATATGGAAAGTCATAAGGAAAATATTTTTTTTATCGCACAATAATGTAGTGGTTCCTCTACAAACTGAAGCGGTAGATTAGTGAAAAGTGACGGAAAGGAGTTTCAAGCTTTTGTGATATCTTTAGACACTTACAGGTTCAATACATCACATTGATGCTAATAAAATTACTATAAAATACCAGAGAATGACTCACCTGTAGCTGGGAGACGTAGGACTATATGGACTAGATGGAGACAACCTTGGACTGCTTGGAGAATATGCCAATGAAGGACTATACTTTGCAGACTGTGGATTGTAACTTGGGGAAGTGGGACTATATGACGGAGATGTTGGGCTGTAAGAGGGTGATGTGGGACTGTACCCAGGAGAGGTTGGGCTGTAAGCAGGTGATGTAGGACTATATGATGGAGATGTTGGGCTGTAAGAGGGTGATGTGGGGCTGTAGGAAGGTGAAGTTGGACTGTAGGAAGGAGATGTTGGACTATATGATGGAGAAGTTGGGCTATATGCTGGTGAAGTAGGGCTGTATGCTGGTGAAGTTGGGCTGTATGCAGGTGAAGTGGGGCTATAGCTGGGAGATGTAGGACTGTAGCTGGGAGAAGTTGGGCTATAGCTAGGTGATGTGGGGCTGTAGCTGGGTGATGTGGGAGAGTAGGATGGACTTGTAGGTGAATAAGCTGGGCTCGTAGGACTATATCCTGGAGAGCTGGGACTGTAGGTTGGAGAGGTAGGGCTGTACCCAGGTGATGTGGGACTGTACCCAGGGGATGTGGGGCTGTACCCAGGGGATGTCGGGCTGTATCCAGGGGATGATGGACTATAACCTGGTGATGATGGACTATAACCAGGAGATGAACTAGGAGAAAATGCCATAGTACCAACAAATGGTGAAAACTGTGCATCA
Source organism: Trifolium dubium (assembly GCA_951804385.1). NCBI lineage: Eukaryota > Viridiplantae > Streptophyta > Magnoliopsida > Fabales > Fabaceae > Trifolium > Trifolium dubium. The sequence continues at coordinate 41,431,955 of OX638067.1, forward strand.
GAACTAGGAGAAAGCCTGAGATTTGGGCTCAACAGATAACTTGGAGACATCAAGCTTTCATGATATGGGGTAGCAGATATTGGGGAACGACCAGGTGTCACGCCATAATCAAGACCTTCCATATAGCTAGGTAGTTGGAGCTCAATAGCATTCTTTAGCATCTCATCATTAAGTAACAGGGCACATTCACCAGTGCCTATGGGGGCTAGTTGACCTAACATAATATTTTCAGTTACACCCCTCAGGTAATCAGTCTCCGCATATACAGCAGCATCGAGGAGAATATCAACAGTCTCTTCAAATGAGCACCTCATCATTGGGCCAGTTTCATTCCTGTTGATACCATGACGTGTAATTGCCATCAAATGTCCACGATAAGTCATAGTATCACAAAGAATAGCCAGGTGTCTGTAATTGACATAAGACCCATCAAATGAAATGACAACACGTAATTCATCCAGCAGAGAACGCCGAACTGCCTCAATGCCAAGAACTTCAATAACTTCAATCAAGTGGTTACTTGTGGTCCTACTTGCGTCAACATCTTCATGGCACATTACAGCTAAAAGGTTGACACCTTCGGTATCAAGCATCCATTCCTCATGCGGCTTAAAACCTTCATTCTCATCAAACTTCTGAATTTTTGTATTTTTTATGAAAACTTTGTTGATATCTGGAATACCTCGTAAGGTCATTTCAGTCAGCATGTTGCTTTCTATTTTCTTTAAGAAAACATCATCTTCAGCAGATTCATCCTGAATGTCTCCCTTGGGCGCTTCATCATTCATAATACGGATTCGAAGTATAAGTTTTTCAGCATTGTCATCATTAAATATGCATGTCAAATCATCATCAAATTCAAGGTTGATCTTCTCAGCGATGTCAGCCATACTCAACTTCTTATCCACCATCATTTCACGATTCAGTTCTATGCGAAGCAACCAAGGTGAGATTTTTCCAAGATCAACTTCTTCATCGGGCATTTCATAGTAAGACTTGACAAAATCAATATCATCATGTATTATTGTACCCATTGGGTCCGGATCATACCACACCTCTGTGGCTTGAGTCACACTCCGGAGAGTGGTATATTCTAAAGCACACTGTACACTCTTGGCCCTCTCTTTAGTCTTACAAACCTCGGGTTTCAGATACACAGACAGAGAAGGTGTCTTGATTCTCTTGGCAACATTAATAATTTCCCTTAACCTAGGAACACCAAGTGTAACATTCTTAGCACTGACACCAGCATAATGAAAAGTGTTGAGAGTCATCTGAGTAGCAGGTTCACCAATTGATTGTGCTGCCACACAACCAATCATCTCCCCGGAGGCCACAAGTGATTGCAAAAACCTTGACTCTATTTCTCCCACTACCCATTCAAAAGCCTCACGAGAAAGCCTGTACTCCTCCAGGACCCTTTTACTGGCAAAAGTGCTACGAAGCAGAATATTGAACAGGAGAGTGGCATTTTTCTGAGCTTCTTGACTTAAAAGGTCCTCCCCAGGAACAACTCTGAGTCGCTCCTGGAGCTTATCAATGGCTTCCACAATTTCCATTGGATGCATATCAGAAGGTCTTCGGAAGTCAACCTTAAAGGTCTTCTGAGCATTCCAGATAAGCCTCTTAAGGTTGACAGGTAGTGGCAGAGAACTGTCACCAGTGACGGCTATCTCAGTAGCAAGTTGAAACCTATCAGCTTCAAGCTTTTGAACTTCTGCCTCGAACACATTACGGAACTCTCTAATTGTTTTCAAGTCTTCTACAGGCTCTTCAAGCATGTAAGTAGGCTTCCAGTTTTCATCATCAAATTCATACCTAAAAGCCCTATCAAAATCTGTTTTTTTCATTTTCAGTGAATCTAGCTTCTGTGTTTCTATCCAAACAGCATCCATACCATCTTCACCATAGAGAAATTGTATAACATCTCCCAAAGAATTCCTAACTGTGCCATCATACTTAACCATGATGTCCTCCATGGCCTTTACAAGACGCCTCTGAATGTACCCAGTTTCTGAAGTTTTCACTGCAGTATCAATAAGACCTTCCCTACCACCCATGGCATGGAAAAAGAACTCTTGAGGGGTCAGTCCACGGAGATAAGAGTTCTCCACAAACCCACGACTTTCAGGCCCATAATCATCTTTTGTAAAGTGGGGCAATGTACGGTCTATGAACCCAAATGGAATTCGTTTACCCTCAACATTCTGTTGGCCCACACAAGCAGTCATCTGAGATATGTTAATGAAACTTCCCTTAGAACCAGCTGTGACCATGGCCTTCAGATTATTGCTCTCGGATAAACTTTGTTGGGCACTATTTCCAGCATCATCACGAGCTTTATTTAGAGTCTGAAATTATCAAATATCATAGTACATCAGATTCATCCAAAAGAAGTTTTCAAAATTATAACATTGACAGGAAATCTAATGTAAGTACCTGGTTCACTCTATTTTCAAATGAATCCATCATTGTCCGACCAGGTTCGGCCTCCAATTTCTTTTCTTGAGCTACCCGGATGAGCTGTTTCACTGTATCCTTAGCCTGTGAAATAGTCTGATTAATAGTCTCCATGGTTGAGGCGTCAGCAATTGTATCACCAATTCCAATGCTAAAAGCATTCTGTAAAAGCCAGTAGTTTACAAGCCACTGAGTATGGCCAAGAAATTTGCGAGCTGCATCAGGGCCAACCTCTTCCCTGTATTCAAGTACACATTCAGTAGGAAGAACAAAGAAAGGAGCTGATAATAACAGCTATCATGTCACAGCCACTCAAATTTACAATTATTGTCAGAAAGCACTCAAATAATAGTAATAATATGAAATTATTTATCAAACTCAACTTAAGAGTTCAGAGTTTGAATCAAAAGAATAAATTCCTCGATCACATAGTAGAGATTGTAAAGGTAAATAAACCATAATAAAATTAAAATAATAATCTAATTCTGCTGGTAATTTAAGTATAAATATCTATAAAATTATGGGAGCTGCATACCAAATGACATGAATGAGACTTCCTGTGCCTGTTCCTAGAGTCTTTTTGCAAAGAGTACCAGTAAGTAGTTCTCCCTTTTCAATTCTAACCATTGTATCCCCAGGGGTTATGGGTCCCCTTTCGTTCTCATTGTGCCAACTAGAATATCTAATTAGATTTATCTGCTTAGGAATAATCAGATTGAAAACTTGTTTCCCAGTCCACAGAGGTTCTGGTTTCAATATTGTAGGAGCAGGCACTTTCCCATCAAAATCTTCCCACCACATCAATATATTCATAAAGACATCCTGCAAAAGGGAAAAGAAAAGAAAAACTTTTAAACAGACTTCTATGCAGCTTGTACATGAACTTGAAGCTTAGCTAAACTGACATAACAAAAAAATTCACTTGATATAACCTTCGAAATGAATGTATCTCTCTTGGTGATTTTTCTGCAACCTAAAAGTGAATCTTGGACAATTCCCATTACTGGCCTGTTTGCTTGAGGTGACACAATGCATTTAGGCACCATCATCAGCTCCAACACCTCAGCTCTGGTTTCAAATGACTGAGGAACATGCATGTTCATTTCATCACCATCAAAATCAGCATTGTATGGTGAGGTAACCGACAAGTTAAGCCGAAAAGTAGAATAAGGCATGATTTTGATTCGGTGCCCCATGATAGACATCTTATGAAGACTAGGCTGACGATTGAAGAGAACAAAGTCTCCATCATTCAAATGACGCTCCACCTAAAACCAAAACATCAAGAGCTGTTAGAAGGCTTTGAGTGAAAAACTTTGAAAAAAAACATAAATCACGGCTTAGAAACAATGCCTTGTATCCGAGCTCCAAATGGTGATCGCTACTTTTCTTCAAATATCTGAGATCAAGCCTTTGCCCGTCATCACGAATGATATACTTGGCTCCAGTTTTTCCAGGCGGAGGATGAGGTCCATACTCAACAAGTTCCTTCAACCTGTTTTTTTCAGCTTAGAATATTTTGTTAAATTAATGGAAAACACATTAAGAGACAAGCAACTGAAAAGTCATATACAAATGCCACCTTTCAATGTTGTAAGGAGTCACAGTCTCAGGGTATGTAAGATTCAGAGCAATACTCCATGGCACTCCCAATTGGTCGATATTGATAGTTGGATCTGGTGTAATTACTGTTCTAGCAGAAAAATCAACTCGTTTTCCCATCAAGTTGCCTCTAATACGGCCTTCTTTTGCTTTAAGCCTGCTACATATTGATTTGATAGGTCTTCCAGATCTTTGAGTAGCCTGTGAAAATAAATAATTACATAAGAAAAAATACTCTGCCGATTATGAAGATTTTAATTTAATGAAGATTATAACAAGCAAAGCAAATATATCAGTGTTTAATTTAATGTCAGTGTCCAAAACAAGTATACCCTTGGCAATCCAGGTAAATCATTATCAAAATATGTGGCTATATGAAACTGCAACAACTGAGCAAACTCTGAAATAATATGTGCAGGAGAACCATTCCTCTCCTGTCTCTTAAGATTCTCATTGTGCCTGATGATCATGGCCAGCTGATGAGTTAAATCATCCTGCATACAAAAGAGATAAAATATCAATATTGAAATAAAATTTTCATTAAAATTGTCAATGAGAAAGTTAAGAATCAATGTAATCAGTGTCAAACGATAATGAAAAAAAAAAAGCTTGGAAAAATACAGAATACATAAAGCAATATATGGAAACACTTGCCTCACTCCTGGACGATGTATCCATCATTACCGAAGGTCTCACAGGTGGAGGAGGAATTGGGAGAACTTGTAAAATCAACCAGTCAGGACGGGCATACTTAGGATTCAAGCCTAACAACTGGCAGTCCTCATCACTTATTCTTTTCAGAACACCCAGAACCTTCAACGGACATAACAAGTCACTAACTACGTCAATTTCTGTTACAATGAACATAAAATTGTTCATACCAGAAATCCATAATCTAAATCAATTACCCTTTCTGCGGAAAGAGTCTGTTTTCTTTCTACAGGTTCAGGAAGCTGTTCCTGATCATCACTTTTCTTCCTTTGAGCTTTATACTCTGCAATCATTTTCATCCCCTCAATAGTGATCTTTGGTTGCTGAGCACCACAGCCACCACGACTCTTCTTAACTGGCTCCTCCGTATCTTGACCGGCAAGGTCAATGTCATCACCACCGTCACACTTTGTTTTGTTTTTGCATGCATCCAAAATCTTTCTCAGCCTATTTTTGGGATTCTTGATCCTCATAGCCTGCTTAAATTTATGATCTTGCTGCACAAAACACAATCAATTTAAAGAACCTAATTTCACTTTCCTACACATACAAACACATAGTAAAATATTAAATACTAAAAACTAAAAACTAAAAAAGCAAAAACCATACAATAAAAAGAAGCATCTAAGTTCCTTCCTGTTATTTGACCGTTAAAATCGAGATTTTACGTAAAAGCAAAATCGGGAAGGGGGAATAAAATCGTAAATCATGGAATCGTAACCTTAATAGTAAGATGATACAAATTCATTAAACTCATATATATGCATATTAAATATAGCATTAGTAAGACAAAGAAAACCTTAAATCCCTTAAATACTTATATATATTTAAATTCATAAGCACAGTTCACAACCAAGAATTAAAGCTTTCCAAAAGTTTTATCAAACAATCTTATAAGTGCTTAAAAGTGTCTCAATCTTAAAAGTTTTTATGTCAATAGAAAAGCTCAAATAAGTCAGTCTACAGCTAATCATGTTGGCAATTGGCATAATGCAACGCACATTCCCTAACTACGACGAGTTAAAACTTCGTCGAAAGTACCTCATCGGCAAGAATCTTAGAGCAGTTAAAGCAAACACAACGCATTATAGAAAGAACAGTCTTCAAAAATCCAATATGAAACATAGGCTTTGCAAGCTCCAAGTAACCAAAATGACCAGGACATTCAGCCATGCTAGCAGTACAAGTTTCACATTTCATTTTCCTATCAATAGTTCCAAGTCTAGGATCACTTAATCCTCCAATTTTCGGCTTTCCTCTCTCCGTCGTTTCGCCGTGTTCAATTTGAACCACAGCCATTTGCCTCTGAAAAAAATCAAACACAAATCAACAAAGCAAGAAGTTACAATGCTTCAATTGAATCAATTATAATCATATTCAAGAATCTTCGAAAGAAAACGAAACGATTATATAGAATGAAGAAAATTACGATCTCGTCAGGACTGAGTATTCCGAACTGAACCATGCGGACTTTGGAAACCTCCGCAGGAGAGAACGGAAACCGAATATCCATGGCGGTGAAGTTCTAGGGTTTCGTAACGAATTAAGAGATTAACAGAAAAAGTTCAAATTAAAATCGTTATAGGGTAATTGATGTAGTGTTAATTCAAATTTTGAGGTTTATTTTCAGTTTTATGTGAGTGTTTGAAGAGATCGGCTTCAAGAACCTCTCTGATTTTCGTCGAGGAATTGGCCTCGAGAATGCAAAGAATGAATTGTGAGCCCTATGGTCTTATTTATAGATGGTATCGTGCGCAGATTTCGCTATTGTGCTCATGTTGCGCGTTTAACGCGATCAAACACGCGGACGGCTACGATTGGGTGGCTTCGTTTTCAGGGTTTCAGTCTGATTTGGATTATTTTTGTACAAATAGTGGGCTAAGCCCAATCCGATTTTCTTATTTACTTTTTTTTTATAAGTAGTATTCTTTTCAAAGGAGTATTTTCGTGAAATTTTTTTTTTTTTTAACAAACAAACATGAAATATCAAAAAACAAATATTCTCCTTATTACAAAGTGTATTGATGAAGTACGTCAAATAAAAAAAAAAAGTGTATTGATGAAGATTACATTAGTTTACAAAAGTATCACAAAGATGAACATGAGATATAACGATACTAGTCGATACTTAAACAAGATAAAGGGCCTGACTACTATCTATGATAATTCACAACTAAATTTAAGTTTTTCGCTTCTAACCACCCGTCACCCATATTAATATAGTTTGTCTAACATGTGCAAAATCATTACTCCGTATTTATTAAAAGGATATATATAATATAAATTGAACAAGTTATAATAAAAATTTACTATTTTTAACTTCTTCTTTTTTTCACACAAACTATTTTTAACTTTTTTACATATGTAAATTTGCATATGATAGAAAACCCATGTTAATATAACTGGAGCATTTTTTACCTAACCCATCAAAGTTTATTTAGTTGGTGAAGAACTCACTCGTGTTCCATAAGAGTGGGAGTTTAGTTCAATTTTTATTATCGCCGTGAGGATTAATTTAATAGGTATAGATTTAAAGAGTGTACTTCATTTCAATTTTTCATTAGAATTCATTTATATTCTTTTTTTTTTTTTGGTACAAGAATTCATTCATATTCTATAAGAGTGCGACTTAAAAGTCTGGCTGGTGATAAATTTAGGTATAGACTACTGGATTGATTGGAATTATGCTTCCCATTGAGATTACTCACTCTATATGTTGGTGCCATTCGTGGTTATAAATGGGATTATTTGATGACTACTCTTGCATGGTAGCTAAAGAATAAATGGAACAATTGCATGGTTCTTTTACCATAACTCACATTTTTAATTCTATTCCATCTATTCGCTACTCTATGTTTAATGTTGTTCCTAGACAAACTTTGAAAATCTATAATCATAATACTGATAGGTTAGGATTTCCAAATTTTAAATTTGCTATTTTGTTTGTTTGTCAAAAAAAAAATGCGATTTTATTAGGGGTTTGATTTTGTCCCCTTTCTGATATAGAGTGTTAATTTTATCAAAGTAACAAATTAGGATTTTATTAGGGTTTTCTAGGGTTTTCTGACACACCTGACACACCTATTGACTTAATTAAATGTCAGTTGTTGGATACTAGTTTGAGTTCGAGACCAATAGATCTTCATTACTTTGGTGGTCATTTGGATATGTCTACTAAGCCCTTCTTTTTCAAGCTATGGGATCCAGGAAAGTGTATTGTAGCATCAAAAAAATCTTCAACCTTGAGGACAAGTTTGATTTTGAAGGGGTAGGTAATGATAGAGGAAGATATGCGATTTATAATTAATTAAATAATTTAGGTATTTTAATTAATTATAAATCTCATATCTTCCTCTATCACTTTCTCTTATTACTTTTTCTTTCCATTTAGTACGCGCATTTATTCCCCTGCCACTACGCTGCCCGACAAATATATATATATATATATATATATATATATATATATATATATATATATATATGACTTTTGTAATGAAGATATGAGTGAATTATTTAGATTGGTTCCTAAGACTTTGTTTGCGAGTTTGGAGGGGAGGGGAAGGGAGGGCTTTGGAGGGAGGAAAATAGAGAGAAAAATAGAGAAATCTTTTACATTTTTTGAGAAAGTATTTTTTATAGAGAATGACAAATAAATACTTATGAACTAATATATTATGAATTTAAGAATAGTATAACAACATTAATTAAATTTGAAGAATTCATATAAACCCTCCAAACCCCCTCCAAACCCCCATCCATTACAATTTTTGAGTTCCACCAAATTAGGGGGGTTGAGTTATGAAGAAAAAATAACCCTCCAAACTCCTCCTCTCCCAAACTCCTTTATTCCTTCCACTTGTTTCTTCCTTTTTTTCAAAACCATTCCCTCTCTTCCCCTCCAAACTCACAAACAAAGCCTAAGAAAAGAGGATCATAGTAGTTTAGGGGGGGTTATTGAATTAGGATTTTGAGGGATTTTAATGAATTTTGAGGGATTTTAATGGATTTTAAAAGTCTTGTGTTATTCAATCAAGATTTTTTTTTTAATGCTACAAAATCCGTTGTTATTCAATCAAGATTTTTTTTTGTATTATAATTTTCAAAAAATTCTGTGTTAAAAATCTTGATTGTAAAATATCTTTTAAAAAAAAGTCTCTCAAAATCTATATAATCCCACGAAGTCTTTTAAAATCTTTAAGATTTTTTTTGTCAAAATAATCCCTCGAAATCCCAATCCAATAACCCCCCTAGAGTTTAAACGCGAAGTAAGTAAAGTTTGATTGAGAAGTTATTTCACTGAATAATTGAAATGTTAATTTGGATAATTTTAAATAATATGATTTAATGCAAAAAATAATTCGAGAATAGCATAACATTATTTAAAATTTTGTGCTGAAAGAAAAAAACTTAGTGTAAACGGAAAAGTTTGAGTTTATTATTTAAAATTTGTAAAAGAAAAATGACAAAAAAATTGTCTTCAATTAAATGGGGACATACAAAGGATCAAAATCTCGGTCGTATTTACTAACTGAACTAAATTTACTAGATATCTATTTTTATTTTGACAAAAGAGATCTAAAAATTTTAACTATTGATTGATCGTACATTTAGATGCAGGTAACAAGGTATGTAGTAGTTTAGGTATGAGAAAGGAACTTTGTCTCCCCTTCACATGTCTTCAGTTGATTGTCCAATTAATTTAAATGAATGCAATTCATATTTAGTATTTTAATTCATGAAATAAAAGTTAAAATATATATTTTTTGTTACCAAAATATATATACATATATATATATATATATATATATATATATATATATATATATATATATATATATATATATATATTTTACTGATCAAGCTTTATTTTTTTTGGTACAAGAAGAAAAAGAGAAAAATAAAAGCAAATAAAAAAAGAATTAACGAGATAAAAAAGTCTCACTAGCATCAGTTAGTAAGAGAAGACTCATTCCATTTGGTAAAATTGTTATATGATGATAAGCTTCGGAGTTATGAGCTTCAATGTTGACTAAATAGTATTCACAGATATTTTTCTCTCGAAGAATACGAACAAATCTAATTCTCCAATATCTAACGAGGAGATCATTTATGTAATAGATAACCGCTCTATATGACTAAAAATATTTTAATTGTGTGAATATAAAAAAAAATTGACAGCTTGAATCCAACTTTGCAGCTGAGTCGAGAGGTAAAATTTTGTGAGAAAACAAAAAATGATACATATTAATAAATACATAAAGTTACTTTTTAAATTATCTAATGATGTCTAGAAGTTTTAGTTCTACTGACAGAAATACCGAAAATGTTAGGTCAGATGTTTATGGCCGAGATTCAATCTCTAATCACTCTATTTTTATTTTATGTGTGTGAATTTATATGGTTACTTTGTCATCTTATCTATGTAAAAAAAATTATCTAATTATAATTTGTGTAAGAACATTCTATCTAATTATAATTACAGTATAATTTTTACTCAAAAAAAAAAATTACAGTATAATTTATCATATGAATGTACCAAAAAAAATTATCATACGAACTAGTTTTATTTGGTTCGAGTGAATATGAACTAGTTAAATTAATAAAAACCTACCACTAATATATTGGAGGAAAAATGGTTGGAGGAAAATTCGATTATAAACATCAATATATAAAGATAAAAAATGGTTGGAGGAAAATTCACTTTGTCTATTCCATAGATGATGATCACCACCAACTATAGGTTCATACTTAATTGATACTATTAGATTAAAATGACCAATGAGCTCCATTAAAAGATAAATTTTGAGATAACTCAAGTTTAAAATAATTTTTTATTATATTTTACTTGTTAAGTAATAAAAAAATAAAAAATAATTAATCCTCATGCCGTAAAAAGACATTACACGTAATATGTTGAATTGAGATGTTGTACATCATTTTTTTTTTGTACTATGCTGTAAATCTATTTTTTTTTTTGAAACAATATTATAAATCTATTTATTCACTTCAATATATTAGTGATTTTTTTTGTGTTACATATTATTGGTATGAAATTTTCACTATTGTAAACAATGATCAAGTCTGATCGAGAAATATGTGAGATATATAAGGTGATTCTCTCCTCCCAATAAAATTTTCTGCGTATATATAAATTAAAAATCAAACTCTTATCACTTGAATCAATTAATTGTTAGTTTAATAGTGAAATTATAATTACTAAGTTATGGACAAAAAACAAATTAATAAGGAAATCTGCAAAATCTAAAATGGAATATTTGTTGTTTTTGTTTCAATCTAAAATGGAAATTTGAAAAAACTTTATATAGGTTGATGCATGAATGAACAAATGAAATTAGAAGACGACAATTGCCACGTTACGTGTATTACCATACTTGTTGCGCCAGCTTCACACCCCTTCTGGATTTTTCTATAACAACAACCACTCACAATGTTACTCTTCATCACTTTTTTTCTGTCACCAAGTCACACTCACATGCTTTATCATCAACACAATTTATCAATCAATCAATATAATATAATATAATATAAATACCCTATTCATCATTGGAACACACTTACACATAACACAAAATCATATCACAGTTACTTGGTTTTGTTGTTTTTCTTTCTTGTGCAACAATGGCTAGCAACAACAAAGAGAAGGAGAAAGACATTGAGTTTCTGTTTATTGATGATGATGTTGAAGATGGTGAACAAAATGAAAAGATAGAGAGTGAGGGTAGCAGTGAAGGTGGTGGTAGTGATGATGATGGAGAAAATCATATTGGTCAACCTCAGTCTTTCACTTCTCAAATTTGGCCTCAAAGTTACAAGTATGTAGTATAATCAATCTTCTTCGATATTTTCTTTGAATTACCTTTGAAAATTGCTAGGTTTTGATGATTTTTTTTATTCTTATGATTTATGAAGTACTCATGAGACAGACACACACTGACATTGACACGTCGACATTGATGGTAATTTGAGAAAATAATATAATTGAATGTAATTGAATCTGTCGATGTGTTTTGAAAATAATATAACTGACACGCCTTTGATTAAAAGTGTTTGTGCTATAGAGTTAATCTTAGAGTTATTGAAAACTCGCTAGGTTTTGACTATTGTTTTATTCTTATGCTCTATGAAGCACCGAAAGAGACACTGACATGACAGGTCCACATTGATAGGCGATAGTAATTTGAGAAAATAATATAATTGGATGTAATCGCATGTGTTGATGTGTTGGACATCAAACACGCCTTTAATCAAAAGTGTCTGTGTATTGTATATTTGCTTATGCCTTATGATAGTTAACTAGTAAGCCACCATAATCCTAGAAGACTTTCAGAAGACTAATATGAGTAAAATTTGAAAACATCAAGAATTATTTTGAAATATTTCTTAATTATCTTAAAGAATCAGAGACTATTGTTAACAGGTGAATGAGATTTGATATTTCTTAATTGTTTTCTACTTGTTGTTTATAACAGAGAGACTACAGATTCTTACACAATTGCTACAGCTTCAAATTTTGGGTCAATGCTAAAAGGACCAAGTTTTATTTATTCGAGTTTTACCAATCGTTCGAAGAGTAACTTAGAAATAGATGGAAAGACTCCTTTTCTATTATCAGGTCATGATCAAGGCATTACAACTCAATCAACATGGTGGGAGAAAGGTTCAATGCAAAATCTTGGTGGAGAAATGCCTATTGGTTATGGTTGCAACTTAACTCAAACAGTTTTCAATGGTATTCATATATGTTATTTAACGCTGTCCACGATATTAATAATACATTTTCGATTTTTACATGGATGGATTATGAGGTGATGTTCTATGACTTTGCAGCGATTAATGTGATGGCTGGAGTGGGACTTCTGTCTACACCTTATACGGTGAAACAAGCTGGTTGGGCGAGCATGGTGGTGATGCTTATTTTTGCAGGTGTTTGTTGTTATACAGCCACCCTTATGAAACGCTGCTTTGAAAGCCGAGAAGGACTTACTAGCTATCCAGATATAGGAGAAGCCGCGTTCGGTAGATATGGCCGTATTTTTGTATCTGTGAGTTTTTCTATTTCTTTATTCAAAATTTGTGTTTGCATAATGCTTTTTTACCAATGAACAAATTAGCAGTTTTATTAATCATTGTTTACGAATGATATTTGTTGCAGATCGTTTTGTACACTGAATTATATGTAAGTGCTGCAACCAAATCTTACATTTCCGTTGATTTTCTGACTCTAAGCGAACTATATGTTTAAGAATCTTTTTATGAATGCAGTCATATTGTGTGGAATTCATCACCTTGGAAGGTGATAACCTCACAAGTCTGTTTCCTGGAACATTCTTAGATTTAGGTGGTCTCCATTTAGATTCCACACACTTATTTGGTATTCTGACTGCACTTGTTATTCTACCTACTGTTTGGTTGAAGGATCTCCGAATAATCTCGTATCTATCAGGTTCGCTACATTCTGAAACTGATTATTTCTGTTTTCAAATTGTACAACTTGCCTGACATATCCTCATTAGAAAACTTTGATTGTGATCTTCAGTTGGAGGGATTGTAGCAACACTATTGATTATCATTTGTGTGTTGTCTGTCGGGACAACTGTTGGATTCCATCATACCGGACAAGTAGTGAATTGGAGCGGCATTCCATTTTCTGTTGGTGTCTATGGATTTTGCTTTGCAGGACATTCAGTCTTTCCAAATATTTACCAGTCTATGGCTGACAAAAAACAATATACCAAAGCATTGATAATATGGTTGGATATATACCTAACTTTTTTGTTACTGTAACAACATATCAGTTTGTTCTTTGTGAATCTCTGATTCCTTTACTCATTTCTTTCTGTACAGTTTTGTTTTGAGTGTTTTGATATACGGAAGCATTGCAGTGATCGGATTTCTCATGTTTGGTGATGCCACTTTGTCTCAGATCACATTGAATATGCCGACAGGGGCATTTGCTTCCAAAATTGCGTTGTGGACAACAGTAAGTTTGAAATTTTGTTGCTCTCTCAATGCTATTTTAATAGGTTCATTCTAGAGAACAAATTATTTATTTCTGATAGCGTGTTTCGTGATCTTTTTGCAGGTAATTAATCCATTGACTAAATATGCTTTGTTGATGAATCCACTAGCAAGGAGTTTAGAGGAATTGTTGCCGAAAAGAGTTTCGAGTACTTATTGGTGTTTTATTCTTCTTAGAACAGCACTTGTTGCATCTACAGTTTGTGCTGCTTTTCTGATTCCGTTTTTTGGTAAGTATTATCGTAGACTTTCAGAGAATAGAATTTTATTGTCTCTTATTGATTTTTAAAATGATAGGGAAACTTTGCCTATAACATAATTTTCGTTAATTCATACCTCAATTTGTATCTTTTGAAAATATATAGTGCGTGTGATCGAACGGGAACATGAAAAGTAATGTCAATTATATTCTCATTTGCAGTACTATCTTTATTATGTGGACATTAAACATTTTTATAACAAAATTCTATGTTAAATATCTGAGCTGATAATATGTCATATATGGACCGAAATGCTAATGCAGTTCAATTATTAATTTCAGGACTTGTGATGGCTTTGATCGGTTCTCTCTTCAGTATGCTTGTGGTAAGCAAAGCAATTACAATTTTGTTGTGTGTGTTCTAATTTTTTTATAAACTCTTTCACATTTGTTCACCTAGCTACTACCTCATGCATTAAAAGGATAGTTGGTTTACGACAAGGTATTAGAGTTTTTGGTCTAGATTTTGGCGCAAAATCTAACACTACCAGCCCCATCCTTCTGATAAAAGGTTCATTTTCATTGAAGAAATTAAGAAGTGGTGAATCTGTGACAGGATAGAATCCTTGAGACCAAGAAAAAATTGACTTAACTAGCATATTCTAGAACGAGTCATTTAGGCATATTTTGTTAGATTGTTCGGTAGCACCGCAATTATGTAGTTGATGTAGCAAATTTATTTTGTGTGAGCATTTAGCTTATATCAGCATTGCATGGTGGTCTCATGACCGGAATTGATAAAATAATGTAGTCATTTCCTCTTCTTTAGTCTAGCTTCCTTTCTTGTATGGATGGACATGATTCTCGTATGTTTCCAGACAAGAATTACATATCATGTTTTATAGGTTATATCATCCTCTGCCGTGCTTCATCGACTCTAGTAGTCAATCTTGGTCCACCGATTACATCATGTTTTATACGTCACAGTGGCGAAATGAAAAACATTTCTTCTTTGTGACATATTCTGCATATTTAGTTTAAAGGATAGTACTTGTTTGGAACAAATTTGACATGAATTTGATTTGCTATAGTTCATTGTGCTTTCCTTTATTGTTATTGCTCCGATTTCTTTCTTGGAAATCCTGTGAAACTCAACTAATTTGAGGAATGCACAAATTTTCAGTCAGTGATAATGCCCAGTTTATGCTTTTTAAAAATTGTGGGGAAGAAGGCTACAAAGACACAGGTAATAATGCTACTAAATATTTAATTTTCCTACTCCAAAAAACTAAGAATACTAATTATAATTATAAACATTGGCCGTTTCAAATAAAAAAATTCTAATATAATTTTACCGAACATTTTTTTCCCGACACTATCAGGTTATCGCGAGCATTATAATTGCTGCAGCTGGAATCATTTGTGGACTCATTGGATCATATTCTTCTGTGATGAATATTGCTGATAGTTACTAAAAGAAATTATCTCTTTATGATAGAGTTTATGCTGAGTTTTGTAAAGTTACACTTGATCCATCCATTTATTTCTTGAGCTATACTTTGCTCTCCTGTTTTTTCAAGGAATTGAGAGACAAATTTGAGGGATTAATAATAGTTAGAAACTGCTTATTATATTTCTATATTTTTATAGTTTATAGACAAAATTGAAAAGATATTGATAATTTAAAGATTAAACTGATAGTTTATTCAAATTTTAATTTTTTTATTTGTAAGCAAGTTGAGTTAGGCTTTGGCGACACATAGGTGGTGGAAATACATGGGATTAAATGGCGGGTTTACCAAATAAAAATGCCGTATCACACGGGTATTTTAGAATATCTTATTTAAAATTGAATATAATTTACGAATAAATTGCAAACAAACAGTAAACATATAGTGAATTTAATTGAAAACGTTGTTGTGGATAAATTATCATAATGGATTGGATCCATCATACAATAAGATATAATATTATGAATAGTTTGATATTAGATTGGTATGTGTTTAAACAAATTTAAATTAAAACTTGAAACTATCTTGTGTGGATGATATTTCACTTAAGGTTTAGTGGTCACAATATGTCGGATCATCAAGTTCAAAACGTCTCATGGTGTTTGATCTATAAATTAAAACGATGGGAAATACATAATAATTTGATTAAATTAATTAAGTTTACACTTGTAAATGTAAGTCTCACTATATATAAGATGAACTCTCTGCCTATGAAGGAAGAACATAACAGGATTTTTAAACCACATGGATTCCAATCAAACATATAAATATTTTCATAATGCACTTGGCTTCCACAATGATATATACTACGAAAATTTGTACATATGAGGCATGATTAGTGAGGAGATTAAGAGGGAGATTATGAGAGAAAAATTTGGAATTAATTGTAGTTAAGCTTACAACTTTTAAAGATAAGAAGAGATGAGAGATAATATTTTTTAATTCTTATAAGAGAAAATGATAATTACAAATTGTCTCGTTATGTTGTCAAAGAAAAAAATTATCAATTTTTATTTGATGTTGATATTGAGTTTTGGAGTACCATTTATATACTCACAAATGAAAGTCATTTCTTTATGTACGTTGTGAAGAGTGTTGATCAACTCATTTACTCTCTCTGACCATTTATATAAGTAAATATTCTCTTTTGCACGTTGATTAAGGAATCCATTTTTCTTTTAAATTTATATAAAATTTATATACACAATTCTTAAAATGCCCTTTTTTATATCATTGCAAGCAATACCAATCTACCATCATTTCGGCATCATTTTTTTCACTTTTTTACTCCTTTCGGTTCTTGTTATAAGAAGAAATTGATTTTTCTTTAAATTCATAAAATGTTTGATGCATATAGTTCATAATATATAGTCCAAATACATAAAATATTCCATAAATTTAAAAAGTAAATTTTTTCTTATAATAAAAACCGGAGGGAGTAATTTATAGTGTGAAGATGGAATGGAAGTTGGAACGGAAATGTGTGTAGGCTGCTTG
Organism: Trifolium dubium; assembly: GCA_951804385.1. Classification (NCBI taxonomy): domain Eukaryota; kingdom Viridiplantae; phylum Streptophyta; class Magnoliopsida; order Fabales; family Fabaceae; genus Trifolium; species Trifolium dubium. Next base: position 41,448,974 of record OX638067.1, read on the forward strand.
AACTAAATCTATGACTAAGGTTAAGGAGCAGGAGATTCAGAGTTCAAGTCTTGATAAAAGAGAAAATTAACATTGTACTACCAACTAACATTATCTATAAAAAAAAAAAATCTATGACTAGCCATATTTATATAGGGGTGTTAATGGAAAAACATTAATAAATAGAGTTGAATTTGATAAATTTCGCTTATATTTAAGGCCAAATTCTTTTATTAACTTTTACTTATAAATAAGATCGAATGAAGTATGTGACTAGGATCTCTTTCATCTATTAACGTATGCGTCTATATAGAATATAATCACAATTCATAATTGACTCATCATCTTCCACCAATAATGAATCCGCAAAAAGCCAATAACTCATACTCCATTTGTTCCTTAATATAAGAGGATTTTTACTTTTTAGATTTATTAATAAACTAATGTATTTAGTCTACATCATTGGTTAAATACATTAGATTCTCATTATACTAAAAAGTAAAAATCTTTTTATACTCCTTTCAGTCTTTATTATAAGAAGAAATTTACTTTGTAGATTTATGGAATACTTTATGTATTTAGACTATATTATAAACTAGATACATCAAACATTTTATGAGTCTAAAAATCAATTTCTTACTCCCTCCGATCACTAATATAAGTAAATATGACTTTTTTGGTATATTTGACTACTGATGTATCTAACCTATAATATGGACCAAACACATCAGTTGTCAAATGTACCGAAAGAGTCAAATTTGATTATAATTTATAATAGTGATCGCAGAGAGTATTATAATAAGGCTAAAATAATATTCAGGTCTCTGTAAATTCGCATTTTTTTGAATAAGTCTCTGTAAATTTTTTTGTTTTAAATAAGTCTCTGCAATTATATGTTTTTTTTTGACAAAAATTATATGTTTTTTTTTAAATTAGTCTCTAAAGTCAAAATCTGCAGAAAAATCTACATTTTTTTATAAATTTTTCTTCAAATTCTTTTACGAATTTTAACTTTAAAAACTAATTTTAAAAAAATAATATAATTGCAAGAATGTACTTAAAACAAAAAAACTTAAAAAAACTTACGTAAAAGAAAGTAGAAATTTACGAGAATTTGAACATTATTTATAAGGACTCAAGTATTAAGGTGCTTAGGGATCTTCCTCCATTCTCAATGTAAAAAAGGGAAAATGCTTATTAACGCGAATGATATCCTGCGAAAAGTAACGAATGCAGTAAAAAAGAATGTTGTCAAAATTAAAAAAATATCTGGCGGTGGAAGGATATACTATGGTGGAGAGGGATGTAAATTGTTTTTTCTGTTTGTTTTTTTCTACATGAGTCAATCCCATTCCAGCTTCATTTTTTCAAAGAAATATATACATAACTTTTTATTTTTTCGATAAAATTATATCTTTATTTTTTTTTTATTATCATAATATCGGTACAAAATTTTTACCTCTGTTAATAAAGATTAATCTCCACCGAGAAATCCATGAAATACATAAGATAGATTCTCCTATTTCAATTGAATTTTTTGTATACACGTGAACCAAAAATCGAACTCCTGACCACATATTTAAGCAGACCAAGACATTTACCACTTAAATCAATTCATTGTTTGGTTTAACACTTTAACTTTTAATATTTTTTTAGTAAAAGAAAAATATAAATTTATGGTAAAATATTATATACAAATATTAATGAATGATTACAAAGAACTAAAATAATTTATGAATGATATCTTAGGGTCTGTTTGGTAAAAAAGCTTATAGTTGATGGCTGATAGCTTATAGCTGATGGCTGATAGTTTATAGCTGATAGCTGATGACTTATGACTGCTAGCTGATAAGCTAATTGAAGTGTTTGGTAAATTTAGCGGTTGAACTAACTAATGAATGTAAAATGACATAAAAGGACATTATTGATTCATAATTAAATTTATATCAAATTAATATTTAAAATATTTATTATTTAATATAACTTTTAAATATAATTTTATTCCTTTAAATTTTATTTTAATTTTTTTATTTCAATTTTTTATTTTATGAAAAAAATTAAATTTAATAATTTTTATACCAAATATATTATATATAAATGATAAATTAATAGAACTTTACGTTAAAAAAAATGAAAAGAACCTGTAACAAAAAAAATTAGAAAATAGGAAACTCAAAATTTAAAATAAAAAGATATGCATGTATTATAAAAAAAAAAGGATGATTATGTATACATGTACGGTACGTCTTCATAAAAAAAAAATACATGCACAGCACACTAAATATGTCAAATATATCATGTCTCGATTTTACACATAATTAATAAAAAAAAAATCATTAAATAAAATGATTGAAACATGCACCTTATTATTGGAAGTATGAACAAATCATATTTAATCATCCTCATATGCCGAGTCAAAATAAAAAATATTAATTACGTTCATATGCATTTCGCGTGAGAATTATGGCCTGGGAAGTTGGAAGTTGCTTTATTTTATTCAAATCATAATAAATGATCAAGGGTATAATTGGATTTTAGATAAAATAATAAGGGTTAAACGAAAATAAAAAGTGATAAGCTATAAGTTAAAACGTTATATGAAATAACGTCTGAAAAATAAGTTAAAAGTCAGTAAAATAAGCTATAAGTTAATGCTAGAAAAACTTTGCCAAACAGAATTTTTTTTGACAGATGAGCTTATAAGCTAAAAGTTATAATTCATTCGCACTATATAGCATTACTCGTAAAAAAGACATCATCGATTAAAATCTTTTCCGAAAAACTTGATCACATCGGTTGACTTTGAAAGCAATAAAACACGTCTGAAAAATCTCTCTCTCTCTCCACAACAACAACAACAACAATGGCTTCAACCTACACCTGCTCACAATGCAACACCGATCTCAATCTCGATTCCACCTACTTATACCCACCCGATTTCTACTTCGAAGCCGGAAACAAAGACACAATTTCCTTCTCCGCCGTCGACGCCACCAAATTCAAATTCGAAAAAGAAGATAAGATTCGTCCATTCTTCGAAACAGTTAATTACTGGGGAATTCAAAGAAAGAGAACTAAGATCAAGTGTTGTAGTTGTAATCATCTTGTTGGTTATGTTTATGATGATGGTGTTCCGATTACTGATTCTCCTGGTCAGTTTCATATGGGTCCTAGTCAAGTTATTCCTAGAGCTCCTAGGTATAGGTTTAAATCTAAAGCTATTCGAATTACTTCAATTTGAATATGAAACTTGAATCGAAACTCTATATACTTGTGATTATGTATAGTTTGTTGGTGTGATATATCATATATTTCATATTTGACATGTTTTTGCTGAAATAAAGTTGTTATTTTGTTCACAATTTTCTATCTTGTTTTTAGATTTTATTTGAATTAGGATAATGATTTAGGGTTGATGAATCTTTGGTTGTAAATTGGTAGAAATATTATTTCATTAGGATGATGGTTTAGGGTTAAGGAATCTCTCTTTGCAAATTAGTAGTAAATATTATTTCAAACGTTAATTGGTACGGTGGTGATTGGCGCTGAACTTAGTAGTAGGGAGAACCACAGTTTAATCTCCCGCAATTGCGTTTGGGAGGGGGTGAAACCACTTGGTGGCAGAACTGACCCGTCTGACCGGATTAATCGGTCCAGTGAGCCGGATACTGGTGGTGAAAAGGAAAAAAATAAATAAATGTGATCAATTGTTATTTGATGGTACATTAGAAGAACTAGATTGTTTACATGTTTGGATTAACTTATTGTAGGGAAATAGCTTAAATTGAAACTTCTTTTAGGCATTTGTGTTCATGTTGGAACTTTGGCTAGTATTGTTGGCTTTTGGTATGTATTGTATGCTAAGTTGGACGAGGTTGATATTTGATTTTAGATATAGGGTCTGTTTAGATTGACTTATTTGAGCTTATCTACTGACATAAAATTTTGTGAAAATGTTTGAGAGAGCTTATGAAAACAGGTTAGGACAATTTTCATTAGATTTTTTCAATATATTTTCATAAGTACTCCAATATAGCTTATGAAAACAACTCGTATCATATAGAAAAACAATTTATATTTATTTTACCTTTTGCTATAAAAATAGTTTATGGACACTTGTACATAAGTGTTTATCATGATACGAGTTGCAAATAAGTTGTTTATCCAAACAGACTCATAGCCTTTTGAAAGAATTGTTATATGGTCACTGGTGTATTTTACCAGGTTGAACTGTTTTAATAGGTAACTTGCTGAAAGCTAGAAAATACATTGACATTTGCAAATCCAAAACATTCTTTTTGTTCCTCAATTTGGAGTTGGACTCTCTATAGAAATATGCGGCTGCTGCGGTCAATAAATCAGCACTGTTGAATCAAGATCGGATTGTTCATGAGATGTTTAAGCATAATCTAACATAGTTGATTTGGTGGCTGCAGCTACTGCCTCCTTTTACAATTGATTAGAGAGTATCATGTATAAATAGGAGAATATAAGCCAAGGAGAGGGAAGATTTATTGAGTATTATAAACTACTATTACCGAATAGAGCAGGGACTCTATTTTAGAACAGGAAACCCTTGGAGGAGAGTTTTAGTTATTTCATGTTTTCTTGATAAAATTGTTCTTACGATCAATCTAATTTCTGGGTTTGTGGCACCCGCTTCTCCAAGATTGAGAGGTGGGGGAGTGAATATCTGTTATAAAAAATATGAAGTTTATTGTATTGAGAAAAATCATAACAAAGAAGAAAGTTGTAATACTTTCCCTTCCTAACGATTTTTATATCACATTTCTCGTCATTTCCCTTTATGTCTGATAGCTCTGTCAAAATTGAGTGTCTTGACTGCACCCCTATGTGATAAATGATTAATATTTACCTGTAAATATGAAGATTGTGTATGGATAATATGGAGAAAGTATGGTTGGACAGGGATTTGAATTTTGATCATTCAGTTCTTTTACTTAGACAAAGATGACTATTGATTATTGAAACTTTGTTGTTCCATGTTTGTGATAGAAACCGGTTCAGTGAGAATCAAAAAGAAGAAAACAACACTTATTCTAGACTCTCCTAATAGATAGGAGGGAGTTTCTTATCAGTTTGTCTATAGAACTATCTGCTATTTTGGTGTTTCAGGCCGAAGGTGTAATACTTCTTTTTAGTATTGAGCTTTATGTGCATCATGTTTTCTGGTATGATTAATTTGGCAGATTATAGTTTTCACACATATAAAACTGGAGAAATGTTGAGTCACTCTTAGAACACCTGAGTATTTTTTGTATAAAACCGAGTCATCTCAGCGTCTAATTGGAACAATCGAGCTATAACAATTGACTACAGTTACGAAACAAGACTTCAACTTGACATGCCAAATTAGAAGTTGTTTGTTGGATGAATGAATCCGATGAGGCCGGCTTTTGAGTAACGGACGGTTTTTAGTTTTACCAGTTTCATAAGTCAGTCGTCTAGTAAAATTTATAATTTGAAAAACCAGCTTATGCAACAAGTTTTTTTTCCTTTGGAAGAACAATTCTTCTTGCATGTGTAAATCAGTTTTATTCATTGATTTCTTATTTCCTTCATTCATAATATTCTTACCTTTTCTTTTGTTAACATTTTACCTTTCTTTTCCTTTTCATCCTTGAACTGTTGCTTTCATTGCATGCTTTCATGTATTCCAAGTTGTAGTGCATGTTAGTCCCTCTTTATCTTAGAGCAAAACTTGCTCTAATTCTCAATTAAACTAATTGATATTTTTCGCAGTACGATGTATATTTGTTAATATATCATTTATTTACAGAAAGTTGTTAATATAACATTATCATTTTAAAATATGATTGATGTCCTAATCTTCAACAAATCATAACTGTAACGTAGTCATTTTTTTGTGTTTATAATATTTGTCAAGTTGGTCTTTTGCTTTGGACAAGGGCCAATGAGAGAAGGTTTTCTAGCCGTCGGTTGAAATAAAGATTTATTTATTAACATTGGTCATTGGCATTATCCACTAATTAAAAGAATTAGGGGTTGCCATGGAGGATGAATAAAATTATAGTATATTATGCATCACACTATGCAATGGAATATATTTTATAATTGCAAGTTGCTCATGCCATATGAGGGTCACAGCCTACCATTGAAGATTCTTGACAATGATGGGAACCTTTAGTGTTGAAAGTAAAGAAACACTATAGAAGAAGATTATCTTTATTTTTTAGACCCACTCTTAATATAATTGGAATCTCCTATTAATGTTAGAAAAATCTTAAAATCTTTGTTTGTTTGTTTGTTTGTTTGAATTGCTACCTTGTACTACTTGCTTTTATAACCATTTAAGTGATTATTTTTTGTCGATTTGTCAAAAAAAAAAGTGATTAATTTTTGTCGAGAAATTTGTTGAACATAAAATGTAAATTCTTTCTTCTCAATTCAATTTTTTTTTCATATGCGAAATCTAGAGATCGAAACTCTAATAATTTATTAGTTACGGACATTTAAAAGTTGTTTATATTTTTTTTGTACATCAGACCCAGCTTATACCACTTGAACTATCCTACGAAGACAAAAGTTGTTTATATTATCATTAAATTAAGATTTTTTTTGAGATTAAATTCGGCCACATTAACTTGAGCCAAAAGTTACACTCACTACTTTCCAATATATGTAGTACTATTTTTTTAAACATTTTTACTCTTAAAATAAACGCAACAACCACTCCAATTATTTTTAGTTGTTTATGTTCTCCCCACGCAATTAAAAGGGGTTGTGCATATTGCATATTCTATCTTACTAAGAAATTCCATATATAACTAGAAGTCTATCTATTGGTGTTGTGTGAAAGTTAGGTTGGGATAGTTGGTTAGCTCATGGTAATTGCTTACTTCTCTAATCTCCAATCTTTTTTATATATAAAAAACAATTGAGTGACTAGTGAGTAGTGACAAAGTGAAATAAAGATCAAAGGTTGTCGGAATGAAGCAAAAAAAGGAAGAAGGAACAATTGCTTTCGGGTCAAAAAAAGAGGTTGTTCGAAGGGCAACGCCACCACCTCCTCCTCCACTTCCAAAATATCGAGTCATCTCAAAGCCAAGAGCAGAAGAGAGTGTGACAAAGCGAGAAATCGCCAAGTTTTGGAGGCAAAAACGAATTGTGGAGGAAGATCATCTCCTTGCCGCTATCAAGGCAGCTGCAAGACTCCGTGCTCGCAACCTCACGGTAAGGTCTATATAGTTTGGATCCTCTACATCGGCTACTCAGAATTCAAATTTATCCATAAATCAATTATATATGTGAAAATATATTTTGTATGGTTATCATCAACAAAAATTAAAGAACTTTTTTTTTCTTCCTTTTTCGTCCTAATTAACTAGGAGTCTATATCATCTTTGTAGCTCCATCCAAAATATCAATCGCATAACATGATTAATTTCTAAAGTTGTACAAGCTATATTATGAACATGATTAATTTCTATTTGTTTATAGGAGGAAGATTACTTAAGCTTTGAATTGAGCTTAGAGAATGATCGTGATGAATATGAGACCAAAAAAGAGATGGTGAATTTGGTTGTAGGGGCAAATTATTATGGCAATAAAGTTGATGAGGACAAGGAAGTGCGCGTGGGAATAAAGGATTGGTTAGTAAAATTTTCATCATAGAAAAAATTATTGATTATGGTATCTTTTAAATATGAAGTTGTTAATTTATTTGGACAAGATAGTTTATGTTGATGTTTTAACAAGATTTGTTAATAGACATTAAGTAATGTGGACTTTCTGAAGACTTATAGACATATTGAATGGTTTAAATATTGGTATGGAGATTAAATCAAGGATAATTCTAATAGTATAATTTAGTTGACTGAATTTTAGTGGAATTGGTCATTGTTTAATCTAATTCAATTTAGCTCGATATAGTTTTAGAGAAGGTTGTAACTGAATCAACCAAAATGTTGACTGATTTTTAATCCGTTTTAATTAAGGTTTAAGGTTTTTGAGTTCTAATATGCGTCTCAATGTATCGAATGACTTCAATTTTTTTGAGCACATTATGAAACTAATTTTTGAATCGGCAATAAGACATCCATGTTCCTTTCTTTTATACGAGGTTGGATGACTCTCAAATGAAAGATTCCAAAATTTGAATTCACATTATTTTTTTATAAGAGAGTTATATTGTCAACTTTTTCAATAGTTATATCTTTGATAACATTGCATTTTTTCAATTAAAGTTTAGAAGATTAAAGATACTAATGGAATGGAAGGAGTAATAGTAAAGAAATTTAGACATTTGAGATTGGACTAAACTTGACAGTGTTTTATTTTTACAAGCAAACTTGACAATGTATCTAGACAACAAATGCTTCAATCAGTCCTTCAACTCTACATAGACCCCACAACCGTCTTTCTTTTTGTCATCTTATTTGCTAACTTAAAGTAGTTTGTACACAATTTAGGAAAAATAATAGAGAAATACTTAGTTTTTTTTTGGTATGGTATAGAGAAATACATAGTTAGAAACAAACATAAATTAAATATCTTTCGGCACATCACATTTTATATGTAAGATCATTAAAAAACTTGAATGATCTGACTAAATTGTTTATCTTTTAATTTTTATCTCAATAGTATATGTACGTCAAAATATAATTGATTTGAGATTGTGCCTATGAAAGCGTCGCTCGAAATATAATAATAATAGTATTGATTTTGAAATATGCAGGTGGACTAAGAGCAAATATGCATATTTGAACCAACCTGCCTTAGCTTCCATGGATCCTCCTAAGAAAAAGACCTCTACTTATGTTCCTCACATTATTTCTTACAAACCCAAGGCTCTGTATCCTACAGCTATTGGTGTCTTTTAAAGCCATAGGAGACATTCCAATATTGCTTGTTTATTGGACAATTTCTGGAACTTCTAGTGAAGTAGTTTATTTGTTCATGTTTCATTTGTTATTCAAATTCACATGTGTTATTTGGGACAAGTATTGTTACATTTGTATTTTATTGGGCTTGGGCTTTTGGATAATGTAAAGAAAATTGCTCTTCAGGCCTTTTAATTACTCTCAGACCTCCAAGTCTAAATAAGAAGTGATTTATGTGTAATTTATCTTATTGTTTTGTTTGGTGGTTAATTACTAGTAATTGAATTACTGAACATATATCTCTGTAAAAAAATTGATTTCGAGTTTTGTATATAGAAAGATATCAGTGATGAAAACAAATGTCTTGAATTCATTGGATTTGGATTGTATTTGTACATAGTATAATTGTGGGGTAAAAAAACAAATAAATTTCTAATGTGTAATTCTTAACTGTAATAATCACAAAGAAGGAGATTTGCTTAGGAATATTTTTGACACAAATTAAAAATATAGCAGATTAGTTGTTGTTCTTACAGTCAACTTTAGCATCCTATACCAGCTAATGTTATGCTGTATTTTCCAAATAAAAATTACAACTACAATATTTTCTTTAATAAGAAACACTAAAAATAGTTTATAACACCTAACAAAAGAAAATAGTTTACAATTAATAAGAAAAAAAAAAATATAAATAACCATTTTCTTTAATATTTTATAAATCTCTCAAGGAATTAATTTTTTATTAGTTTAATTTTGTCACATCTAGAAGTAAAATAATTAACATACATTTTTTTAATTTAGATGGCATATTTGAATATGTCAACACTAAACATTCATACTAATTGTAAGTTGTAACTTGTAACACTATTTTGCAAATAGTAGGTAATAATTAATTAGGGTAGACTAGATATACCTATGCTACTTTTTTTTATTTTTTGACAAAATGCCCAGCTACTTCATTAAGTAATCACCACTATTTACATGTGAGTTATGGACTTTTATTTTATACATGTTTTTTATACATGTTGACGTTTAAGGTTTAAATATGTAAAAAATCTATATACTTTGAGACACCTAAATTGTAGTTTTTATATTAAAAAAAAAATTGACTTTGTAATTTATTTTTAAAAAAGTTTTTGAATTTATTTTTGATGACATATCATTTTTATGATGATTTTACATTGTCAGTTCATGAACATTTTTAAAAGTAAAATAGAATTATAAAATTAATTTAAAAGTTTTTTAAAATACAAAGACTAAAACTCAAGTGACATGTAGAGGTGAGAATAGGTCAATCTGACCTACAGGGACTTATGGCCTAGCCTATATAGACTCGGGCCAGACCAAACCGTTTTCTTAAATAGAGCAGGCCAGGACTTTTTTATAACTCTATTTTGCTAAATAGGCAGCTAAAGATTGGAAAAGTCTTTTAAGTCTACTAGACCAGCCTATTTAGATAAATATTTATAATATTTTTCTTTTTTTGTTATTTAATATTAAATATTTAATTTCGAATTTTACAATGAACAAATATTTTGCATATATAAATATATTACTATAAATTAGAATTGAAATATGATGTTTATATAGTTAAATTCTCTAAAGTATTATGTGAAATATCAAAAGGAATTTTAATATCATTGGTGAATTAGTTGATTAGCCTATTTAAACATAAATATGATTACTTATTTTAAAAAAATTCATACGAAATAGGCTTTTAAACAGGCTAACAGGTCAAACCAGACTTTCGAAAAGTCAGATCGCAGACCTAAAAATCAAACTTACAGGCCAGACTTAGGCTTTAAATTTTTGAAAGTTCAGGCTCAGGCTTAGCAAAATCTAGCTCGTCCTGACTTATTTCCACCATAGTGACATGTCATCGAAAAATGAGTTTAAAGATTGTTTTAAAAGTAAAATGAAAATACATAATAAATTTAAAAGTTTTTTAGTGACTTTAAACCAAAAAAAATAAATATGTAAGGTATATATTGAAATTGAATGTGAAGAAAAATAATAATAAAAAAACTCCATTTGTTTCCTTGTTTCTTCTTTCTTCCACCATCTACCTAGTCATAACATAACAGTATTATTACACAAACATTCAGAATTTTAGACACTTTCTCTTCTTCTTCTCTCTCAATTATTCTATTCAAACCAACTAACTCTTCTTCGTTGAATTTCAGATCTCATCCTTTAGATCTGAAACCTCAACAACAACATCAACAATGGTGAAATCCAGATACTCACGTTTTCCTTCTAGAAAATCATCATCTTCATACACAATCATTTTCGCTTTATTCATCGCTTTCACTTTCCTCATTCTCATTCTTCTCGTTTTCGGTATTCTCTCTATTCCTTCTTCCAATCAAAACTTGCCTAAACCCAACGATCTTACCTCCATTGCTCATAACACCATCGATAGGTACACCGATTCATTCATTGATTTTAGTTAGTTACAATCGTAATTCGTTTTTTTTGATTTTTCGATTTTCGATATTCGTCTGATTAAGTTTCGTTTTCATTGTTTTTGTTTTGAATTTAGTATTGATGATGATGATGAAAGTAAGGGAGAACAGTGGGTTGAAGTTGTATCGTGGGAGCCAAGAGCTTTTGTTTATCACAATTTTTTGGTTAGAATTTTCGTTGTTTTTGCTTTTATGTTAATTGCGAGATCCGTTTTATTAATGCGCTTGATTTGAATTTTATGTCTCTCTGTTTTGTATTTGGGGTTTAGTTTCGGGTAAACAATTTAATTAAGTGATTATAGCAGCATGAAATCTCATGGTGTAAGTGCTTATTTATTATAAGCTGTTGTTTCTGTAAAATAAAATAAAGTCAGGCTTTGTATATAAGCTATAAGTTATCATAGAGAGTTAGTGGAAATAAGCTGAAAACAACTTATAGGCATGATGTCATAAGCTGTTTCAGAAATGCTTAGATGATTAGATAAGCTCAAGTAAGTCAATAGAAATGTACGACATTTAATCAAGGTTGTGGTTAGTGAAAATATTAGAAATGTTGAAGATGATTAAAGAAAAAGGATGTTTTATTATTTATTTATTGTGACTTGATTAAAGTTTGGGAAAGAAGGTGACATTCATTTTTTTTATCGGAGTGTCACTATCAATTACTGCATTGACGCAGTAAATGCGTGGAATCCTACAAGGTTGTGCATGAAGTGGAATAGAAGTTAAGGGGTTTAGTACCATGGTTACATACCAGACACAGAGGCTTATGTCCCACATAGCCTGACATGCCATAAATAAGGTTTATAAAGTTTGCGCGATCTTCACCTTACAAGTTAATTTTTGTGGGGTTAAGGGTCTTTTACTATCTTCTGATTTTGGAAGTTAGGATATTAATACCAAATCTATTTTCTGTGTTTTGTTTGGTTAAATGATGCTTGATAGAGGGTTAAAGTGGTGTATTTCCTTGTTTGAGTATGACTCTAGTGTGATGTGATGACATTGCATTTAACTATTGGTTAAGCTTGAACCTCTTCTGGGGGATTAATATTGAATATGTTGCATTCTATTGTGTCCACCTTCCAATTACTGAAGTTTAGCTGAATTTGTCTGAGTAGACCAAGGAGGAATGTGATTATCTGATTGACATTGCAAAGCCGAGTATGCACAAGTCAACAGTTGTCGACAGCGAGACTGGAAAGAGCAAAGACAGCAGGTTGGAGTATTTCCTGTCTTTCTTTTAAAATGAAAATGATTTCTTCTGCATTATTTAGGCAACCATTATGGCAAACTGTATCTTTACATATTTCTTTATACATGTAGAGTGCGTACAAGCTCTGGAACTTTTCTGGCCAGGGGACGTGATAAGATTGTGAGAGATATTGAGAAAAGAATAGCTGACTTTACTTTTATTCCTGTAGGTAAGTAGTCCCACCTCTTGTGTATTTTTTATTTTTATGAATAAAATTGAGAATTTATTACTGGTACTGTTTTTTCTTGTTTATATGTATGTTTTATGTATGTTAAATCAACAATAGTATCAAGTTCTTATTCGATTGTGTACCATACATTCTGTAGTCAACTTTTTGTCCTTGAGTGATAACTTTGAATAGTTGGAGATGTTTATGTATGTGTCTTTCACTGAATATTTTCAGTTGCCTTTGCCATCTGGCTTTCTGATTTATGATCTTATATAGTAGGTTACTTTTCATCATATAATTCATTAAGTATTAATAAGCTATGCCTCGCAATATACAGAGCATGGGGAAGGACTTCAAGTTCTACATTACGAAGTTGGACAAAAGTATGAGCCTCACTATGACTACTTTCTTGACGACTATAACACAAAGAATGGGGGTCAACGGATAGCAACGGTACTGATGTACCTGTAAGTGATATCATGTGCTGTCTTAGTTATTATTAACTTCACTTTGTCTTGGATATATGGTCAGCTGTTTATACTACGTTCCATTTGTATTTTAATTATACAGTACAGATGTTGAAGAAGGGGGCGAGACAGTGTTCCCTGCTGCCAAGGGGAACTTCAGTAATGTGCCGTGGTATAATGAACTTTCTGATTGTGGGAAAAAAGGACTTTCGATTAAGCCAAAGAGAGGTGATGCTTTACTTTTCTGGAGCATGAAGCCGGATGCAACTTTAGATGCATCAAGCTTGCACGGTTAGTTTCTCTTTATTATTGGTGCTGCCTCTTGTGTCAATGGACTTTCACCACAGAGGAGATAAGTTAACAAACAAAACTGTTTTCTTTATAATTTTCAGGTGGTTGTCCTGTAATTAAAGGAAATAAGTGGTCAAGTACCAAATGGATCCGTGTCAGTGAATACAGAACTTGAGCATATGTTACTATAGGTACTTGCTTATCTCACCTCTGTTGTATTATTATAAAATATATTATTTTATAGTTAAGTTTCTATTTCTCTTGCACCTATCTTGTTTATTTTAAGGTTCAATTGAACTGAAGACCATATATCTGGGGCATGTTTGAAAGAGCTTATTTATCGTTTATTTGAGTTTTTTTATAATAACATAAACACTTGTTAATTTTCAAGAGAATTTATGGCATGTCCATAAGTTATTTTAACTAACCTCAATATGCGCCCCAGTCCCCAATTAAAACAACTTACCTTAATGTGATTCTCAGCGTCTGCTTTTAGTGTAATAATATTTAGTTTGCTGGTTGCTGCTGCCCTTTTTTTAGATAAGCAAAATTTATTGATGGTTGCTGCTGCTGATTACCTCTCATGTTGATTGACTATATATTTCAGGCTTGTATGAGTTCATCACTCCAGCGATGTGCAATTTTCATGTCTCAGCTAATACTTCGCACAATGGAGTTTCAGGTCTCAAAGGAAAAATGTTTACAGCATGATGCGTGGTTTTGTAATTTGTTATGTAGCTTAGGTAACTCATTTTTTTCCCACCCTTTTCATTTATATGTAGCAAATACGATAAACAATAAGTACTTGTGAAGTTGTGAACTTTGCCCAAGAGAGATTCAAGAAAATGTATGAAACCAATAGATGTAACAAGTATACCAACCTTTTCCTCTGAGTTCATTTACCCCGTTTAACAATTGTTGTCACACAATTAGTACACAATTTAACAAAATAAACCTTGTAAAACTGGGCAACTCTATAATAATGAAGGGACAAACACTTCAAATTTTCTCCATCGTTTGTCACTCCTCTAGCCCCTCCAAAAGTTGTTGAACCTCGAAATTTTGTGATACCATTCATTGAAAAAAATTACTTTTACTTATATACAATAATAGAAATGCTTAATATTTTTTAAGCAAAAAAACAGTATTTAATTCTTTAATACAATTTTGTCAAAAAAAAAAATCTGTATTACAATATTTTTAGATACCTCAATTCATTGAATTGAGGTATTTGGATTGGCTAAGAGAGTCTCAACCAATTCAGAGCACAGATCAATGGATCTCTCATTTCTGAGTTCAGGAAACTTCTAAATGTTCCTAAACCATTTTCCCCATATTTCATGCTCTTTCTAAAACTCGTATAAAAATTGGTGTGACAAAAATATCTTTCACCAAAGCTGATAATAAAGGGCACTAAAACAAATTTTGTTTCCACTAACCTAGAATATCAAATTTGTCACCCTCATGAAAACAAAATTCAGTGAGGTACATCTCAAGTTCATTTTGTTTATTAATTGAATACTTTCTCCTCATACGCTACTCAAAAGCATCCATCATTACCAAATGCAATGGAATTTTAGCATATAAACAAATGTTTTGCCCCAAGAAGGATCCCTCAATCATCGAATGTAGCTATTTGACCAAACAAATGTTTTGCCCTTTGATTGTAAAAAAAAAAAAAATGTTTTGCTCTTTTAAGAAGGGACCTTTTTGACAAACAAAAATAAATTTAAGGACCAAAGTAAAACTTGAAAATAAGTTAAGGGACCAAAAGAATAAGCCTATTTTTTTTTAAATATAAAAAATGTTGTATAGGGACAAAATTTACTAGTTTCTGTTAGGAGTGTATTTCTCAGATTGTGAAGAGCATGTTTTTCTTTCCTAATTTTCCTTTTAATTGCATTTTGCTTATCATATCCATTTCTCGACTAATCCGTGTTTGCGCTTGCACTTAGCAATGAGAAAGCTCAAGCTTCCTGCTATAAGAGACACTCAGTTTTTGCTTTAAGGCACGATGCATAAATAAAAACCTCCTCAATAAGGTGGCAACACTAGAATGTAAATGTTTGCTACAAATGCAAACGTAAAATAACTTTTTATTCTCGTAGACATAAAAGAGAAATGAGAAAAATGAATTACATTTCTTTGACAAACGACACCACAACCCTCTACCTGAGTTCCTTGGTTTATTAATATAATAACTGAATGACATTGATTTCCTCCCACACATTGAAAAAACCTTGGCCGAAACATTCCACATTATTTTGACAATGTCAAAAATCAGTGCAGGTGAGGTCAGTGTTTGGCATTGATCAAGTTTCTGATGGCGTATTGTAAGATGCCTCCATGATTGAAGTAAGCAAGTTCAACCTGCCATAAGTAACCAAAACATCGAGAAACATCAGCAGGATAAAAAATTGAAGAATAAGAGTTGCGAGAAACACCGAGAGTACCACCACAAAAAAGATGAAAAGCTAAGACTAAGTAATACCTCTGTATCAAATCTCAGGGTACATGAAAACGTCTTCCCATTATCTGTCACCACCGTGATATCTTGACCGGGTCGAATTTCATTAACACTGCTTGGAAGATCAATTGTGTAACGTTCGTGACCGGTCAATCCAAGAGAATCAGCATCCTCCCCAGACTTGAAACACAGAGGAATTATACCCATTCCCACCAAATTACTACGGTGAATCCTTTCAAAGCTTTTTGCTATGACAGCTTTCACGCCCTGGGATCAATATTACATCAAATCAAGAGAATATACACATATTAGTCAGAAACTCAGAGCAGAACAGCATCAAGGAATTACCAGTAGCATTGGTCCCTTTGCAGCCCAATCCCGAGAACTTCCACTCCCATACTCAGCACCAGCCAAAATAATCGTATCATGTCCCTCACTCTTGTATTTCTGACAATTAAGTAGTGTCAATACTAAATTTAAGCAATATATCCTTTCACATTAAATATTTCTAGAGTTGACAAAAAAAAGAAGCTAGCAATAATTAGTTAATGACTATTTTATATATATAGAACAAATCCAACATGATATTTGTAGGGTTGAAACTCTTAAATTTGATTTACACGTGGACCACATTGAAACCTCCCTTGAAGTTATATATGACAATCAAATAAAATTAACAATATACGAGCAAAAAAGGCTTTTGGTTTGCTACTTCAGAAAAATACCAATGACTATTATGCATACATATTGCATAGTTCAGAAAACTTACAGTTGCAGCATCAAAAACTGATAACTTTTCTCCCGAAGGAATATGTATAGTTTTAGGCCCAACTTCTCCATTCAGGAATTTGTTGACAATGCGAATATTGGCAAAAGTTCCTCTTGCCATCACCTCATCATTACCACGGCGACTTCCATAGGAGTTGAAGTCTCGTCTATCAACTCCACGTTCTGTAAGGTATCTGGCAGCAGGACTATCCTTATGTATGCTTCCAGCTGGAGAGATGTGGTCAGTCGTAATACTGTCTCCAAAGTTGAGCAAACAATAAGCATCCTTCACTCCATGGGAGCCTGGAGGAGACATGGTCATGCCTTTAAAATAAGGTGGCTCATGAATATAGGTTGATGTAGAGTCCCAGGCGTAAAGATTGCCAGATGGAACAGATAAACCATTCCACATGGGATTGCCTTTGGTAATAGCATTGTATGTTTCCCTAAACATATCGGGCAGCACACTTGATTGTACAACCTAAAAATTGGACAAATATGAACAAATGGTAGACACTAAACAATGCCAGTAAATTTTTATTTATACAGTGACGTCATAGTTAAACACGTTTAGCCACTTACATCTGCTATCTCTTCGCTTGATGGCCAAATATCCCTGAAAAAGATCTGTGCTCCATCCTTCGTTATCCCAATAGGCTCAGTGTCAAAGTCAATGTCAACCTGAATAATAATTCTCAAATTAGAGAGCAAGAAGCAGTTTTGAAATGCATAGTTGGATATAATTTACTGCTACATACTGTGCCAGCAAGAGCATAGGCAACAACGAGAGGAGGAGAAGCTAGATAATTAGCCCTTGTTAATGGATGAACTCGGCCCTCAAAGTTCCTATTTCCAGACAATACAGCTGCAGCTACTATATCTGGAAAATTCAAAAAACCAATGTTTAGATAACCTCAGATTCATAAATGAGTACTTCAAAAATACCATTATAAAAAAATATGTACCATTTTCAGTAATTGCAGATGCAACAGCTTCATCAATATCTCCTGAATTTCCAATGCATGTGGTGCATCCATACCCAACAATATTAAATCCTAGCTGATTCAAATACACCTGCAAGCCACTGCAGAAGCAGTATATGATTCAAGAATCAAGATATTTTCCGACACATAACTGTGAATGTCACCATATTATGAGTATATACTTGAGGATATTCTAAGTGTACCTCCTCTGCAAATACTTAGTAACAACACCAGAACCTGGAGCAAGACTTGTTTTGATCCATGGTTTCACCTAATAGTCAATATCAAATAGTGAAGGGGAAAAAAAAAGCAATCAGTTAGTAGCAAACAACAAATTATTAGGAGGAAATGGAAAAGGAAAGCACATTATATCTGGTACGATCTACTGTAAAAATAGAAGATCCACTGAAAAAAATAAAAGATCCCCTCAAATACGTATTTAACTACTGGAATATTAAACTAAAAGATGCTTCGAACAATCGCTAATGCGACTTCAACAAAAAGGGAAAACAACAAAAATAGTAAAATACAATGGTATACTAAGTCCCATATTGTCTGGAAAATAAAGGAAGCAATCTCGCTGCATTGATCAGTGTTAACATAAACACAATCAGACACTAAAAGTAAGATCCTGATCATGTTTGTCTATTATATAGTAACTTATGGCACCAGAGAACATGCACATTGGATTTATGCATAACATATGTATAAACATATCATTATTGAATATCATTAAGTTATATTGACACAGCAACCAAATGCAAAGACATCTACTAACCTGCAATCCCAAATCACATGCTTTCTTTGCAACCAATGCAGCTCCAAGCATTACACTAGGATTTGAGGTATTTGTACAGCTGGTGATAGCAGCTATAACAACATCCCCGTGCTTAAGTTTTGCTGGTGTTTCATGGAATGTGAAATCAACAACCTTTGTCTGAGATTCTTTTGGTACAGCAAAACCCTGTAACAATTGAAAACTATACAGCTCAAAAACAGAAATGACCACGGCTGTAATAAAGCATAAAATAAAATTCTAAAAGCATATAAGTAGGATAAGTATATAATCTATTGTAATATTTTTCTTCCCAGAAGATGCATTGAGCGGATTCTGCAAGGATATAAAATCAAATTTCATCCAAGGTGAGAGGCATTCTTGAGGTGATAGGGGGGTTTTAATGTCTTAAAGCAAGAGGTGCCACACAGAGAATAATATGCAAATGTTTTACATTAATTAGCCATAGAACAATGTTTCTTTCACTTCACACTATTGGTAGTGTATACAACCCAAAGGCGGGAGTGGGGGGAGAGAGAGTAATAGATGTGATGAGTGATGTGATAAGAAAGGATGAAATAGAGGATGTAAAAAAGGGTATAAAAATTGATGTTGTATGCCACATAAAATAAGCTATCATATCAAAATAAATCTAAGTATTTGACACTGTTCAGAACAGCAGGTGGCAAGATCGCTGAGTTTTTTGTATTCCCCCCTATCAGGCAAAAAAGGCGTGCATGAGAGAAAGAGAGAGATTGGCACCACGCATAAGCCTAAACATACTTAATTCTCGATAACCTTTTTTGGAAATCAAAATTAATCAATCCAAACTTTGAATCATGTGGTATTATGTGATCTTGTATAGTAAACTTTAGATAATTTGGATATTCATTGGTATGTAATCTATTATGTGCTTATAAAATATACAGTATAATGTACTCCCTTCGGTCTCGAATATAAGATGTCAAGGAACCAATTATCCCAAAAGCTTAAGCTGTTAGGAAAGGCTATATCGATGGTTTTATATTATTTCTAACACGCCCCCTCACGCAAGAGCCCACTTGGGCTTGAAGCGTGGATAATGCATAGGTCCATCTACCATATGCTTAAATTTCACTTTTTTAATTATAAAGTGAGAGGAGCGGGGATCAAACTCTAGACCCCTTAGTCATAGAGGCTCTGATATCATGTCAAGGAACCGATTATACCAAAAGCTTAAGTTGTTAGGAAAGGCTATATCAATGGTTTTATATTATTTCTAACATAAGCAATAAAAAAATCATATTTGGTGGTCTCAAATATAAGCAAAACATATTAACTCTACCATATTTGGTTGTTGTACCTAAAACACCCTTAAATTTATGTTACTTTAATTTTTCAATATACTCTTATATTTCAAGAAAAAAGTTCCCATGAAGGGAAAATTAGGAAATACAACTACATTTTTTCTTAGTTTTAGAACATTAATTGAGATTAGCTACTTTTCTAAATGGATGTGAAAATAGTTATTTTTGCTTATATTAATATATGAGAGTGAAAGGAGTATGTTATTATGAGGTGGTGGTGGTAGCTTTCTATTGAATAAAATTTTGTGAACTTGATATATTCGTGTGGAATCTCAATTTAATGATCGGATTGTTAAATTTCATTATGTATACAAGTTTTTAAAAAGTGTATGTATATATGTTTGTGAGCACGCACACACAAAAAAAAAGATTAAGACATTTGTATGTCTAGGTGTGTATAAGAGAGATTTACTGAAAATTACACGGTGGCTATTGAAAAACCATATCTTGAAAACCGAATGTGGAGATATAAAAATTCAGGCATCACGGGTGCTAGGAATAAGCTATACCTTTTTATGTTTAGGCATTAAAAATAATATGTATGGTTCCAGAAGTGCATACCTTAAACCCAACTTTATTGTTGAGGCAGGCATGCCAATCTACCTTCATTTCTTTCAAAGTAACACGGTCATGAGGCCTGAATAGATTTAAAGCAAGGATTACAAAATGAAAAACTGAATGTAATTAAACTTTCAGACTAAATACCGATTCCTTTCTAAGTTTTACTTAGCACACAGACCCTCCATATAAAACCCTAAACTAACTCCACAACATTGTCAAATGAAGCGCGTTTGTTAGTTATTAAAATTAAAACTTTCTAATTTTTACTTAGCACACAGACACAGACCCTCCATATTAATTGAATTAGTAGCTTAAGAAGTTTTTTGTCAAATTTCAACTTCAACTTAGCTAAACCGAATGATGCGTTCTTCATTTTTCTCAAAACATATGATTGAACAAGCCAGTAAGGGTTAAAGGTAGGAATAGACAATTTTAACAAATTTGTTAACACTTAAATAGTAGCTTTTTAGAGTATGTGATGGTTTTGTAATTTTTTAAGCCTAGATGATCTTATGTACAATATTTTAATAAGGGAAGACATGTGTGTAATGCAAAACAAATGGAACGGTACAATTTTTTCCCTTACTTTAAGTGGAAAACATGAAGACTCGTTCGTTACCTTTTAGGACCTGAGACACATGGTTCGACATCCTCAAGATTGAGCTCCAGATAGGCTGAGTACACTCTCTCCACTTGGGGCTGCAATGCAATAAAGCAAACTCTCAATGAGACCAAGTTCTTTCGGACATTTCAGATACAACCATCCCAAAACAATATATGCATGGTATACCTCATTGTGGTCCACAAACATCTTATTAGCTCGTAAGTAGGATTCTATCATAGAAACCTGCAAGGAAGACATGTAAGGACATGTAGGCAATACCGAATATCTTGAAACAAGTGTTAACATAACATACAGTTTCATCGCTCCTTCCAGTCAATTTCAAATATTGCAAAGTGACATGATCCACAGGAAAGAATCCCATGGTTGCACCATACTCAGGAGACATGTTTGCAATGGTGGCACGATCGGCCAAAGGCAGTTCACTCATGCCTTGCCCTGCATAAAGGAATTAAAAAACAGTCATTATCTAAGGAAAGATTAATCAGCTAGGAACGTTATGCTACAAAGGAAGAAATATATTGCATAGATTAGTATTTAGTATTTACCATAAAACTCTACAAACTTGCCAACAACCCCATGCTTTCTTAGCATTTGAGTAACAGTCAACACCAAGTCGGTAGCTGTGACACCACTTCGTAGTTTGCCTAATAATTTGAAACCAACCACGCCAGGTAGGACCATGCTCATGGGCTGCAAAGGAAAAAAAATTATACTATACAAATTAGCAGAAAAGAAAGTAAAAAACTTCCAGACATACTTATTCAAACATAATAAATAAATAGATCACATTCTCTAAATAAAAAACTCAGTCACACATTATTTTTACCTGGCCAAGCATTACAGCTTCGGCTTCAATTCCACCAACTCCCCACCCAGCAACACCTAAGCCATCTATCATAGTTGTGTGTGAATCAGTTCCGACAACACTGTCAGGATAAAGCACACCATTTGTGTTGAACACAACTCTACCAAGGTATTCTAAATTGACCTGCAGAGGTTGAATTTGCCAAACTTGATTCAGAAGACAAACTAGAATAAAGAACAAAGTTTTCTTCACATGTAAAAAGAATAAGTCAGGAATTAAATATTACAGAACGAGATCACATGTTACGTATCCATATAACGCACACTCCACTGGTAAATGAATGAAGTAATAACCTGATGGACTATCCCTGATCCAGGAGGAACAACAAGCATGTTATTGAATGCATTTGAACCCCATTTGAGGAAACCAAATCTTTCCTTGTTCCTCTTGAATTCAAGTTCCATATTTGCCTGAACAGCATTTTCTGATCTTGCTACATCAACCTGAACGGAGTGATCAATGACAAGATCTACCGGTACCTGAAGGTAACCAATTTTGAATTTATTTCAAAGGCCCGATGCATAATTAATCATATAATACAAAAATATATATATCATCTTAAATCAACTAATAAGCAGCATCTGGATTACCAATGGATTAATTTTATTAGAATCACCACCAAGGTTGTTCATTGCATCTCGCATGCAGGCAAGGTCAACAACAGCAGGCACCCCAGTAAAATCCTGACAATGACATTAAAAGCACTAATGAGTACAACTAACATTCAAAGAATGTCACAGAAGCAATATCGTCAAACACCCCTTTAACTCCCCAGGATCGACATATTCACCTGCAAAAGCACTCTAGCAGGCTTGAACGGAATTTCCACAAGTTTGGGAGAAGTATTCTTCCAATCAATAATTTTTTCAACATCGTCACTCTTAACTTGAAACTCATCACAATTACGAATTGCAGATTCCAAAAGTATCCTAATTGAATAAGGAAGTTCATCTGCAACACAATCCCAAATTTCACCATCAATTCCCCAAAAATAAAACAACAATAGATAACAATATTACTCAATCACACGCGTTCGAAAAAACAACAACACTATAGCATAGCAGAATTTGAACAAGTAGCTATTGTTTTGCAATCCTGTATTTAGTACAATTTCTTTTTCTCTCCAAATCTCCGCTATATCAACACTATAACACTTAATATTAGCTGAATTTGAAGAAACTAAGTATATTTTACAATTATGAAAGAAAATGCATAATATATAACTGAATCGAGATTAATTTTTGACACTATAACTATAGTTATTATCATTAACACAAAGCTATGAAATAGGCGCGGTCACTCTTTAGATTAGACGTGTCCCAGTGTTGGACGTGTCTGACACAGACACTAACAATTACATTGAATTATATCACGTTTTCAAAAAAATTATCGAATAATAGTGATAGATGAGAAAAAGAATGAGGGAGTAACCGATTCGGGAATCGTTGAGAGCTGGCAAACTATAGTACTTTCCGAACTCGCCGCCACCGTCGGGCTTCTCCAAAGTCTTCAATATGTTGTTGAATGGATTTTGAGTTGCTGAAAATCAATCAATGAATCAAAGAAATTAAGAAGAAAAAGGAAATGAGAAAATTGAATCTGGTATTAATAGTATTAAGAAAGAGAAAGTAGTTATGTAAGTGGCTTACCCATGGTGAATGAATAAGAAATTCAGATCGATCGAAGAGAGAGAGAGAGAGAGAGAGAGTGAAGAACGAAGGTAATAATAAGAGAGAGAGAGAGAGAGAGAGAGAGAGAGTAGGTGCGGTGGGTGGGGTCAAAAATTGGGTTTAAAGAGAGAAATCAAATGGAAAACGTTGCCGCGGTACACATATTGTCTGATAGTACTCCCTCCGATCCTAAATACAAGAGAACACTTGCTTGTTAGTTATATGGAATGATTGATGTATTTGTTTAGGTATATGAAATGATTGATATATTTAGTTCATAATATAGACTAAATACATTAATCATTCTATGAATCTAAAAACTAAAAAGTTTCTTCTATTTAGGACAAGAGGGAGTATTATTGATTCAATTGTCTTAAAGTGTTTTTGGTATATACGGTAGATAGATAGATCCAATCCAACTTATGTCATATCATATTCATATCATGTGCGTCCTCAACGTAGTAATTTCATCATCATCATATTTTCAAACTTTATCCTATAAAATAAATAAATAATGTTTTTTTTTGAATGGGAAATATAATAATATAAATAATATGATCTTCGTACAAGAGGGACAGAGACTAGTAAATAGCAAACTACAAAATAAAGACGTCGTATATAAGTAGAACACTAATGAAAAATATTAAACGCCACCTAAAAGAGGTATGTTTCTAATTCCATTTTTAGAAGGACATTTTTCATATTTCTGACCACTAGAGAAAACATCAACACAACTCAAAAAAATGCTCTTAAATGCTAACTCTGATTTCAAATCAAAAGTGATTGGCCCATCAAAATCTAAAAAGCAACTCCAAGAGCCAAAAATTGATGGAACAACGGTAGAATGAAAAATTATGTACATCAGTTTCAACTCGTAGTCTGTCTCTGAAATGTCAACACTGGTGCAATAGAGATCAACCAAATACTTAGAAACCCGTAAATCTTAAAAGATTTGGAAATCATCAAAGACTCAAAATGAATGAAACTTACAAATTTCAACATATTTGAAAACGGTCAGAGAATCGAGTAACTTTTGAAACACTACTAGCATCTGATTAATTTAGTTAATTATGTGATTTGTTTACATCATGTTAAAAATTGTTATGTTAGATATTTGAGATGTTTCCGGATGACACTTGAATGTTAATTTGGTGGTAAGATTTTGGAATTGTAATTTTATAGTATCGAGTTCAAAATTCGTCAAAAATAATTGTAAAATGATTATAGGTGTGTTTGATATGTTAAAAAGTAAGTACCACACAATAAAGAATAATATAAAAATAGCACAGGACAAATTTTTATAGTATTAAATAATTTTTTGTTTTATTCGATGTTTAGTGGGAAAAAAAAAGGATTTTGATATTTAGACCACTTGTATTATGGACAAAAAGTTGTGATGTAGTTTAGTGGAGGACATTTTTGTCATGTCTCTTGCTACTCAATTTGTCCCATCCTTAAAACAATTTTACAATCAAACACAGTACCATTTGACTTATCCAGTCTAATTTTTTATTGTAACTAATCAAACACACTCTACAAACTGCTTCAAAAAAAACACACTCTACAAAGAGTCGATGATTAGATAAAATTTCCTTAGGCGAATAATTCAACTTTGATTGATGATTAATAAGATGTACTTATCTTACACAATTTTTAGTTTTATTTATAGCAGCAAGCTCAAAACAGTTTTTTTTTGTGGTTTAAATGTATTTTTGGTCCTCTAAATATTTTTAAGGTTTCACTTTGGTCCTTTAACTATTTTTCGTTCTGTTTTGGTCCTCTAACTTTCATTCTGTTAACTTACTTGGTCCTAACTGTTAGAAAAATGTCAAAAAACGAGAGGTAGAAGTCTCTATTGATAAAACGGACATCAGATTCGAATTCAGCGTAAATAACGTGAGGTTTTGGGGTATTGTTTCGTAAGCTTTCGTGACTGGAAAGATCGCCGATGATTTGGACGGAGACGGTGATGGAGGAAGCTCCGTACGCGATGAAGAAGAAAGTCTTTGGCCATGTGACGTTTTCTTATTGGATCTCACACCAAAGTCACAAAGTCCCTAAGTGTCTTATACGCAAAATTAACGTTTTTAACATTTTTCTAACGATAGTTAGGACCAAATAGATTAACAATATGAAAGTTAGAGAACCAAAAGGGAACGTAAAAATAGTTAAAAGACCAAAACAGAACGAAAAATAGTTAAAGTACCAAAATGAAACCTTGAAAATATTTAGAAGACCAAAAATATATTTAAGTTTTTATTTTTTTTGTACATAAGTTCGAAACAGTTTTAACACAAGTAGGCAAGAAATAATTTTCATTAATCAAAACAGTACTTATTATTGCTCTTATTCGTTTACTATTTATTTTTATAGGTTATCATCTAGTAAGAATAATTTTATTTGAGGTTTGTCAATATTTATTTATTTTTGACAATTTGTCAATATTAAATGTAAACATTGTTCATTAGGATTTTAGTATGTCTGCCCCAACAACCCTATTGGACAAGTTCTTATTCTTCTTCTTTTTTGACCAAAGGTTCTCATTCTTTTTTTTTCCTCAATAGAATGGTTCTCATAATATTTTATTAAATGAAAATGAAAGAAAAATTATACACACGCCAACTTATTATCGTTGACTAATAATCAATAAATATTTTATCTTAAAATAATCAATATTTACTATTATAATACTAATATGAGTAATAAAATTTAGAAAAAATAAATTTTATTTCATTAGCACTTTTGATAAATAAGATTAAATTAATATGATAAAAATATGATAGAAATTTTTTTTCACAAAAATTACACCTTATTCAAATACTAATTTAAGAATCAGTGTACCGGTACTCTTGAATTTTTCAAGAGTACTATAGAATTTGCCTTTTTTTTTTTACAGAAAGGCATTAATACTTTTTTGAAATGGTATTTTTACTCTATTTAATTTCTTAAGAAAAAAAATTAACGTTATTATACGAATTTGCAATAACAATATTTTTGCATAAAAACACACTTAATTTTGAGGATTTTGAAGTCATATATGGCCGTCATGGTAAAAAATCAACTAATAATAATGTATTTTTCTTTATTTTGCTGGGGAACTTTGAACTATTTAAAAATTAGAGGGTTAACATAAAAAAAGATTAATTCTAGTTGTCTATAAATTCTAATTCAACAGACAAAAAATTCTAAAAATTATCAGGTCGAAAGTTCATAACATGTTTAAATTCAAGTTCCTCCAAGTGTGTATACAAAAAAGAAAAAGAAAGATTAATTATAGTTCACAAACTCTAGTTCAACCGACAGACAAAAAATATCGAAATTGTTAGGTCAAAAATTCGGAAAGTCGAATGCCAATCCTATCACTTTTTATATGTCCTCCAAAATTAATTCTACATAAAGTGAAAATATTAGAGTTTAAACCCTGTTATGAACGTCTAAGTGGTCTAACCTAATAATTTTAATATTTCTACCATTTGAGCTAAAATTGAAGACATTTGAGCTAGCATTTTTTTTTTATAATAATGATGATAGGAGGGTCTACATGGATCAAAATCATTAAGTGATGGAACTGAATGCTACACCAAAACTACCATAGTAGTAGTATTGTGTGTTATGGGGCAACATAAATATATACTACATGTTGTATTTAATGCTGTTATAAATCTTCCTGAATGAATTAAATTTGTGTTTGTAATAACTATGCAAACATTGCTCGTATAATTGGGGTACCTAACTAAAGAGAGACCAGAGAACCGCGGGCTGATACTTTGAATTTGAATTATCTTAGAGGAAATTATTCAAGATTATACTACTGTGAATACGAACGATATTTGACCACAAGCCAAGCATGAATGTTTCTTTCAAGTTTCAACTATTTGGAAGTCTCCATAGATCGACCGATGAAAACTCACTCTTTTTTATTTATTTATTGGAATCATGGCTAAAATTTCACATTTTAAAAAAAATGAATAAATAGATATATTAGAGGTAGAATCATAGTTCATGATTTCATGCATAATTTAGTTTTTGACGTAGACTTCATACATAGTTACTATGTAGTGTCCGTAAAAATTGAGCTAAATTCATAGAAATTTATTTGCGAGCACAACGCTTTAGGATGTATTTATTTTACGATTTTAAAATTCACTTTTGGAATTGGCTTTTTTAGGAATTTAATTTTTGGTAATATTATTCCCACAAATATATTTGATATTTTTATGTTTCTAGAAACCATTTTTATTGTAAAATTCAAATTTAATTTAAAAATATAAAATAGAAATAATAATATAATAACATAGTTATTGGTAGTTGAGTTTTATTCACGAAAATAGAACATTCTCATTCTCATCCTTTACAAATGGGAATAAAAAATTGAGAAGTCTTGTGTAAATTGTTAAGTTGTATGATCATGATTAGAGTTTGAATTCTAATAATTTCATTTCATGTGAGTTTTTAATGACTTATCAATTCTTCTACTTACAAAAATAATCTTAAGACATTCATCAAATACATTAATTATGCAACAAATTAAAAAATATAAAGTTTATTTATATTTTATCACGAACGGAATATTTATTTCAAATATTAATGATGATTTCTTTGATGTTTGGTTTCATTGTTGAAAATGATTAGTATAACTTACTACCTCCGTATCAAAATAAATGTCGTTTTAACCATTTCACATATATTAAGAAATGTAATTAATGATGTATGAAAAAGAGAAATTATGAGTTAGTTTACAAAATTGTCCTTCATTAATAGTATGATAAAGATAAATTGAAGAAGTAAAAGAAAAAATAGTAATAAATAGTTAAAAATATAATAAGAAAAATAACATTAAATACTTCATTGTTATTGTAAAGTGATTTGTATTTTAGTACAATTTTTTTTCGCAAAATGATAAATATACGGACTATGGACTATATATGATAATGTTCCCTTTTTTTCACAAACTTATTATGGACTATAATAAGCTTGTGTTCATTCTCTTTTGTCCTATATTTCTATTATGGACAAGGTAAAGATAAAATAGAAGTATAGGACAAAAGATAATGATCACATGCTTATTTTGAACAAAAGGGAACCACTCACTTGCACCACGATAAGTTTGAGATGAGATTGAGTTTTGAAACAATTAATTTTTCATTGACTCGAGTTAAACTAAGCTTGAATTATAGTTTGATTCGTTTTTAGACTTCTGTATAAGTAATTAAAAAGTTCATTTAACTAAAATAATGATATTCATTTATTCAAATTAATAGAGTATACAAATGCAAAGTTTAAAGATTGGCAAAAATATCAAAATAGTTAGATCAGACATAATGACTCAGATTCAAATTCAAATTCGGGATCTCATAGTTGTATGTGAGTTTAATTTAAGTTGATTACCACTTTATCTAAGACAAAAAAAAAACGTATACAGATACAATTTCAACAACATTAAAAAAAATTGACACAATTAAAATTTTAACATTAGTATTTTAATATACTCTACATTTAATTTAAAGAAATTTAATACAAATAGTCAAGGAGTAATTTTTTTGATTGAATATCAACAAAAATATATTACAGTAGTAAATTTAATATATTTTTTTGGTAAAAAATTGAACATATGTTTTTCTTTTGGGTACAAATTTAACATGTGTTTTGCATTAAATTAAAAGATTAATTCCACTTATTACACTTTTTTGTTTAACAATCCATTTATTAAGCTTTCTTAATCACTTTTGTGAATTATTACTTTTTTATAATTTATAATAATTACATGTCTCACATGATGAGGGTACATGGACCAAAATCATTAAGTGATGAAACTACGTACACGAAAACTATACATACGGTTACGGAACTACTGCTACATGTACATTTGTACCAAAAACAAAAAGCATACATGCACTTTTTTTAAAGTTAACAAGGAGATCAATATAAAATAAAATTTTATATGTTAATTTTTTTTTGGAGTGTAAATTAATAATTTTAATTAAAAAGTTGTACAAATAGCAAGTTAGTACATCATGCTAAATCAAATCCATTTCAACTTTGCAAGGACACATTATAGATCTGGAAGAATAATACTAACAACATTAAATACAACGTGCATATAAATTTATTTTTCCCCATACCTATCCTTGTAAAGTCTACTACAACCCACCTACTGACCCTATCCAATGAAGATATTTTCATCACATACCATACACCATACTTTAAAAAAATAAAAAATTGAATATACTCCATTTAGGACACCAAATCATCACTAAATTAAATACATACACTACTACACTAGTATCATTAAAAAAAATACACTAGTAGATAATAATATTAAAAATTATTAAATTAAATACACTAGTATATATACTATATTAATATAACATAATATTAACATAATGTTAAAAAATGTGGAAAATTAAACGAGTAGTACTACATTATTAAACAATAAAATAAATTTGATTATACAACTTGCGGAGAAAGTGGTAGGCAACGAAAGCCATCAAATTGTAAAAACAAACTGATTTCATGTGACCATTTTTTGTGGTTGATTAATCATACATATGATTTGAGATTAGTGGTCAAAACAAAATGAACCTTCTTTTTATTTCCTCGATCTCTATTGTCTATTGTCACCTTATTGACTCGTGTATGAAAGCAATTTATTATTTCGTTTGTATTATATACGAAATACTATTTTGGTCTAAGATAAACTTTTTTTAAACTAATTTTTGTTTATATTCAATGTGTATTTGATTTGGTGATGAGGTTAATTATTTTGATATAATTGATTTTGATTAAAAGTGAGTTGAATCAAATTAATTTATGTTTAGATAAATTAATGTAAAATGATCCTTTTGAGTTGATTTTGTTTGAATGTTTTTTTTAGTACAAAAGAGGGCTTAAGCCCAAAAAAAAAAAAAATTAAGAAATTAAAGCAACACTCCAATGCATGCAAGTCTCAAAAATATCATAAAAAATGAGTTGTTTGAGCTCATGAGGAGGGAACTCCATAATAACAATATTCCAAAAGATAGAAGTAAAACTAAAATATTTTGTTTGAATATTTTAACTTAAAAATTAATTTTAAGAGTGTAACAACAAAATTATCTTATCTGTTGTATTTAACTAAATATCTCATTCTCATTTTAAATAATTACTATGACGGACATGAGTTCATAAACATGAAGGGATAGTAAAAGTAGATGATTTTGATAAACAAAACATGCAATTCAAAATTGATCCAATTAAAACACAAATTTTGAAATATAATTGAGTGCATGTTAAGTATCACTATGGCAAAATTGTGGTAAACCATTATAATTTTGCAGAAATTATAATTTATAACTTATACAAAATCACAGTGAATCACCATGATTCTGGCGCATCCACCGTAATACTAAATATAATTTGATTTACATTGAATTAAAGTCAAATATAAAATTTTACAATCAAACCACAATCGAGTGATTGGCGATCCCACTGGTACGTTTGGAGTGTTAAAACCTAAAATCAATGATCATTTAGAATTAGAACAATTAAGAAGTTGATCACCATATATTGTCTAATCCCACTAAAAAAATATTTTATTGAACAAATTTATAAGCTATAATCTCATAAATACGATACAAATTATTTATAAGTTATCCAATTTATTTTACTAAATAGAGAATGTTGTTGCATACCTAAACTTAGGTTCAAATTTATAACTTTCATCAAACTAGAAGAAAGTCGTGTGATCTCAATAAACTTAATTAAACATCCTTTTTTAGAATCTAATTAAACAATTTATCTGCGGTTTAAGAAGAAAATTAGAAAATAGAGAGAGAAAAAATTGGTGTGGTGAAAGGCACACAAGCCTTAAATGCGAGTTGGTTGATCGTAGTTTCTTCCAATCTTCTCTTTCTCTCTTACAGATTAAGCTTTCTCTCTTATAAATATCACAAATATCTTATTTTATTATTATTATTATTATTATTATTATTATTATTATTATTATTATTATCATTTCTTCTTCTTCTTCTTCTTTTAATTATTTAATTAATTAATTATTTGTTATATTATATAATAACTTGTTCTTAAACCCAAATCTTGTGTTTGTGTTTTGTGACATCAAATCTAACCGAACATACTTTACCAATTGTTGTTGTTGTTGTTTGTGTCGATTCGTAAAACCTATCTAGATGGATTTCGTACCAAATCTATGTCCTTCTCGTTTATCTTTGTTCGGTTCTTTTGGGAATCTTGTTGATAAGGTTAAACAAATTGGTACTCTCGCAATTTCTGCTATCATTGGGAACATTTTCTCTGCGATCTTGACCTTTTGTTTCGCATTAGGTTTGCTTCTTCTTTTCAATTATTGTTCTAATTCTTTGATTTGGTTCTGTTTTTGAGGTGAATTTGCAAGAATTTGCAATGTCAATGTGTTTTAATTTTGGTGTTTGAGATGAAAAATTGAGATTTTTTGGTTTGTTTATGTGAAATTTAGAAGAAAAAATGAAACTTGGAAAATGGGTCATAGATATTTTGTTGATTGGGTTTGATTGTTCAATTTTTGGGTATGCTGTTTTTATTTGATTATTTTAATGTTGAAAAATAAAACAACCAAAGTTGTAGTTTATGTTTTCTATTGTTTGGATTTTCAACATTGAGATGTTGCATTTTGAGGTGAATAAGGTTTAATCATTGATGGGTTGTTTTGTTGTGCAGTGGGAACATTATTGGGAGCTATGACAGGAGCTTTGATAGGACAAGAGACAGAAAGTGGTTTCATTCGAGGTGCTGCTGTTGGAGCTATATCAGGAGCTGTTTTTTCGATTGAAGTGTTTGAATCATCTCTTGTTCTTTGGCATTCTGATGAATCTGGGATTGG
Organism: Trifolium dubium; assembly: GCA_951804385.1. Lineage (NCBI taxonomy): Eukaryota > Viridiplantae > Streptophyta > Magnoliopsida > Fabales > Fabaceae > Trifolium > Trifolium dubium. The sequence goes on from OX638067.1 coordinate 41,481,378, forward strand.
TTGTCTTTTATATTTGGTGAGTAGGTTTTGTTAGAATGAGATCTTTTCTTGTGTTGGAAGTTTTTCATGTAGCTATATGATTGCGAAGTTTTGGTTCCTTTTGAGTTTTGTTTACCGTTCACATTCATAATGGCGCGATGTGTTGCATCAATTTTGATCCTTTTGAGTTATGCAGATTGATGTTATTGCTAGCTTGTTGAGTGGAAGACTTGTGCGTGAGAGGATAGGTCCTGCCATGTTGAGTGCTGTTCAGAGTCAGGTACTTTTTGTTTTGGATTTACACCCTCGGACCACTATTGATAAACGAAAAATCACTTTCTAGGTTCGTTTTATAACTGGTGATTTGTATTATAGACCAGATATATCAGTTATTCAATGAACTTAAAAAGTGATTTTGATTATATTAGCGATTGAAGGGTGTATTAATGAGATAGAATTTTGGCTGCAATGTTCAATACTTCAATCTATGTCTCATAGTATTTCTGAGCCTGTGATCTTTTTTATCAGATGGGTGCTGTTGAAACCAGCTTCGATGAGGTTCAAAACATCTTTGACATTGGTGGTTCTAAAGGGTTATCCGTAGATTCGGTTGCGAAAATTCCAAAAATCAAAATCACCGCTGACAATATTGAGGCATCAGGGGAGAAAGTTTCTTGTTCAGTTTGCCTTCAGGTTGGTCTTTTTTACACTTTTTTCTTGATAATATCAGTGCTTACCTACCATTTTGATTTTGACATTTTCTTATTATTGGTATGTTTGCAGGACTTTCAACTTGGAGAGACAGTTAGAAGTTTACCTCATTGTCATCACATGTTTCACCTTCCTTGCATAGATATGTGGCTGTTAAGGCATGGTTCTTGCCCATTATGCAGAAGGGATATGTGATTTTGTTTGTGTATGAATAGCGCGAACAGTAAAAGAGTTTTCTTTTTGTTTTGTTTATAATCTTATTTAATTCTAGGTCTTACATTTGATTACAATTACTGAGAGCTAATGCAGTTATGTAATATCATTGTACTAAATTAGTGTAAAGAAAATTTTGAGATAAACCATTTTCAGCCTCTTGTATATGTACTATATGACTCATATGAGTAGATGACACTTTTCTAGCTTGTGTTCATTCTCTTTTGTCCTATACTTCTTTTTTATCTTTACCTTGCCAAAGTTTAAGGAGTCTCACTTTATCATGGTGCAAGTGAGTGGTTCCTTGAGATTATCCCCATTCTGAGTTTTTTAACTGCATCTTTGGATCGGCCGTGGGTTTGACAGAATCACGGTGTGTGATTGTGATTTAGACTAAAATGTTTAGAGCAGTGAGTTTAGCGAAATCATGTCGACTCATTGATTTTGTTGAAGCTATCTTTCGTCAAAATTGTAATAATCACCTTGATTCTGTCAATCTGAGAGCAAATCCAAACATACAATACTTTTGAACTTCAATACAAGTATGTTTTTATTGTGATTCTGTCAAACTCATCGCGAATCCATACACGTGTAAACCCTGTTTAAGTTTTTTCAATTAATTAATTACATGGCAGACAAATACCATTAATATTCAAAGAATATTCAAAAGACCAAACTTAGATTCAAAGCCAATTATAACACGTCACATAGATTAGATTATTCATTCAATTAAAACTTAAATCAAAGATAAACAATACTATTATTGCACAAATAAGTACACCTAAGTTCTGTCCCATTCAAAGTATGCAGCAGGCTATATTAATGAATCGGTATCACGAAGGCAATATTACAGCCAAACATGTGGCATTGCTTAGAGTTACACTTACACAAGAGGATAGTGGAGGAAACTGTATTATTATTATGACTCTAAAGTATATAGTGATATGACTAGATTGGATGGTTTTGCTTGCTTGTTTTGATATCAATGCAACAACAAAAAAGGTCGATTTATCATTTGTCAAACCTTAAACAATCAGTTAATGCATTTAATGTCAGGGTGATCAATAAAGCATAGAAAGTAGGAGTACTGGCATGAAATTGAAACACTAGTTAAGAAAGCAAAAGATAGTAAAATAAATTATATTGAAATTTGTGTAGTTAAAAAAAAAAACATTTTGACAATGTGTAGTCAACATTTTAAAAATATAGAAAATGTTATTTTTAATGTAAAATTTGTATTTTTTGTTTTCTTAACTATTTTAAGGGAGTTAGTTAACATGACTCATAAATGTTTTTGCGGCTTTTATGTATGAAAAATGCTAATTACTCTGAGACACTTGTTAAATAATTAAATATAATAAATTAATCTTAAAAATTGTATAATTAACCTTTTAAAAATGTAAAATATGCTCTTTTTAATACATTTTTTAAGATCGAATCTTCAATTTAAATTCAATTCTATAAATTCCAAGTCATATTCCTCTCAAGTGAAAAAAAAAAAACATGATAAAATGACGTGGGTATTTAAACTACTCAAATAGTATGGAAAAGGGATAAGATTGGAATTTGAAAGAAAAAAAAGTTCATAAAAATTGAGATGTGAAAATTTAAAATACTACACGAGAGAGAGAAAAAAATGTAGGTATTTAGCAAACAGAGTGTGGTTTGATTGGGAAAGACTAAGGAGTAGCAAGAGCCTGATTGATTTACTGAATCATTAGGTTTATCTTTATGAGGTTTCTTTGTCTCTTAATATAATATTTTCTTCTTCAAAATTTTATGTTTTTGGTAGAATCAATATTTCATGTTTTGACGATTTGGATTCTCAAGAAATATTCGTTTTAGAAGGACTTATTTATCACTTGAGTTAAATGTCTTGCTTAGCTATTATTTATGTTTTTTTTAACCGGATATTCTTTGCACGTAACTGTAGAGACTATTCATTCGAACCGGGTAGGATCACAATAAAAGGGGGCAAAACTCTTCCTCAAGAGACCATCTATATTTGGTTTAAAAGAGCTATTATGAGAGAAGAAAAAAAAGCTATTTTTGAAAGGGTCTTATAAGCAAAGAGTTTGTGTGTAGCTCTTTCAAAAATCATTTCTCATGTTTTAGTTATGATTATGTGTAGGTTATTCTTTAAAAAACAAATTAAAATTTCTTTTTCCAATCATGATAATTAAAAATAATTTTAACATGTACAATTTTAAACTTTAATATTTTTTCGACTATAATTTATACTTTTGAAATTCTATAAAGAATAATCTCCAAATTATTTATATAAAAATGATTTTTAAACAATCCAAAAGAAATGAGCCCTAACTTAAAACATAGAGAGTACTTTCTATAAAATATTCAACTGTACAAACATGCAATGTTACCACATCAAAGTATGAAACCATATTGTCCTCACGAGTCACCAACTCCATCAATGTTACCATTGTTCAGTCATCTACCATATTAAGTGTTTATCTTCCATTCTTTTCATGCAATGTTACTCTTGTTTTTTTTTTTAAATGCTAACTAATTGTTGCTAATAAATTTAACAATACTAACCATTTTCTTCCTTCATGTAGTGGTGGATCATGTGTTAGCTCAATCAAATTGAAAGTTTCTGACATATTATTAATGCTCCTTTGAAAAATATGAAGGTAATTTGGTTAAAAGGTGGTGATTGCTATTAAAACCTTTGAAATTCACACCCCATGCTCCTTTGGGGCTACTAACAACCCTGAAAATATGTGACAAATTTCAATTTTTAAGTAATGGTGATTACTATTTTAATATTTTAATTCTCTTGGAAAAAAAATATTTTTTTTAGTCTTTAATATAAGAGAAAATTTACATTTTAGATATATAGAATAACCAATATATTTGAACTAGTATAACTTTAAATAAATATTAGTTACTCAATGTGTCTAAAAAATAATAATTCTCTTATATTAAAGATCAGAGGTAATAACTATAATGTCATAAGCGTGCGTGAGGCGGTATTTGATTGATTTTTGTTGAAATTTTTGTTTAACTACTTTTAGTGAGTTTACAAGATTTATTTTTTCCCTTCTAAAGTTCAAACGCAAGACAACATTTATAGGTACATACAATTCAATCAATTATAATTTATTTTTTACTCAAAATCATTTTTTTTAATCAGCAAATATATTATAATAATCGACCATAAGTATAAGACATATATATGGCGATAAAAAGTACAAAAGATCAATAACATACAAAGATCAATAATTACACCAACAATCCTACCCTTACTCCATCGAATACCCAAACAATCAAACTCCCACCACATCACCCATGTCACACATTTGTAACTAAGAGACATAGAGTTCGCCTCTGGACCAAATTGATAAGAACTTTGGAAGAATCACATCAAAACTAGCTATTGTAGTTGGATTTATAACCCCACAAAGAATCTCATACTTCTAATGTGAGACTCAAGTCTCATACTTTGAATCACACAACAATAGCTAATAATTGTAGTTGAAGGTCCAAAGTCTTAATCCTATACTTCTAATGTAGAGCTCAAGTCTCATACTTTGCAATTATTAGGTCCTAACATCCTACCATGCTCTTCAGCTCCGCTCGTGCTAAAATTAGATGCCGACAACCAAACACACTCTACAAAAACCTCAACAAATTGCAACTTACAACGACGCAGTAGAGATCGATCAATCAGATACAAAAAATCTGCAAATCTCAACAGATTTAGAAACCTTCAGAGATTAAAAAAGAATCCTGCAAATCTCAACAAATTTAAAAGCGGTCATAAAATCAAGTATCTATGTGATAATATTTGATTTCATTGAATTCATATAAAGAAATAAACAACATCAGGTATGGTTGTACAAAATAAATCCTTAAAATTTTATTACTGAATTATGAATGTTGTTCAAATTTATGTAATTTATTTAGATACCAGACCGGCCCAAGTACTGATTGGGCCATCAAGGAGCTAGCTAGGCCCAAGTTCAAAAGAAAGAGAATGGTTTGGATGAGTGAGTCTAATGAAGGTGCTTGTTCTTAGTCCCTCTTGCATTTCATTGTTCATATTAGGAAAAAAATTATTAGGTTTAAATACAATTTTGTCTCTTTTATTCTTACAGATTCAGAATTTAAATATACTGAAGAATTTGTTAGCACGTGCAAATATCTGGATATACTTATATCCAAATAAATTACTTATATCCAGATATTTGTATGTGCAAACAAATATTTATTTGGATATATTTAAATATCTTTTTAATGGTATTTTTTCTTGTTTTTATAATATTTTTCTTTATTTTTTTATAGTAATTTATTTGTAGATTTTTTATTTATTTATTTATTTATAATTTTTACCCTAATTTTATGGCCTTATTTTTAGATTTTTTTAGTAATATTTAAAGAAAATAATTAGGTGGATAAATATAATGCACATGTGTTAAAAATAAATAAAATAATATATACATCATCATTGCCACATAAACAAAGATAAGCCAAATGTTATTAGGTTGAAAATTCAAAAAAAATCTAAAATAAAAGGTTGAAATTTGGAGTTTTAAAATAAGAGGATTAAAATTCCAAATCAATTAAAATAGAAGGAGCAAAACTACATTTAAGTCAAATTATTAAAAGATATTGTAAGATTTACACTACCCAAAAAAAAGTATGTTCATGTCAATGGGGTCATAGAGGATTTTTATCAACCATCTTAATTATTTTTACTAAACTAAATTCCAATAGAGAATCCATTGTCCAAAGTGCTACGTAATTGACTAGCAGTATAAGATTAATTTCTATATATATTGACTTTGGCTTGTTCAAATATTTGCTTGTTCAAAAATTTCCACTACTATTGAGTATTGACGCTGTAAAACTACTAAACACACTACTCTTAAATCTTAATTGGTTTATTTTTTAAAAAAATCAACACAATTCTTTGTCTTCTTAAATAATGTTTTGACTTTTCAAAAAAATAACTAATGGTCAAAAGTGTATTAGAGTGTGTGTGTCTATTTTAAGAGTTTGTTGGTAATATTTCTAAATTTTTTTACATATGCATTCAATCATATAATATATTATACTACTACTATTTTGGATGATTATTAAAATATTGCAGAATATACTCATATTGTGTGATTTGAAAAAGAAAAAAAAACTATACCATGTATATAAGTTAAGTTTTAGACTAAATTATTCATTTAACTAATTTGTTGGTCTCACTTTGGTTTTATAACTTATTATTATTATTATTATTATATTTATTATTATTATTATAAGGGAAAATCTTATTGACAATAGTGAGTTATGAAAATCTTAATATGAAGTTTGAAAATTCTAGAGAGAGTGAGAGTTTTTGTTGGGCAAGTGGCAAGGGGTATGTAGTTGTCCCAACCATGGAGATTGTATGCTAAGAAATTAGACTTAGCAACATCCTTATCAGACAAAAATAATAAAAACATTTTATCATAAAAAATAAACATATGAAAAACTTCAACTCTTCAAGCTAGGAAAAGGTGAAAGGTCAACTGGGTGCAGTTGTTGGCCATCTCAGCTAGAAATACTGATTTTCACCAGCAAAACGTTCTTTGCTCACCAACTTTATTAATTAATCATAAAAAAAAAAACATAAACTAAATCAATATGCAAAGGAAAGAATCATAGATTGAAAGAAGTTGATCTTTAAAATAAATAAATAATGGTTTAAGTATATTTTATTTATGTATATATGCGGAATTTTAGTTTGGCAAATGTTTTAATTTTAGTTATTGTATCGATTTTGTTTTGAATAAGTTTTTGTTGTCTAAAGCAAAAATTTGCAGAAAAATTCGTAGAAATTTTTTTAGAAAATTTGCAAAACTTCCTGCGGATTTTATGAATTGATTCAAAATAAAAAGTGAGTTGAATATGAAGTGATTTTTGTTTTTTTTTTTTTGATAATAGAAGTGATTTTTGTTTAGATATACAATATTTATATAAAAGTAGATTTAACAATAAATGCTAAAATCATCCGTAAAAATCAAAAGTTACAAATTGTAGTTTCAACCACAAGCAAAATCAATTCTTCTTTAATCATCCAAACATGTTAAAATAACTTTTACAACCTCTAAATTCACTTTTGACCTTCTAGAATTTAAACCAAAGACATACTCCTTCCGTCCCAAAATATAAAAAAAATAATTAAAATAATTGATATATCCCGTCCAAATTTATAATCAATTTTTTGATTAATTTTCTTTTATAGTACTATTTTGGAAGGATATCTCATCCATCAAGGTGCCTCCAATCTAGCGAGGAATTAGTCACTGCATTCGGCGGTGGATACCCCAATCTCGACAAAAAAAATTGGAAGGGATTACTACTTAATTGAATTTAAAGGTCAAATATAAGTACCTATAATGTTGAATTGACTAACGTACATTAAATTGTGTACAGTGTAGTAGTACATGAATGATTCATATGTTTGAGTTTGATAATAATGATGATACATTACACACACACGGAAGTTTCTTATTACACGCTTCTTGACTCTGCCACTCACATCTACTACTATTTGACACGCACATACCAAAACATACTCATTTTCTTTTCATTTCTTAACTTAACTCCTCTAAACATTTTCACATCACAATTACTATAGCTATTGCTATTGCTATTTCTAACTTCAATTCAACTCATCATAATTCATATTCATATGGCTTCACTTTTCACCTCATACCAAACCCATAATTCTCTCTATCTACTATCAATATTATTACTAACGTTATTATTATGTTTAATTTCACAATCACAGAGATGTTATGGTTATAGTAGTAGTTCATTTGGTTTTGATATTCACCATCGGTTTTCTGATCCGGTCAAGGGTATTTTTGGTATTGACAAAGTACCTGACAAAGGAACTCGTGAATACTATGTTGCTATGGCCCATAGAGACCGTGTGTTTCGTGGCCGGCGTCTTGCCGCCGGTGGTGATGTTGTTGATGATCAGAAGCTTCTTACGTTTTCTCCTGATAATTCCACGTATCAGATTGGTTTGTTTGGATAGTAAGTGTTTATTTTTTCAAACATTTGTTAACTTTATGTTATTTTGATTTATTTTCTAGTTTCTAGTTATGAACTTCGTGGACACCGACACAGACATACATTGAAACAAATAATTTTTTTAGAGAAAATAATATAATTCAATATAATCGTAAGTGTCAGACTCTAGGACATGTCTAAGTCTAATGCGAAGAGTGTTGGTGCTTCATATCTCTATGCTATATGACATAGCAACCACATGTGGTTGTGTTTGGTATATGAACAAAGTTCACATGGGAAACTGCTTTTTAGAAAAGTAAAAGAAAAGAATGAGAGACAGTTTTGATTTTTTTATGTGATTCAGAAACAAAGACTTTAGTCTTTAAAATTGATTATTGAGATTGATAATTTTTAGTATTACATTAGTTATTTTTTACCTTTTAGATGATAATTTTCGAGATTAAGCCAGCCAATTCACAAGAAATTATTTTTGTAGAGATTGAATTGGCGATTTATTCTACAATTTTGAAATTTATACAAAATTTTAAAATATGTTAGTGTTTAAATAGGGTATGTTTGAATTGACCTATTTGAGCTTATTTATTGTAAAAGTTTTGTGAGATTAGTTAGGAGAACTAATTAAAACAGCTTAAGACATTTCCAGTTTATTTTAAAAAATTCTCCGACATAGTTTATGGAAACAATTTATAGCTTAGACAAAAATAATTTTACTTTATTTTGTATTTTGCTAGATAAATAATTTACACACAGGCCCTGATCATTGCAAATAAGTTGTTTATCTAAATAGGACCTTGTTCTTTTCATTTTCTGGATTATGTATCTTTTTTAAAAAAATTTAACATATTAAAGTAAAAATACTCGATGCATTTTATTATGCATTCTGGTTGTGGCCTTGTGGATGATAATAACTATGTGTATATTTGGATTTCAGTTTGCATTTTGCCAATGTTTCTGTTGGGACACCAGCTTCATCATATCTTGTTGCATTGGATACTGGAAGTGACTTATTTTGGCTCCCTTGCAACTGTACCAAATGTGTCCGTGGCATACAATTATCAACAGGACGGGTATATATAGGTCTAAATACACCGACAATGTAAATTTATTTTACACTTGCATCCAATCAAATTAAATCATGGAGATATTTGTCGAGATAATAGAGGAACTAATCCTATAAATGTGACACTTGTTCGATTTGATTGAATACATGCGTAAATATGTTTTACACTGTCAATATACATAGATATTAATCTCTTATATTATGCGTACTATTTGAATTTAATGACACTTACATTGTTACTTTTTTAACTTAACAGAAAATCGAGTTTAATATCTATGATAATAAAGGATCATCATCTAGCAAAAATGTTCCGTGCAATAGCAGCTTATGTGAACAGCAGAGACAATGTTCTTCATCTAGTGGCACTTGTCCATATCAAGTTGAATATCTATCAGAAAATACTTCAACTACTGGTTTCTTGGTAGAGGATGTTTTGCACCTAATTACAGATCATGATGATCAAACTAAGCATGCTAATCCGCGGATTACTTTTGGGTAAATTTTCAACATCTTGCGATGATATATTATTGAGTTTAGACACACTCACACACACAACATATATAAAGAAGTTTAGTTAGGAATATATATTAGGTCATCCTACATTACTATTAGGAAAATATAAAAATTAACATTACTGGAATAAGTATAACCCTTGTTTTCTATGTGTTTTTTTCGACTGGCCCGACATTGCTGCGAAACATCTCATATATGAATGGTCTTTCCTTTGGAATTTCAAAAAAAGGGTTATTGACAGTTTTTCCGTCGGTAAATTACGTGCTTAACGAAAATGATAAATCAAATTTGATGGGGTTAGTCTATGGGAAAAAGGAGTCTAGTAGTAACGGTTAAAGCTTTTTGACTGGTGTGGACCTCAATATGTAACATGCATTTTTAAAATTCAAATTCCAAGAGGTTAGTCTGTCAGAAGAGGGAACCTAATAGACATAAAATAAAGGCATTCCGATGGACAGGGGCTGACTATCAGAAACTGGCATCCCCGCGGCAGTTGAAAACCAGTTGGAATGATCAATTTTCAGACAGATTTTTGTCTTTCGGAAAAGACCTTTTTTCTTGTAGTGTAAGCATTAACATTAGAGACAAAAAAATATCATCATTCATTCATCAGTAAATTTTGTGACAAAATTATAAAGGAGTGTCATATTTTCCTCTCTAAATTTCTGTAGCCTATTGAATTATAGAATCAATTTTTTGTTTTTCAGATTTGATTTTTTAGCAACATGAACATTTGTTGATTGAATATGTTGCAGTTGTGGACAAGTTCAAACAGGAGCTTTTCTAAATGGGGCAGCTCCAAATGGTCTGTTTGGACTAGGAATGAGTGATGTATCAGTTCCAAGTATCTTAGCCAAACAAGGCCTAACTTCAAATTCTTTTTCAATGTGTTTTGGTGATGATGGTTTTGGAAGAATCACCTTTGGGGATAATACTAGCAGCTTAGACCAAGGAAAAACACCATTCAACATTAGACCATCGCAGTAAGTGGTAACTATGTAATATATTTACATATATCTTAGATTTCATTTGTGTTTTCACTAGTTTGCAATAATATTGAGGTTTCTTGACTAATAAGAAATTAGATTAACCTTCTATAACAAGTTAACTTCAAGGGTCCGTCTTTAAACTATTTTCTAAAAGGTCCGTATTAGAAGCACAAGCACCGTATATTTGAAGTTTTAACACGAGCTATCTCTTTCGCAGTTCAACTTACAATATCACTGTCACCCAAATTATTGTGGGAGGAATAATCGCTGATCTTGAGTTCAATGCAATATTTGACACCGGTACCTCATTTACATACCTAAATAACCCGGCTTATGAGCAAATTACTCAAAATGTAAGTAATCTTAACTAACTAAAGTTTCATTTCATATCACATGTGTTATTTTTAATTTTTCCTTTGTTTTTTGCAGTTTGATTCAAAGATTAAACTACAAAGACATTCATTTTCTGATTCTGATGATCTTCCATTTGAGTACTGCTATGACTTAAGGTGATTCTAATTTATAGCCTGAGAGAATTCTTTTCGTTTTCGTTTCAAATTAATCGCCAAACACTTATTGTTAAATATGGTTGGAGATTGTTAAAGTTATTTAAATTTTTCTCATTCTATCAACTGTAAAATGTCTTAGTTACTTATTAGCTTAAGATTTGGATTTTGTTTCCAGATCAAACCAGACGGTTCATGTTCCGAATATTAACCTGACAATGAAAGGCGGAGACAATTTTTTTGTCATGGATCCCATAGTAATGGTTAGTGGTCGGGTGACATCATAAAATATAAAATTTGTTATTCGTGTAATTGATATCTAATGTTTTTCATCCCTCTAAACCTCAATTTCTTCTTATGGTATTAATTCCAGGATGTTAACAATGTTCTTTGTTTGGCTGTCTTGAAAAGCAACAATGTGAATATCATCGGACGTGAGTATTTTAATCGAATTAAATCTCTCAATAATAAATGTTTGGTTTTGTGAAAATATAATGTCATTGTCCGCAATATTGATCATTATATTATTTTTTTTGCAGAAAACTTCATGACTGGTTACCGGATAGTCTTTGATCGTGAAAACACGACTCTCGGTTGGAAGGAATCTAATTGTGAGTACAATTCTACCTTATAGCATCATTTTGTTTACCTCTCCAACAGTTTTTGTTAATGAGATATAATATGTTATTATCAGGTTATGATGATGAACTCTCGAATTTACCTGCTAATCGATCACACACTCCTGCCGTTTCTCCAGCCATTGCTGTGAATCCTGAACCAACATCTAATCAGTCTAATGATCCTGAAAAACTACCATCAAGTCATTCATTTAAGATAAAACCTGCTTTTGCATTTACAGTGGCTCTTTTTCTGCTTTTAGCCATTTTTTGAGTATTAGCTGTTTAGTGTTTTATTATTTAGTTTAGTACTATTTTTTTGAGAACACAAGAGAGAAGCATTATATTACTACACATTTTTTTCTGGAGTCTTGATAGCATTGATTTGATAGGGTTTGTAAATGATGTAAAAGCATATAAACATTGTTGTATACCAAATAATATACATTTCAATTCTTATATTATACCTTTATTGTAGTTGGTTGGTCTCATTTTTTGTGTTTAGAACGTTAATTATATGAATATATGTTCAAAATCAAATGCAATACAAGTGGTGCCAGAGAACTGAATCAAATGTAATCGGGTCATGTCCCGTGTAGGAAGTTCGGTTTATGGGTTACGGGACATTAAAGGAGTTTTAAGATGGAGGTCTAAGGTTCGATCTCAGAAACTAATTTAACTATTAACATAACTAATATTTGCGTAAAAAAGAGTTAAATTAATTGGTTTCATACAATTCGGATTAACTACCTAAGATTCTAAGTTCAAACTTCACGGCCTTCATTGACACATGAAAACTCAAATTTAATTTATTGACACAAACATACACCAAACTCAAAATAACTTACCTATGAACTATCAAACATGAGAATTTTGAAACATACGAGAATATTAAACAAACCGTAAATTGTGTTATTTGAATCTCGAAATACATAAATAGAATTGTTTAGCTCTATCTTTCGCATTTTTTTATTTTTATCATATACAAATCTTACAAACGTTGTATTCAATAATCCTTTCCCTAATCTTAATGGATCATAGTCAAAAACATGATCAACTAACCTGTTTGCATTTTCAATTAACCAAAAAAGGTCCCAATGGACCTCAAAAGTACATCATTGCAACTAGCCCCACACACACTCACCTGATAGCTACTTTTCATCTTAAACAAAGAATTTTTTTTGCATTATGCAATACCTTTTGTAAAATTACTTAACTGTTTGGACATAGAAATAAAGCAGGATTCTCAATAATTATATTACTTTTAACTAGAAACCCACATCAACAGAAAAACAACTACAATAATTACGATGTTATAGAACATGTTATAGCTTTGATAGAATAGAACATGGCTAGCATCATTAAAAAACTTAGAATGCAAGGTATGGTAGCAAAAAAACATAATTACGATGGCTCGGTCTTAACCACCTCATGCATTCCTCCTACGTAGTACTAATTGAGGAGAGGCATTTTTTGCTAGGTACTACTAGTATAAGCAATGTGTATTTGTACCTCCCAAAATTATTTCGGATGTCGATATGTACTTTCGAACAAAACTGCAGTTTGTTTTCAAATAGTTATCAAACTTTTTTTTAGTAGAAATAGTTATCAGAAAAGATCTCATTCAGCTTTAAAAAAAATTGTGTTATTTTCACGGTGTTTTGGAGTTTAAAAAGGGAGGGGGAGAGAAAAGTGTTTTTAGAAAAAATGAGTTTTTTTTTTGAAAGAATGGTAGTCTCGCACCGTAAATGGAGGGTTAATTATTTTTCTTCATCATACAAAATTGACCTATTAATATTAAAAAAAACTCTTGAAGATATTTTTAGATGATCAAGTGATTAAGAAATTGTATTTGGCCACACACTAAAAAAAAAATGTAATATTTAATAGAGTTTCTTAATTTGAAAGTAGTAAGTATTATTTAATTATTTTTTTAGGAGTGTGACTACATGTAAATTTTTAATCACGTGACCATGTAAGAATACTTCATCCTTTTACTCAATGATTTCTCATTCTCTACAAAAACATTTGCTTGAAAAGAGAGGAATATTCTCTCCTCCACTTTACTCAAATGCCCTCCCATCCATTCGAAATGGTTTCAAAAACTAAAATAATAAAATATAAACTTTGAAAAGACTAAAGTTAAAGTAAAATATAAATACTTTCCTGCATGATCAGAAATAGTAAGTTAAAAAAAATATATAAAATACCATGCGAAAAGTAACATAACTTTTTAAAAAATTATTGGGAGACGGCCTTAAAATAAAATAGGACGTGGCCTTGTCTTAATGGCCTCAATTTCAGTCAACACTGATGGAGAATTTGAGAGAGTGTCGAAAGAAACAATGGATCAACACTTCGTAACTATAAGAGAGAAAGATTATATTTGATATAAAATAACTAATAGCTACTAAGTTAAGTTATAATGGTGAATTTACTTATAGTTTAAGAATTAGTTTATACTATAATAGATAAACTAATTGATTGAATTTGTAGTATTTGATAAAATTAGCAGTTGAATTAATTTATAGATAAAGTAAGATGTGAGAAATAAAATTGAAAGAAAAAATGATAAGTTGTAATCTCATGAAGAAAAAAAAGGTTACTAAACAATTTTTTTTTCAAAATGAACTTATAAACTAGAAGCTTTATAACCTCAAAATTTGTTATTGCAAAGAGGAAATGTTATTTCCAAAAGATATGTAAATGTAATAATCAGTGAAACATAATAATGTATCGTGGGCCATTGTACTCATTAAGATCATGCAATTATAGCATGATACTAGATTTAGTTTGAACATGTAACTAATTTATTCTAATTGAGTAACATGCTCTAGACCATGAAATTCCACCACTAAAAAAAAATAGTAACATTGTACACCAGAACAATTGAACCTTCCTTTGGTTTAAGGAGCATAAAGTGGATTGTCTTTTTGTAATGAGAATGCTTAAACATTACTACTTCATTGACAATACTAGTTAACGAACTAATTTTAAAGGGCCACATTATCTCATCTAATAATTAATCTCTTTTATCCCTTTAAAAACCCATTCAACTCTGTTTGATTTCCACAGGTAATAACAGCTTAAAAAATAATCAAGTACTCTTAATTAGCATGGCTATCATGGTTACATTATTGAATTTGATTGTCATGTTTTCAGTGGTTTCTACAGGCAAATCACTGAGCTTAAACTACTATGATAAAACATGCCATGATCTAGAGTTTATTGTTTTGAAGGCAGTGAAGGATGCTACTGCTAAGGACAAAACTGTTCCAGCAGCACTTCTGCGAATGCACTTCCATGATTGCTTCGTTCGAGTATTGCTATAATAAACTCCTTTCTTCTTAACATTGTTTTTTCTGTTTCCTTTTTCCGCCACACCATTTATACATTTGATTATTCATTTCAACATGTCATTTTTTTCCTATATGTTTGAAGGGATGTGATGCGTCTGTGCTGCTAAATTCAAAAGGAAACAACAAAGCAGAAAAGGACGGACCGCCAAACATTTCATTGCATGCATTCTATGTCATTGATAATGCAAAGAAAGCATTAGAAGCTAAATGTCCCGGTGTAGTTTCTTGTGCTGATATCCTTGCTCTCGCAGCAAGAGATGCGGTTTATCTGGTAATAAAACAGCCAAGAACCGGAGTTCTCTTCATTTAAATTCGGTTATTTTTATATTTTTTATTTGCATTTACACTTGTAAATATGGTAACCTATATTTGTAAGATTTAACTGATGGTATATCTAAGTACAGTCCGGAGGACCTAAATGGGATGTTCCTAAGGGAAGAAAGGATGGGAGAACATCTAAGGCCATTGAAACAAGACAATTACCAGCACCAACATTCAACATATCACAATTGCAACAAAGTTTCTCTCAAAGAGCATTGTCAGCGAAAGACTTGGTAGCTCTGTCAGGTAAGCTATTCCTAAAGTTAAAATCAGCCAAAACTTCACCATTTTTTATGTTTTCCGATTTATATCATAATGGAGTTCAAAGTAATTTGTTTTGACGCATATGTAGGAGGGCATACCTTAGGTTTCTCTCACTGCTCATCTTTCCGGAACAGAATCCAAAACTTTAATGCTACACATGATGTGGACCCTTTATTAAATCCGTCATTTGCAACAAAACTAAAATCAATTTGTCAGTTGAAAAATCAGGCAAAAAATGCAGGCGCCGCGATGGACCCTTCTTCGACAGCTTTCGATAATACATATTACAAGTTGATCCTCCAACAAAATGCCTTGTTTTCTTCTGATCAAGCTTTGCTTGACAGCCCAAAAACCAAGCATTTTGTTTCTAAGTTTGCTGCCTCACAACATGCTTTCTATGACGCTTTTGCAAAGTCCATGATCAAAATGAGTAGCATCAATGGTGGACAAGAAGTTAGAAAGGACTGCAGAAGGATCAATTAGAAAGCATTATTTTAATTCAAGTTAATTATGGTAATTCAGACAAGATATTGTATGAAAAGTGGTGGATTGCATTTTGAAGATGGCGAGAGTATTGTGTTTTTTCATTTATCAAGAAATATGTATTCTTATTTCAGTGTAATAAAAGTTCAAGTTTGTTTTGGCAAATCAATTGAGAAATATAGTTATAAACTAGTCTTAGGTAATTAGTCAAGAAAGGTTTCGTTCAGCCGCATGAGCTCTATTTCTCCAAGTGATGATTTTCATGGGAAAAAGTAAGAGCTCGGTCTTGTCAGAAACATGACCAACAAAATGCAAACCTCAAATTTTAAAACGATTCAAAATAGTCATAATGGTTTTAAGCACGACCATTTGACAACACAACAAATATCAACATGTAAGCATCTATTCAGTTACTGGACAATAAAAACCCAGGTGATTCTTAAGAGTAGATCAATCAAGCCCAAACATAGTTCTTAAAGCAGTTGAAATAAATAATGGTGGCAAACTGTTTTATGCATGCAATCCCGATTCCACAACCAAAAAGTTTGCTACTTGCTAACAGTTTTAACATTAAGCGACATTAAAATACAGAGGAAGCCTGTTTTTTCTTCATCAAATATCTAGCAAAGAGGTATAATATCCCTTTTAGGAGGTATTCCTTTAGGATGACCATGTCCTATTCTATTGCTCGATCATCAACAAGAAGAACAACATATATAGCAGCAGCAGTGTCATCTAAAACTACAAATACTACTAAACTTTATTATAAAACTTTGAGGTACCTCAAGCATTATCTTTCGACGTTAGAGCTATCTCTACCAATTGGATGTTACCACTTATCTGAGAAGCCTTGAAGGATGGCAGAATAGAAAACCCATCAATAAGCTTGAGACACTTCAAGCCCCATTTTTTCATCAAGAACTCAATAAGGTGATGCCCACTGCAAACAATTACATAGCTAAGTTAAGAAAATATTTTAAAAATTATAAGATGCAAAATTTCGAGTTAAGATGAAATATCTTCACAATATCTGAGCAGCACAGGGAATGAAAAGTACCTTCTATTATGGTATGACGTTATAAAAATTGATCCAGGTGAATTTCGGAGTAGGAATGTCACGGTGGCAAAGAGATCATCAAAAGCTAAATAATATAAAAGAAACAATGTTTTAGTACATCAAATCTATAGAGGAAGGTAACAAATAACTGAAACGGTCTCTTTCTCACCATTTGAGTCATATAATACGTCAGCACCTAGAATAATTGTAGGTTGTAAATCAAATATGGATGAATCCCAAACGCCCCATGTCAGTCCTAGCACCTTTAAATAGAAACCAATACAATATTCAGACAACGCAGACAAACATGATACAAATAAAAAAGAAAATTTTCCAACAGGCTTGATTGCCGTGATAGCTTACATTGCACTCAAGTTTATTCAAATCACAAACTCGCCTCATGTTGTCAAGCACCTGCAAGTCCATAACAAGCAGCAGTCATTTTTGACAGGTCTACTAGTTTCGGAATTCCCCCATTAAATAATCAAATGATATCATAAATTCATGATACTACTAATAAAAGTAGAAAACCATTGTGTCATATTGACAAACCCAGAAAACAGTTGGATTCAAAGCAATACTTAGCCGTGTAAGTGCTATCAATTGAGGATTGCAGAAAAGAACAGTTTGTTTAAATTCCGCTACCCAATATATATAATAGTACTAGATAGCGTATCGCAGAACAAAAACAAGTTTTTCAAATTCCGCGATGCAATGGCATTATAGCACCACTATTTAACAATAAATAAACAGAACCCTAGTAGCGCAGGCTTGAAACCTCTGAGTATGCTCCTCTCAAAGTCTCAGGTACCATTCCTCCCCGTGTCACTTCCAGTGTTGAGTCAATCCATTCAGAGCAAAACTATGGCTTTAAATGGACTCCGCTAATGCGCAGTGGGATTGGTGTCCCTCAAATTAGTTGTCATTTGGTCGGATACCGATTATTAAAAAAAAACACATAATGATAGCCTGATAAGGTAATACCTGTAATCTGGTGGAGTCATCAGTAAGAGTGACATTAGCACCAACTTTTGCAGCCACCAAACCAGGTAAGCAAGTTCCAGCACCAAGCTGCACCAATATATGATAATTAAAATCATAAACAATAAACTAAATATATAAATAAATAAATAAATAAAAAGGACACGGACACATACCTCAACAACGTTAGCTCCTATGAATCGATGCTTCTGTTGCCAAACATATTCACCGAGAATTACAGCACAAGGCCAAACGTATAAGCCATAATCCTCTCTCATGTTCTGTGTTGAAAGGATAGAATAACATTAACAGAGTGTTTGTTAGATTGAGATTTTGGTGTGATAAAATGGGAGTTTTATGGGAAGTGGAAATTGAGAACCTCGATGATGGAGATGCAGAGAGTTTCAGAGTCGTTGTTGAAATTGTGGTGAGAAATGGTGCTCATTGTGACTGTGTTATCGGATTCTTCGTCCCGGTCATTCTCTTCCATGTCTCCCGCGAAAATCAAAAGGAATTTAGGTCAAATTAATCAAATCAAATCCAATTCAATTTAATGCTTCCTTTGAGAATTTAGGTCCTCCTATTTATAAATCTAATTCAATGTCCCCGTAAGTTTACATTTTTATGTTACAATTACGGCCCCGTTTGTTTCAGATTTTTTTTTTTGAAAAAAAATTATTTTTTTTATTTTTGATGTGTTTGTTTCAGATTTTCATAAAAATCATTTTGTTAAAAAATTATTTTTGAGTCCAAAATGAAAAGCTATTTTCAAGTGATTCTCTCAAAATCTATTTTTTAAAAAACAAGGAGCATGTGTTTAATCTCAAAAATGATTTTTAGAATTGTAAACAAACATAAAACAACTTTAGATTTTTTTCAAAATCTCTACAAAATAAATCTATTTTTTAAAAATAGATTTTTTAAAAAAAATCTATTTTATTTTAATCTCAAACAAACGCACCCTACATTTTATTTAAATTAATTTTTAAAGTTAAAATTTGTAGAAAAATTTAAAGAAAAATCTGCATATTTTTTTGCGAATTTTAATTTTAGTGACTAATTTAAAAAAAGTATAATTGCAAGGAAGTGCTTAAAATAAAAAAAATTTACAAAGACTTAGATAAAAAAAATCGTGAATTTACGGGGATTTGAACATTATTTAAATTTTTTTATACCTCAACCCTACGATTATTTTTATCTCAATATTTTTTTACAAATGAACTATTTTGTTTTGTCCTTATATATAAATTAAAATTAATTATTTTTCATTTTTTTACACAAAATTATTCTGAGTGTTTTCAATTTAAAGTTAAAAAAAATTAGACTTAATTGCAGTTTTGGTTCCTTATTTTCACCATTTGGCAATTTTGATCATCCTATTTCAAAATATGACGTTTCGGTCCCATCATATTTTTTAACTATAAATTAACGATGTGGTATATTTTAAACGCGTGATATATGAACTATTAATGAAAAAATACCAACATTAATGATATTGTAAGAAAATTAATTTATAAATTAATTTTCTAACAATTTAATCATTTACTTTGTTTAAAATATGATGTTACAATATTTTTTAAACTTTCTCTCCTCACCACAACCGAGCAAGAGAAATAGTGATATTCTCATTATAAAATAAAATAAAATAGTGATCTTCTCTCTTATCTTTCTCTTTTTTCTCCTCTACCAAAAAAACCATTATAGAACAAGTTAATGTGTCATAAGTTCGATACTCCCTACCATAATTTCTACCTAAAACCCATTATATTTGCCAAGTATATAGATTCGTGAGCTTTTCGTGAGATAACTTTTCGCACTAAATAACAGTGCTCATTAATTTTTGCAAATTTCAATTTAAATAAAATTTGTCTATAAGATATCAATACTTAAACTATAGGTACCTAAAATTTTATATTAAAAGAATATTATAACATTCAATCACACTAAACATATCCCAAATACTTTGAAGCAAGTTAATGGACTTATTCATCCTATTCCTATGCATGTTTATGTTGAAGTCATACGAGATATTTAGCTTTGATTAAGTTATGACTTAAATGTGGAGTTGTGTCACACCCTTTGTATGTGCCAATTTTTTTGCTAAGTTGGATTCTTCTTCTCTTAATAGCTTGAAGATCTTGGATTCCCCTATTCGTCTTTGTGTTTCACTCCTCGTGGATATTTTTTCTCTAGAGAATGTAGTATTTTCCTTCTTATCACATGTTAAAAAACCTAAACGATTTTGTAACCAAAAAAAAAAAAAAAAACCTAAACGATTTTATTTTGAAAAGTCCAAAATAAAATATAAACAAATATAATTTAAATGCATTTTTAGTCTCTTATTTTAAAAATGAAAAAATGAATGTTTCTTCTACTTAGGCCCCGTTTGGCCTGCCTTATTTTTTACTTTTCTATTTTTTTAAAACAAAATAGAGAAGTATAAAATCGAATTTAGCCATATTTTTCTTTAAAAGTATTAGAGAAATAAAGTAAAGATGTAAAAAATACAAAGAATTGGAGTCAAACACAATTTTTTCCTTTTTTACTATTTTTAAGGGGAGAAAAAAAAATATAAAATAAGTCGGGTCAAACGAGGCCTTATTATAAAATTCGAGTTTCTTGTCCTCAATTTAACAAATTTTTTTAGAATTTTGGTGCTTATCTCATTTTTATCTCACTTTTCATTGTACGAAATATTCATTTATAATGAGACAACACATATTAAACATATTTTTGTTGGCGTTGACATTCAATATATCTAAATGATGCTACTTCATAAATAAATAAATAAATAAATAAATAGATGACAAAAAATGAGATGCTGAACAAAATTTAAAAATACTATATATTAAAGAATAAACAACCAATTTTTAATATTATTTTTGAAAAAAAATCAATTCTTAAAATGGAAAGACCACAATTATATTTTTTTAGAAATAAATTGCCAAAAATAAATTTAAGTTTTTTATCTCTAAAAATTGTTCATAGAACATTGTTTAAAAAACTAAAAATTAACTTTTACATAAAAATAGTGTAATTATGACTTTGACAATTGACAACTCTTTTACTTTAATTTTCATCACAAAATTTATTTATTTTTATTTCTTTTCATAAACAATATCTACAAGATACTACATTTTAGCTTTATCCTTTATTTTTATTATATTTGGAAAGAGCCATTAAGAACTGTTGTAATTGAGCAAAAGAAACGGACGCTTGTTTTTTTGAGGAGTGTATGAGTCAAAAGCCTTTGCTAAGTCTAATGCAACACATTTTTCAATCCGTAACACTCACACGTCACACCCCATACTCCGACGTGAAAAAAAGTTGTAGCAAAACAAAGGTTATTTCCGTAATCTCATAATTCTCGACAAGAATTTGCAATGATGATTGACGTTAAATTTAATATGAATGAATGACTATATCAGTTCGACTGTAGTTGTATTTGAAAGGAGACTAAAACTATCGATGTCAGATTTCGTGCCAAACTCCGACATTTTCTCCTAAAAACTAGAGAGTGAATGTAAAAAACAACCTTTCACAGTCTTTCTTTCTAACGCATTCTCCTCTCCTAACACACGCACACAAATAAAACAAAGTTCTCTTCTTCTTCTTTCTCTTCTTATTCTTCTCATTATTCTCTGCGATTAGATCGCAAAAAATTTTGGAACCCTAATTTATCGCATTTCATTTCACAGTTCACACTTTCATCTGAATCGAATAAAACACACTAATCGAATCGAATCTTCGTTGTTAACGTCGATCATTTCTTCGTTTGAGTGTGTTATTAGCCCTAAAGATTCGTTGTTATCCATGGCTATGATCGGTAACCATTCTTCCGATAACATTCAATCGCGTCGAGTTCCCGTCTCTTCGCCGTGGAATCAAGTAGTTCGCGGCGAATTGGACTCCGTATCGGAGTCCGTTGTTGCTGTTTCGTCATCGGAGGAGGTTTTTCCGGCGGAAACTGTGCCGGTTGATGATTCTAGCTCTGTTGCGGAGAGTTCTGATAACGGAGGTGAACGCAATGGCGGTACTGGTAAGAGACCTGTTTGGAGTAAGCCTTCTTCGGAGGTTCGGCCGGTTATGGATGTACATTCGTGGCCGGCGTTGTCGGAGTCTGCTAGAGTTACTGCGAAATCGGAGTCGTCTAAGGGTTTGTTAGACGGATCTTCTGTTCCTCAATCGGAGGTTTGTTTTCGTTGCGATTCGTTATAGTATTTTAGTTAAATTGCTATTTCAATGATTCTGATTTGTTAGAGCTAATTACTTTTTGTAGCGTTGTTGAATTGATTTTTCATATGTTCTTAATGGTTTTATTTTTGTACAAAACTGCGAAAGTTATTTCACTGATGATATCATGCTAAATAGAGTTTGAAGTATATTTCAGTAGATTAGGAAGATGGACTTGCGGTTATGTTATGTACTTCACTTTGTCGAGTTTATTTTTCTTATACTTTTCACTGCATAATTTGGAAAACGATATGGAAAATGCAAGTACATTTTTGGTCTGAAGTTATGGAAAATGCACACAGATTCTGTGGTATGTGATGTGGGGATAATGTTAGATCAAATTGCCGTGTCTTTGCAACTAGATAGATTGTGAAATGCTGCCATTTTTCACTTTGTAGGCTTATTCTTATAGAGTTTAATTATTACACATTGACGGTGTAAAACTTTTTTGCACGTGCATCCAATCAAATCATATCATAATGTCATTTTTATAAGTTTTTAAAATCTCTCCACAACTTGATTGGATGCATGTGTAAAAAAATAATACAATGTCAGCAGTGACGGATCTAGAAATGTTGATTCGTGGGGGCAAGATCATAATTATATACTCCATCCGTGACTCAGTCCCATAATATTAAAGAAAAAACTCAATTTTTTTGTCACTATCAATTAAAACAATTAAAATTATTAAAACAACGATAGTTTATCACTCAGTGAAAAATTGGAGATTATATAAACTATGTCATTTTAAACCAAAAACTTGAAAACATATGTTTAAATATCACTAAATTACTTGATAAAAATATATCTACCAATTATATTTCTCTAGTATTTTTGTATTTCAAAAATGTTGTACAATTATTTTCCATTTTCAACACTATCAAACATGTTCTTTTCTGTATATGTGGCCAAACAACTAGTAAATAATTTATTTTCACTATATTAATTGTATTAGATTATTTTTTTTTGAGGCAATTGTATTAGATTATTCACAAAACAAATTATCTAAGAATTTTTTATGGGGTCAACACTTAATTTTAAGTGAGAACAAAACATAAACCTATCTAATATTGACACAAAAATAAATAAGGTTGTGGGGGCAATTGCCCCCAATTTGTTCAACCTAGATCCGTGCCTGAATGTCAGTGTATTTAAATTAAATTCATTCTTATAAGCTATTTGTTTTTTATTTTTTGTTTATATGCACGTCAATATTGCTATTGTTATAAGTGCCAAATATAGGGTATGGAAAGCACACCTTCTTCCTCTTCACAAAGACAAGTCGGAGGAGATAATGTAAATGTAAATGTAAACAATATGGCACCAACTCGCCAGAAACCAATCAAACACAACAGCACAAATGTATCTTCTAATGGGGGTCACACTCAGCAGTCTGCACCCCAAGTTTCAATAGCTGCAACGGGATCTCACAGCTCTTCTTCCAAAGAACAGACACAGAGAAGTGGATTTGTGTCAAATGATCATCCACATCAGCGTAATTCATTTAGAAATCGTAATGGTGGTCCACATCAGCGCGGAGATGGTTCTAACCATCATAACTATGGGAACAGGCGCGACCAAGACTGGAACAATCGTCGAAGTTTCAATGGTAGAGACATGCATGTGCCACCAAGAGTTTCTCCAAGAATTATAAGGCCATCTATGCCTCCTAATTCTCCACAATTTATTCATCCACCGCCATTGCGACCTTTTGGTGGCCACATGGGATTCCACGGTATGTTGTATTAATGTATAGATGATTTCTTTCAGGATATAGATATTCTCTGATGACTGTATTTATTTTCAGAACTAGCACCTCCAGTGGTATTTGTCACAGCTCCACCCCCACCTCCACCTCCACCCCTGGATTCACTAAGAGGTGTTCCCTTTGTGCCTCCAATGCCACATCATGCTCTTTATTATGCAGGGCCAGACCCCCAGTTGCATAGTAAGATAGTCAGCCAGATTGACTACTATTTTAGGTACTGCTTTTATTTTGGTCTGTCAATTTTTCTTTTGTCTTTTTATTAGTTAAGAAAGTAACTGTAGACAATAACACAAATTTTCTATTGCAGTAATGAAAATTTAGTTAAAGATATATTCTTGCGGCAGAAAATGGATGACCAGGGCTGGGTTCCAATAAAACTAATTGCAGGCTTCAAAAAAGTGAGTAGTTTGGGGTATATGATTGTTTGTATGTGTGTGTGAGCGAGAGGTGAAAATGTATTATACTTTTGTTTTTTGTAGCTGATTCATAACACACACACACACACACGATTATGTGTTGTTAATTTTGTGTTAATAGTTAAACTACTGCTGAAGTAGAAGGATTTGATTTATTTGATCATTTTCTACCTTTTAATGGAAGCCACATAGTAACTAATATTGGGCACTTTTTGAAAGGATCGGTTCATTACTGATTGATTGCGTATGCAGTGTTTTTATATTGATAAATATTGTGCTGTAATTTGTTTTGCTTGTTCTAAGGCTATCCAGCATGACAATTGTGTTTGCACGTGTTGTCTCCCCATGGCTGCAGAGTTCCTGTCGTATTGCAAAAGCTAGCATCCCACCCTATACTATTTCAAATTGTCTGAGGAATTAAGCTAGTATTACTCCAAATTTTGGTGGATTGATGTTATGATCTTTACTTTTTCTTTTCTCTTTGGCGAATGTCTTTACTTTTTTCTGTTATACTACTTTTGTTTTCTATACTATATGCAGCTCTATTTAAGGAGTCCGGGCTCTAGACTTAATTAGTTACGATGTGTATCACTAAATTAAGCTTGGAAACAAAAAAGTTGTTTTATGGAAAGTTTTATAGACTTTTTTATGGAAATTTTTAAAAGGTAAGGGTAGGTCTGATTTATTTTATTTTAAAAGTTGCACAACTATTTCACTTAAAATGATATTTTTTCTGTAATACATATCCTGTTTGAACTCAAGTTGAAAACATGAAATATCAACTGGGTTTTATATGTTGCAATGGATATTGTTTGCTTTTGTTGGCCTTCTGCCATAGGTGTCTTTACTCAGGCTTCCTTCACCGAAAACACATGGGTTTGGTAGTTAAATATAATATAAAGCTTTTAAAAAGATTTGAATTTGATCCTTTAATTTTCTCTTTTTAATAATTTGTTCTCTTGGATTTGTAATTATTTTCATTTTAGCATATTAAGTATTGCTACTGTCATTATTATTGGTACTACTGGCACTTAATAACAGCTAAGGTAGCTCATTTAATGGATACAGTCATTGCCGTGCTTGTGATATTATGGTTATAGACCAACTGACTAAGTGTGAACCATGAAGATCTTTATATTTTGTTATTGATGTTGCTCAATGCATTTTTGGGTTATATGTGATTGCCTTTAAGAATTTTTTATCTTAAAAATTCTTCTACTTGGATGTGTGTTGTAGCATTATATTTTATTAATTAATGAATATATTTCCATCTGCCAGGTCTTGGATTTGACTGACAATATCCAGCTTATAATGGATGCAATTCGAACTTCATCTTTTGTTGAAGTGCAGGTATTTTCTGAATCTTGCATCAGAAATTTTAGTTTATAATTTAAATGGATACACAATTTCAGTTGCAATATCGAATAAAAATGATAATTCTCATTTTCCTTGTTCTATCAATTGATTGAAAGTGTTTTGAATTTCTTTCTCTCGCATTTAAATTTCTTTCTTTCTCATTAAGTCGTTTTCAATCTTCTACCAATTTATCTTTTTATTTTTATTTTTTATAAATCAATTTATCTTTCTGAATCTTGCATTGGAGATTTATGTTTATATTTTGAATGAGATATTGTTGCATTGGAATATCTAGTATAAAGAATTTACTAGACTATTCAAATTCTCCCTGTTCTATCAGTTTGTTGAACCTTTTGTTCTTATTTTATTTCTTTATTTATAATATAGGGAGACAAAATAAGGAGGCAAAGTAATTGGGAAAAATGGATCTTGCCTCCCCCTGCTCAGTTTACCAATGTTCAAACTCATGGAGTGTTGAATGATGACATGCTGGCAGAACAAGTGCACAATATAGCTCTGGAGACAACTATCTATGATGGT
Source organism: Trifolium dubium (assembly GCA_951804385.1). Taxonomy (NCBI): domain Eukaryota; kingdom Viridiplantae; phylum Streptophyta; class Magnoliopsida; order Fabales; family Fabaceae; genus Trifolium; species Trifolium dubium. The sequence continues at coordinate 41,507,779 of OX638067.1, forward strand.
GCAGGAGGACCAGTTGTACCAGATAATTCTGAACATAAACCTGCATTTGGAGATTTGAGTACTCCATTGCATCTCTCCCCTAGCGAAAGTACTAGTCAAGTTGGTCATCATGGCTCAGATGACTCTATTTCAATGAGAAATTAGAGCTGCAAATGTGCTTTCGGCACTTTGTGTTTTTTTGGAGAGCGCTTAAGAGTTGAGGAGGACACTGGAGCAGGTATCTAAAAATTATCTCAGTTTTTGCATGTGGCACAATGAGAACTAATATCTCACGAGACATATTTAAGATAAACTTATTGTGGAATGGGAAGAAAAATCCTATTACAAAACAGAAAACAAGACTAAATGGCAACTTCAATCCCCTCCCAAAAAAATGAAAAAAAAATACCATTTTATTTTTGGTTGCTGTGGACAGGTGGACCTTGTGACACTTCTGTTGTGATTCTGTGTTTTTATGGGATATATGTATGTATGGATGTTATATTAGCCTTAGAGGGTGGTTTTCCTTGCTTGAATATGCCACTTGCCACGGTACTTTGCCATTGTTTTGTTTCCCAACAGCCCTCAGCTGCTTTTTAAAATCTGGGGTTAGCTACCTACCAATTTCAGAAGCTTTTTATTATTAGTATTAGTTTATGGGTGATGTATGTTGAATGTGTTTGATGATAGCTACATGCTGGCTGCCACTGAGCGAAGAAGAAATTGACTTTCTGGTGGCTGAGTTTGTCCTAGGACCACATTAAAGAATGCTTGCTTGATGTCCCTTGCCATATCCCATCATTTTCATGTCTAGAATGACATTGATATTTATATCACTTTTTTAGTTGTCATGTTTGTTTAAACTCAAATTCCAACGTGATAAAATAAAAGTGGAAATGAAGACGAATTATACATGCCGTTACCGGTGGAGACTACTTTTCTACTATTTAAGACCTGAAGAAGTTGCATGGAACCTAAATTTATATTGAGTTTGGATGTGCACCATTTTTTATCTCATCTTCATAACTTCCCACACACGGTGTATTGATGCATGCAATTTGTTTATTTTTTTTGAGGTCATAGGTATATAAAATGTTTTAAACTACATATCTAGTATTAGCGTCTATTCTACTAAAACAGCTAATGAAAAATCGTTAAAAAGAAATGCTAATGAAAACATTAGATAGCCTTGTTTTAATTGTAATCATATTTTTATTTAGTCAAAATTGATGTTGTCATCATTGTCATGTTAAAACAGAACTCCAAAGTTAACTATGAAATATGAATAAAAATTATTTTTTTGTATCTAAGAAACAATAAAAAATAAGAACTAGTTTTGGTCGAATATAGAATATAACTGTAGACATTTTTATAAGTAGACATTAATTACCAAATAAATAGGCAAACTTTTTCCTTCAACAATATGTTTTTAAATCAAAAATATAAAACATTTCACATGAATATTGTAACCAATTTTTTCAATTTGGATTATATATATAACATAATTTAAATAAAACTGAATAATTTTTTTCAAGAACTATCAATTCCTTGGCGGTTGGATTTCCCAGTTTATTCATTATATCATATGGTAATTCCTTGAGTTAGTTAGTGGCATCAACAACCTATGGATTTTGGTTTTTGCAAAGTAAAAGCTACTTTTATAAAATTAACATGCTTGCCAGTGTCACCATAAACAAATATACTGTTATTTTTGTTGAGAAATTCAAGTGTGAGTAGTGAAGTGTCAAGTGTGAAAAGTATGGGGAAATCTCACATTGGTTAAAAGTGTGGAGACTTGAGCATTTATAAGTGAGAGGACCCATAAACCTATTGCCTTAAGGTTTTGGGTAAGAGTGTGGTGTCCAACTCACTTATATATATGTTCTTGGTCATCATGTGGATAAGCCCCAAGCTACCCCTCGTGCTCCAACTCTGGTATCAGAGCCTTTGGTTCAAGAGAAAGGAAAGGGACCCGTTGAGAAAAGTGAATTATCAACGGTGGTATGAGCTTCCGCTTGAAGGGGAGTAATGTGGTAGACTCACACTTGAGGGGGAGTGTTGAGAAATTCAAGAGTGAGTAGTGAAGTGTCAAGTGTGAAAAGTGTGGGGAAGTTCCACATTGGTTAAAAGTGTGGAGACTTGAGCATTAATAAGTGAGAGAACTCATAAACCTATTGTCTTAAGGTTTTGGGTAAGAATGTGGTGTCCAACTCACTTTTATATATATGTTCGGTGATCCCCAAGCTACCCCCTCGTGCTCCAACAATTTTATAGGAGTACCAACAACTTCACCCTAAATCACCAAATTGGAATCGAATACATTAGTGGAAGAACCCTAGTCCAATATGATAATCGCCTATGGATTTCCAGAAAGTTAATTTTTATGCCTCTTGTATTTGGATAGCCAATGGTCCTTGCTCTTGACGTTAAGAAATTTAATAGTAAAGTGATCATTATTGCGAGTTGCGACCTAGATCTTCGATAGATCCGATGAGGCTACCACAATGGAGAAAGGTGGTTCAACAATGGTTTGAGAACCTTTGAATGATAATTGCGTTAACAATGGTTTGAGAACCTTTGAGGTTAAATTTATTAAGCGACAAACAAATATGGCAGTTCATTCCATTGCTAGAGCGGACATTTCTTAGGCTAGTCACCGTTATTTTGATGTTATTCTTTTTTTTTTTGACACATGGTGTTGTCATTCCTTCTTGTAACGAACTTTTGTTGGTGAATGATATGAATTAAGTTTGTTTACTTAAAAAAAAAAGGTTATATTGGGCATTAGTTGCTTCCCAGTGCGTTGCTCAGTTAGATGTTTTGGCAATTGCAAGTGCAAACCAGCTGCTCATGGCCTTGTCAAGTTACCTATGAGTAAGCCCAATTTTGATTGGTTTGACAATCTCTCTTACGTAATTTGGTCTTCCTCTTCTTTATGTGAAGGCTTGGGTCTTGATAAAAAATATTTTAAGTTCTATAGAAAATTAACCAACACTTACTTTTAAAAATTAAACATGGGATAATTTTAACATCTTTTGTCATATTTAAAGATAACATTTCTGTAAATACAGTTAGTTTAGTAAAACTTTTATGTTTTATGACAATATCATTACTTTTTTTAATTTGTATTTAAAAAACTTGAATAATATATTTTTTTTGTCAAGTAGTCTATTATGCACTGGACCTATAAGTGTTAGGCTCATTTCTCTCTTATGTCGAGTAAGCCCAACACCAACGGCCAAGTTGTCATTTCTCTCAAACGTCTAGCAGAATCTGCAATTCTGTAACGGTCGACATCAAAATGATGAATATTTACTGCTAATCATGACTTATGAGCCAAGATTCCGACAACCAATTAATGGCCAGGATCAATATTTGTCCTTCCATCGATGACTTTAGCATTAGAACAACTTTGAGGACTATATATATGTCGCTCTTGGCATATGATCAGATACTCTATTCTTAACTTCTAAAAATTTACACAATTTATCTTTACTTACTTGAGCATCAGAATGTCTTGCAGGTGCACATCTCTTCCACTTCAAACTTATGCGGCAGAGCAAACCACCAACTATTTTTTCAAATCAAGTAAAAATCATAGTCTAATAATTAAAATTTTACACCTTAAAATAAATAAGTTAGCATATCAAGATTCAAATTGCCGTCTATACATTATTCAACTGAGTGTTAAACTCAGCTAGCATGACAAACAACACTCATTTTATCCTCATTTGTCAAGATTTTTTTCTGTCCCATGGACCATTCATCGTACCAAATTGTGGACTAGAAATTAAAGAGTTCATGTGATGTGCCTTTCGTTTGGATATGCAGAACAAAGAACCTCGTGTCAATAAAATATTTGTCCAATAATGAAAAATGTTAATATGGATGTAAATTTAAAATATATTAAGATAATTATAGATGAATAAAATGTAGACGAATAATAAGTTGCACTATCAAACTTTTTTGTATAGCAAAATTTAACTTTCAAAAATCTACATCCTTAAATTTAAGCGACACAACATAATTATGTATGATTCTTTAAATTCGTTTCAAAAGATTTATACTGTCCGGTGTCATAAATAGGGACCATTTTTATGGTGATCTATCATGAATGAGTATATAAAAAATATATTAAATTTTAACTAAAACATAGATTATAAAAAATAAAATATAAATTATATTGAAGTGATATCAATTGTGTCAATGCTTTTTGGCGGCAACAAATTGAAAATTCATGATTTTTAATGTTTAAAAATGTTGTTAACAATTGTTAAATTTTTTAATATTTTTCTATAACAGTCGATATCGAAATGATGAACAATTATTGTTCATTGTAACATATCAATCAAGATTCCGACAACTAATTAATGACCATGATGCAATCTTCGTCTTTCCATTGATGGCTTTAGCATTAGCACAACTTTGGAGACTATATATATGTCGCTCTTGACATATGATCAGGTACTCTATTCTTAACTTCTTAAAACTTACACTATCAGTCTTTACTTACTTGAGCGTCAGAGTGTTTTGCAGGTACACATCTCATGCACTTCAACTTATGCGGCTGAACAAACCACTAGCTATTCCATTTGATCAAATAAAATCATAATCTAATGATTAAAATTTCAAACTTTAAAATAAATAAATAAATTTGCATATCAAGATTTAAACTGTAGTCTATACTATACAATTATTCAACTAAATGTTAAACTGAGCATGACAAACAACACTCATTTAAAAGGAGGTACGTATTATTGTCCAAGATAATATTATTATCCACATTTGTCAAGATTTTTGTTTGTCCGACGGACGACTCATCGTACCAAATTGTGAACTATAAATTAAAGAGTTCATGTGTGCCTTTGTTTGGACATGCAGAACAAAGAACCTCGTGTCAATAAAATATTTGTCCAATAATGAAAAATGTTAATATGGACGTAAATTTAATACATATTAAGATAATTATACATGAATAAAAAGTAGACGGATAATAAGTTATGTTGTCAAACATTTTTGTATAGTAAAATTTAATCTTCAAAAATCTTCATCTTTAAATTTAAATGATTCAACATAACTACGCATAATCTTTTGAAGTCGTGCCATAAATATGGACCATTTTAATGGTGATCTATCATGAATGAGTATTTAAAAATATTTTAAATTTTAACGAAAACATGGATTGATAGTCTTTTTATTTTTGTGGCTGAAATAAGAAATTAGGGTCCGTTTAATCTGGCAAATAAAAGTACTGGACAAAACAATACATAACAGTACAAAGCAGAACATGACAACACAAATATTTACAGTATTTAATTTTTTTTGTCTTGTATGATACTTGATGGAGAAAATATTATTTTGGTTATTTAAAAAAATTGTGCTAAGGACAAAAAATTATCACATAGTTCAATGGGGGAAAAAAATATCTGATTTTGTCCAGTCCATTGACCCCCAGTTTGTTCAGTCTCAGTGACAGTTTTCAAATCAAACACAATAAAACAGAAGTTGTGCTGTCCAGTTTCATGCTTTTTAGCAGATCAAACACACTCTTACCTTATATCAATTGGATTAAAAAAATTAAATGTAAATTATATTGAATTGATATCAATTGTGTCAATACTATGTGGCGGCAACAAATCGAAAAATCATGATTTTTAATGTTTAAAAAAGTTATTAACAATTGTTAAAAAAATTTATAATTTGTTCGATAAAATTTAGCTTATTTGGTAGAACATATTACATGCATTTGCAGGGACTGAAATTCGAACTCAACTACGCCCACTTATTCTCCTTTAAAAAATGAACTTCTAACCAGAAATAAAAACAACAACTGTTGATCAAGTGAGATTAGATTTTTTACCGTTATCACAACAACACAATAACTATTGTAGACCGATTGACCAAAATTGAAATGATAAAAAAAAGGGGAAATTACACTAATATCCCCTGAGGTATATGTGCAAATGTAACCAACACCCCCTCTATTTTGTAACTCAACACAAACCTCCCTTATTTATCTATACCTATATAAAGAGGACACATTATTTTGGTATGGCCTATTTTTATTCTTATTTTACCCTTAATTTCAAATTTCAAATTATTCTCATAACAACCAAATTTAAATTTCAAATTTCAAATTATTCTCATAACAATCAAATTTGAAGAAATCATCAACAAAAAAAAATCAAATTTAAATATAAAATAATAAAAAATATGTATCACACAAACGGGTACGTTGATATCACACAAACGTGCCCGTTTGGCCCGCTAGTTTAAATAATATATTTATCAAACGTTTTTATCTAACGTTCGTCTATTGACTTTTCCACTTCATCGTTCCATTTGTTCCCTTAGGTGTTTATCTAATTCCAGTTCCAAATTTTCATTTTATTTCACATGTCACTCAACCTTGTTATCACCACAAAGCAATGCCAAATGAACTCAAATGTGTCGTACATATAAAAATTGGAATCGGCAATATCAAATTGACAATGAAACTTGGCATATTCAACAAATCAATCCGAAAATTGTAACTAAAATATTATACAATTTGAAAAGTGTTTTCCTCTTCGCAAAACTACCATTGAGCGAGTGACTTATTAATATCCTATAGGAGCCAAAAAGACAAGATCAAAATCAATCAAACGAACAAATAGAATCGAAAGATAATCGAAGTAACTAGAACGAAAAAGACACCCGTGTTCTTCAAGAATTATGAGTTGTTTCTATGGTATAAGAAAATATTTGGATCTTGTATTTTTTGAGGAGATGAAAAGAAAGTGGTCTTTGAGAAGAAGATTATATACTGTTCTGTTTTACTGGAAAAATAAAATTAACGGAAGTTGCATTAGTTAACGGCAAGGGGAGGTTAGTGCTGAGTTACAAAATAGAGGGGGTGTTGGTTACATTTGCACATACTTCAGAGGAGGTGCGTGTAATTTCCCCTAAAAAAACGATAACTATCACACAAGCTATATAAACAGAAGTCTGAAGTCGTTCGATTATAATTTAAAGGTCGAAATCACTTGCCATGTAGAACTGCATAAATAAGCTACATCAAACAATTTGTATCATATTTGGTGTGTTTGATAGAAGAGAAATAGACAAGAGAGAAATTAAAACACGAAAATCAATCCATATACATGCATTGAATTCTGTTATTTAATTTCTCTCTTCTCTAATTCTCTCCTACCAAACACATAGTTATGGTTTTTGTCTAACATTCACAAGTTGAACAAGTGGTGTATGGTGCACAAATTGTGAATAACACTATAACATATAAATTTTATAAAACTCACCGTTGAGTTGAATGTTCATATCATATTAGATCATCTCTATCAATTTTTTGTAAAGTTGAAAATCATGTGATAAATTATTAAGGAAAATGTTAGGAAACTTTGAAATTTTTGCTTCAAAATTTGTAGATTCTACTTTTTTAAATCAAAATATCACATTTTTTTAATGCTAATTTCTTCTTTTAAAATTCTTAATATGCCTCATTACATTTTAACAAAATCGTAATACTCGATCGTTCTAATTATAAGTAAAATATTTCTTTTTATATTCATAAAATGTTTGATATATCTAGTTCTTAAAATAATTTAAATATATAGAATATTAACATTCTAATTTCTACATATGAATCAAAAAAATAAATACTGTTTTTATAATAAAGACCCGGAGGTAAGGAGTATTAAGTACTCCTCTTTAAATAGTAATTATGGAAAGTGGAAATTATGTAAAGAAAAGTACTAGGACCCCATTACTCTCCTCCTATCAAATGGTACTACTACTCAATGACCATTGCCATAGTTAGGAAGATAAAACAAAAACGTCATGTCTTGTCTCACAAAAACCCTTCCTCCAGCTAAGCTTCTAGTTGTAACCTATGTGTAGCTAGCATATACTTTTTGGTCACGCTTTTTATCTTTACTCTCCTAACTCACTCATTTACTTTCCACATGAAGAAAATTTTGTAGAAACACAAAACAAAATTTGGCAAAACGTTAAAACAAACTAAACTAGGACAATAATAATACCAAAAAAAGACCAATCAAAATATGATTCCCCATTGAGGCACCCTGCTACTGGAAATGGCAAAAGCACATTCTTGATTCTTCTATCCAGCTAACGTGGAAGAATACACTTCCACAAATTCAGTCACATTAGTTATAGATACATTAAAAGCCATTACATCATTGTACACTAAAAAAGGTAACATTTTGTTTAGACCACAATTTGTTAGATACTACTACTACTACTTGTTCTTAAAATGTTGATGATCGATATAGGCTATTCTTCTTCTTTTGTTGACAACCAATTTCTGCTTCAAATAACTGCATTCACATTCAAACAAATAATAGCCCCCCTAAGATTAACTGATTAATTCTACTAGTACAATATGAAATTGAAAGCATAATATATATATAGTAGTGGTAGTAGTAGTTACTAATACTATTTACCAAGAATGTAAAATAAAATAAATGAAGCAATGTTTTTGAGACAATCATGTACCTCTTTTTGCTGTCTTTTAAGTCTTGCATTTTCATCTTGTAATAGTTGAACTTTCTGTTCTAGTTCAGTTGTGTAAGCCTGAAATAACCCCAACAAAAATGTAAATGAATTTGGCAAAATTACAATGTGGAAAACATGCCATTCAAAAAAAAAAAACAAAGTGGAAAACATTGTGATTTTGCAAAAACTAAATAGTAACTTCTTCTCAGATCACTATTATAAAAAAAATAAAACATTTTTTGTATATTTGACGATTGATGTATCTGATTTCATATTAAAACCAAATACATGACCAGATACATTAGATATCAAATGTATTAAAAACGTCAAATTTAATTATAATAGTGACCACAGCTGAGATTTTACAGAAGATTTGACAAACACAATGTGATATTAAATATGAAAGAAAGGAGCAATCTTTTCCTGTTTTCTAGCACGTGAGCGTGCAGCAGATTCACGATTCTTGATCATCCTCTTATTTCTCCTTTCACCAGGACTAATATCAGGAGCTTCACCAAATCTCTTCCCAAAACAAGTGAAAGAATTAGAAACAACACCTATGTCCTGTATGTTCTGTTCATACGGTGCAGGATTCACAAAACAAGCAGAAACCTTTGATGCAGCAACAACATTATGTTGTTGATGTTGTTGAAGTAGTAACTGAGAATTGTTGTTGTTGTTGTGTCTGATAAGAGGGTCAAAGTGAAAATCAGGATGAGAGTTCAAACTAAGAGCAGTGACAAGTGGTGGTGGTGGGGCTGAGTAACAACAAAAAGAAGAAGAATTGTTATTATTATTATTTTGATCTGAAGCAACAGAAGAAGATGAATTATTAGAAGAATAATCTATGCTTTTTGGTGGGTCAATGTTAAGGGGTCTAGTAAGAAAATCTTGAAGAATAACACCACCACCACCACTAGCACCAAAACTTGAACGAGTATTCATCATGGTTCTTGTATTTTGGTCATTCAATGATGAAAAGTTTATATCTTTCCAAACTTCTTCCATGGTTCTTGATGAAGTGTTTTTAGAGAGAACAAGACAAGGACAAGAACAAGAACAAGAACAAGGACTAATGTACTAATGTAATGTTGGATTTGGTGGGATATGATAGGGTAATGTGTTGGGAGATACTATAAAAAATTAAGATATGAATGAATAGATGGGAGAGAAGAGTGAAGTGTGGAGAGTACTGTTATTCATCAATTCTTTGTTGCATGATCAGTAAGTACGAAATGCTTACAGCTAGAGTCATCAATATAACATCACTATACTAACCCTGTCCAGTCAAATTTCTTATGGAGTAGTATTTAGTCAATATATCTTTCAAATTTATATCTATTTTTCCTTCTAGAATGTTTATTATTTAAATTTAAATAGACGAAATGATAATTAAAAAATATAAAATTGTAAGATCTTAAGTTCGATGTGAAAGAGTTTAACTTAACAATATTGATATTATCAAATAAACTATATTTTTACGGGTTGTTTAAATGCATTTTTGTTCCATCTAATTGATATGATGCAACATAATGCATTTTACTCTTCTATTTTTTTTTTGTGACAAATTTTAGCCTTTTATTTCAAAATATAGACATTTGGTTCTCAAGTTTTACACTTTATTGCAATTTTGATTACTACCCATGTTTTTTCACTCTAGAGTTTTGGGATCAAATGTTAAATTTTTTTGTTTAAAATGTGATGAATATGTATTTTTCGTATTTTCTCTTAATATATGTTTGTTTTATTTGTAAATAGAACAAAATTAATTTTGGAGGAGTTTAATTAATTGACATTTTTTATTTCTTTAAAATACTTTATCTATCTCATAATAAGTATTCTCTTTAATTTGGATTTTTCACACTTTTTAACGATGTGATTAGTTTTGTTAATTAATTTCAATAATAAAATGAGTTTGTTTACTAAAATGTCATTGATGAAGCGATACCGGATGAAGTTTTAGTTTTGCCGTGGCATAAATTTGTTCATTTGAAAATTTCTGTGTTTGCGTGGCGTTTTTTCAATAATTGTATACCAACTCGTGATAATCTTATTCGTCGAGGCATAATTTCAGCATGGTCTCTTTTTTGTAGTATGGGTTTGCACAACAATGGAATCTCTTTCTCACATTTTATTTGTTTGTGACAAAGCTCAGCAGGTGTGGAGTGGTTTACTTCGTTGGCTTGGTATTCAGGGAGTTATGTATTCCGAGACTGTCTCTAGCTCATGCCCTTCAGTTCAGTGGTTTTCAGGTTTTTGGGGTGACTCCTAAAAATTCTTTTCAGGTTCTATATGGTTAGCGACTATTTGGTAGATTTGGAAAGTCCAGAGTGTCTTTCAGAATAAAGAATATGTTGTAAGCTAGGTAGTTGATCAAATTATAGTTCACACTTGGTAGTAGTTCAAGACGAAGCTTAAGGCCGTTATCTTTGAGTTTAGCTTGTGGTTCTCCAACCCTCTAACTTATTTAGGTTGGAGAGACATTTAATTCTTTGTTATTTTGGTTCTTACATTTTTGTAATTTTAGACTCTTTATATTGACTTTTCTGTTTTAGATGAAGTACACTTTGTATTAATTTGGATTATTTTAATATATGTAGTACTTTTTGTTGCTTTAAAAAAAAAGTTTATAACTAACTTTTAATTAATACTCGCTATAGATGTATTAAGACATTAAAAACTAGTACTATTTTACTTTGAGTTCAATTTTAATTACTGTAGTAGTAACTTTTTTTACACAATTATACTCACTTTTATTGCAGTGTTTTTAGTGTGAAATTAAACATCATGAGACGGTGACACGCAATAAAGCAAATGGTAGAAACTATCAAAATTCAAAATACACTTGGATTAATCTCACTCACCCTTAGCAAAAGGATTATTAGATTGAGATTTCGAGTGATTATTTTGACCAAAAAAATCTTGAAGATTTTAAAAGATTTCGTAGGATTATATTGATTTTGAAAGATTTTTTTTAAAAAAAATTTTACAATCAAGATTTTTAACACAGAATTTTGTGAAAATTATAATACAAAAAAAAATCTTGATTGAATAACAACGGATTTTGAAACATTGAAAAAAAAAATCTTGATTGAATAACACAAAATTTTTAAAATCCATTAAAATCCCTCAAAATCCTAATCCAATAATCCTCTAATACTAGTAAAATTGACCCATTCAATCGATTCATCCTTGTTAAGATTTTAGGAAACTAAACACATTCCCAAAAGGATGTCCAAAGTTTTTGCAGAGTCTATCCTCCCAACAGAGGAGGGCACCTGTTGCTAATAATTAAAAATCTATACATTCTCACTGTAGTATTTCACATCACTTGAGAAATAAGAGAATATTCCAACAAAAAGATATACATTATTGGTTTGTTAGTACCAAAAAATAAATGATTATACATATTTTTGATCTTTGATATCTATAAATATTTGAATTTTTAGTTTTAATCCATTTATTTTTTTTTTCACAGTTTTTGATTCCTATAAAATTGTCATGCATGTAATTTTAGTCCTCATTATTAAAGTAATATGTATTTTTAATTTTTTTTTTTAGACATGTTTAGAACATCATAAAAAATTCTTTGGAAAGAAAAAGAGCTAAAACTTCTACATAAATTTATCAGTTTTCAAAATAATTGGTGAATAAATATATTTATCTAAAATGTATGTGACTATTATTAAATTATCATTTGCATTAAATATATTTAGTTTTAGAGAGAGTGATTAATTAGTTTTTCCCAATTTCATAAAAATGCATCCTATTCACAGTATATATTTACTCCCTCCATCCCAAAATGTAAAAGAAAAAAACTCTATTTTTTTGTCCCAAAATGTAAGAGAAAAAATTCAAACATTTATCTTTTCAAGAAAAGTTTACTCTCTCTTACTCCCTCCGTCCTATTTTAAGTGTCGCAGTTGACCAAATCACACACTTTAAGAAAAGTGTGTAAAAGCAAAAAAGAGAATATGACTTTTACTAAAATACTCTATATTTTTATTGGTAGTAGACATTGAAATATTAAAAAGTAGATTTATGATTTTATCTAATGATTACTTTAAGGTATAAAATAGTAAAAACTAATATTATAAATAGTATATGACATTTATTTTGAGACAAACAATTTTAGCAAGTATGACACTTATTTTAGGACGGATGGAATACTTTTTTTATAATCAACAATCAATACAAATTGTTTTTACATCTTTTCATACAACTTTTTTCAAAAATACATATTCTCAATCATTATATTTTACTTTTTTTTAATAAATATAATTTTTATTTTTTCTTATATTTCGGATCGGAGGGAGTGTTTTCTTCAATAAGAACTGCCCAGCTGTCGAGTCTTCCTCTGTCCAATGTTCTCCACATCACACAACATAAAAATAAATTTTCTTTGGCATAATATCACACTGATGTTTCCTTTAACCAGTCATTTTGTCTTGCATCATTTTCCCATAAAAAGTATCTCTATACCCCGTCTACTACTTACTTTTTTCCTAGCTTCTATTTTCTCTTGCTTTCATCTTCTCAAGCTTATTACCATTTTCAACAATCACTTCCATTTAAAAACTCCTCTCTATCATTTTATTTCCTTACTAGGTACATACAAAATGAATCAACATCGTGCAACATTTTTATTTCCATTTCTATGAAGTTAACCAAATTTATTAAAATGTGTAGTAGTACTATTAGTTCAAAATTAGATAGACCCTCACATTACCCACCCACCTAAGGAAAGAAGAAGAATATAGGAGTTTCAAGTTTCAATAAATAATAATTCTTGCTAACTAAGGTTTGATTGATGGAGACTTATCAAGCTAGTTTTTGTGTAGGTGCTCAGAAAGAATATCAATCAGAACAAGACCCTTGTTAAAGAAAATTGTTTTTATTATTATTTTTAATTTTTAAACGGTGTTTTGTCCTGTCTACATAATCTATATTACTATAAAGTGTGTGTTCTGCCACCTATGAATGGACATTGTGATATTGTTCATTGGTCTCAAAAGTTAGATTGGTCAGTAACCGTTGGATTTTAATGTATCATATGGATGACTCAAATCACATAGACACGTACTACTACTACTACTTAGTTTAACATTAATTTTTAATGAATAAATAAACATAGTACACATGCCATCACAACACAACGTCAGCCAAAAATATATACCAAATTTAATCTGATTAGTATATATTTTTTGTTGCAAGTTTAGTGGTATGAAATTTCAATCTTTAATAAGTGAGATGATTATATTTCGATCTCCCATCATTACATATATAATGTAATGCTTAGCTTGTTAATTAAGCTAAATTTAGGAATTATTTGATATATTTATTTAATAGCTTAAGTATGATTTTAATCCTATTAAATATTAGTGATATATTTTTTTACTTAATTTTTATTAAATTTTTAGGGATTAAAAAATTATCATGCATTTAATTTTGATCTCTACCATTAAATTAACATGCATTTTTGATTTATTTTTACGTAAGTATATTAAAATTACAAAGTCTAAATATATAAGAAAATTTACTAAGTAAGAATTAAATTTAAAACTCATCATTTTATAAAAATCAAAAACATGGAGTATTTAATTCTTAAGTAGTGCAAAGGAAAGGAACCAAAAGAACGTTGTCTTTTTGAATGAGGTTGAAAGAGCAACACTTGTCGAAAGCAGAGTTCACTATTACGTTCTGTTTCCAAAAAAGGATGTGGATTTGCCAACTCCTAGTTCTACTCTACCAACCAATTTCATGTTTGCAGTTGGTGATTGGTAAGTAACTTGGCAGTTGTATTGAATTGAAGGACACAGTATTCCAATCTACTAGTGGTAAGCCCATGTCTATGATCTATTGGATTAGTTGATCGATTGATGTATGATCTAATATTATACTACCTTCGTATCAAAATATAAGTCGTTTTAACTATATTACGCAAATTAAGAAATATAATCATTAATGTATGAAAAAGAGAAATTATGAGTTAGTTTACAAAATTGTCCTTCATTAATGATATGGAAAAGATAAATTGAAAAGTAAAAGAAGAGAGTAATAAATAGTTAAGGATATAATAAGAAAAACAACATTAAATGCTTCATTGTTGTAAAACGATTTATATTTCGGTACAATTTTTTTTTAAAATGACTTATATTTTGGTACGGAGGGAGTAGTAATGAATATGAATTTTATAAAATTTATTATTGAATAAAATTTTTATATTACGTAGATTGTTTATATAAAATTTTATAAAAATTGAAAATTATTTGCTATGTTATTAAAATTCATCTAATATGACAGTTTCAATAAAAATTTATAAACCTTTAAATTTGAATATTTGATGAGTTTTAGGCCCTGTTTGGTTCGGGGTTTTTGGAGGGGAGGGGAGGGAATATTTTAAGTTTTTATGTTTGGTTCAAATTTTTAACGAGGGGAGGGGAGTGAATGATTAGTTTACTTTTTTATCCTTAACAAAAAAAAAATAAAGATTAAATTATAATGGATATATATAATCAAAAAAATAATCTAAGGAGTAGAAAACTTAAATTTTTTTTGTTGTCAAAAAAATAAAACCTAAATTTTTAATATTTCAACGAGGATAATTTAGGATTTTAATTAAAAAGTATGGGTAATTTTGTCAACATAATAAATTATATTTTCTCTCACTTTACCTCCTTAAAAATTTCTCCCCTCACCTCTCCTCCCCCTCGATTGAACCAAACAGGGCCTTAATAACATATCAAACGATTTTAATTTTGTAAAATTTAACATGAATAATATATATGATATAAACTTTCAATCTAACGATAAACTTTCAATAATTTATATTCATAATTTGTGCATCGTAGACCACTTAACCAACTTGTGCAAGTTAAACAAAATCCTAGTGGTAAATGTATCTTTGAAATAACTATGATAACAAATGTCTTTTATTAAATATCGTTAATATCGAAGACTTTTAATAATTTATCAAAAGTTTTTTTATTTTCAATAGAATTTGTAAAATTGTATAATAAATACCACAAGGTGATTCTATTTTTTCCTAGGCTAGAAGATTATGAAAAAGCATACGTTACAATGTATAATTATCAATAATCGAAGACCATCAACATCAATTCCATTGTCGTCCAGCGGTTAGGATATCTGGCTTTCACCCAGGAGACCCGGGTTCGATTCCCGGCAATGGAATCTTTTTTTATCTTTCCCGGTTTTGTAATATTTATATCAGATTGGGCTGGGCCGTCACTAATTCATTGGGCTCATAAATATTGTCACGTTTTCTTTCTTATATATAGTTTTTTTTTTAAATGCATTTGGATTACAAACTTAATATTTTTTTAAGGTAAGCTTAATGTTAAACAATAAAATAAACTATAGTGTGTTTGATATTAAACGTTCCTACAACAGTACAAGTTAGAAGTAAAAGATAAGACAAAAATTGAAATTCATGTCCTCACTAACCCACAATATAACTTTTTGTTCATTTGCAACTTTTCTAAATTATCAAAATAACATTTTGTCCATCAAACATCTTACGAAATAACAAATTATTCAATAAATTAAAAGTTTGTTTGTGTTCAATTTCTACCTTTTGCAAATCGGACACATCCGTAATAAACCAAACTTCATAACAAAATGTTTTGAGAGTTCTATTTAAAAAACAAAAGTTTCTAAACAATATGATACACTGACATTAGCCTTTCATTTAAGCTTGCTTAGAATCATTATCATATATATTCACAAGCCTTGCAGCAACAAAATTACAAAAGCAAAGACTCTTTATGTAGCAAAACAAGACAAATTCACTTGTGAATTTTAGATCATACCATTTACAAATTACATACCGGTTATATGGAAAGAAGAAAACCATATTAACATGTCATCACTGAACATTTCATCAGAATGTGATTTTTCCTCAGCTCCAATTGAAAATCGACATAATGGACATGTTTTCTGATGACCCTTTAGCCAACTATTTACACAAACCTTATGAAATTCATGTAAACAAGGAAGCACACGAATTTCATCTTTGTTGTTTAACATAGACAAACACACACAACATAAACCAACATCATTGTTTTTCTCCATAAGATTTGATGATTGTTGATTGATCTTGTTTGGAACAATTGAGGTGGCAACAATGTAAGGTAAAGTTGCATCTTTATTTGTTTGTGTCTCTTCTAGGCCAATTAAATTGAAGACAAGTGATACAAAGGCTTTGAGTGTCATTTGATTTTTTGATGGAACTTAAGCATCTCTATTAGATCCTTATTAAGAAATTGAGGTGGAACTAATGGATCTTAATTGTCACAATTATAGGTCATGTTTAGTCATTGTTTGTTGTTTTGCTTGGTTTGAAAGGGTGGTTAGATATAAGGTTTGTGTGAGAATTTCTAAGAACAAAGGGTCCAAACATAATGTGGTTACACCAACACAAGAGTGTTACTCTTGACCTATATATATAAACTACTGGATGCCTAACTTATTTATAGTACATGTGTGTACTCATGTGCTAGATTATACTTTTTAAACATTTTTTTCATTATTTTGTTACTTTATTAATTGTTTTAATGAATTATTAATCTTGTTTATGAAAAATAAATTTTAAAAGATGATTACTCCATAAATCGGTCTCAAATCTCAATTACTTCTCAAGATTAGTCTCTACAATTTTATGTTAAGGTATATCTACCAATTTTTTTTTTGTTTTAGTTTAGTCCTAGCTAGTCAATGATTGTTAGTGATGAATATACACAACTGGTTGCAAATGTATGGATTACACCATGGTGGTTTACACATTGTATCAACGTAATTGTGTTTTAAATTGTTGGGTGAATCACAAGCAAACTCACATTTAGTTGACAATGACCGACATTCTTAAAGACTTCAAGCTTTTATCTAAATATATATCTTACCACCCACATAAAAGTTATTTACAAGTTTTTTTGTTTTTATAACAATGATATTGATGGAAAATATCTATCAATTTTGTCAATAATTAATCTTTATCATATAATTTAACCGACCATATTTAGTTAGACATATCATTTTGACCACAAGACTCAAGTCTGAGACATGATTTAAGGAATCTGAATCTAGTTTCACTTGAATCAATATAATATTTATAAATATTTAAAGAATATGGAATATATGCACAATCACATTTCCCTTTTATAATTTACAGAAATTTCATTTTTATTTAATAAAACTAAGGCCATTTTTATTTTTTTAAAAACTTGAACTCTAAATTTTTTTGAAGATACAAACTTTAACACTTGATGCCACAGCTGGACCATTTACGCAACAAGGCAATGTGACATGCCATTTCGTGATTCAACAGTCAACTTGATTGCGCTCATGAATTGTGCAGAGCATCATATTCATATGATCATGCTTCTCATAAATATAATAATGAGTTTAACTAGTACACTACACGCAAGAAAATTAATGAATTTATATTTACAATTCATGTTTTTTTTTTTGAGTAATTACAATTTCATATGTTATTTTACGGTTTATTTAAATGTGAATCATGTTTCTATTCCACAATTCAGCTGATTTCAAACTAAGTTAGTCCACAAACGTAAACAAGAAGGGAATGAAGAAGTTAAGCAACGAGTTAAGTTGTCAATATCACACTTATCAGTCAAATTACTACCATAGTGATAGAGTGTAAATGCATAGAAACTCAAAAATCAATAAACCTTAGTACCAAATAACATAGGCTATAAAATGAAACTAGCTTAAAAAAATATGAGGGAAATTGATGTAAAAAAGAGAGAGACAACAAATAGAAAGGTAGGTAAGCAGTAAAAGATAAGTCAAGCCACCAGACGTCCAGACCTCATTGAGGCAAACCATTGCTTTCAAGTGCAAGAACAGCTATCTTGTATTATTTACTTTAAAATCGTTTGCTTTATTTCTTTCTGTCTTCATTTTCTTTATTTATGTGTATGTCATCGGATGCCGATTTCCAGCAGTCAATAGTGCAATTCTGATTTACGCATTCGTGACATAAATGGCTGTTTGATCTTGATTCATAAAAATGCATATTTTTATCTTATAAATCAAAATACCGAGCTTGAATACATATTGTCCAATCTTAATCAAATAACCATTGATGTCTGATTGCGTAAATGCGTGAATTGCTTGATTGTGGGTGAGCCAGATCCACATGTCATGTAAATAAAATAAAAAGTTGAACACACTCTTGATCACAAAGTCACAATACATGGCATTTAGCTAGGTTTTCAACAGTAAACAAAGTCTGTTTTCGTCCCAAATAGTACTCGGTTGGAGAACTAAGAGACGCTAAAGAAGTTATGACTCATGAGCAGGAGGTCTATGGCTCAAACTCAAAAAAATTAACATAACCATTAACTAATATTTGCTTCTAAAAAGTCACATGTCTATACCAAACAGCCTTATCTTTATCTTCTGTAAGAGTATTATGTATCACCACCAACAATATGAAGTATAAACTTTGAATCATTAAGTTAAAGAGGCAAATCCAAGAGATACAAATAAACCTAATCAGCTTGGATAAAATATTCAAATAGTGAAATGGAAGGAGAAAACTCGATTTATTTTTCATAATATTTTCATGGAAGGAAGATTCATATTTCAGTCCTCCCTAAAGTGTTAAAAGATAACTTCTTTATCACACAAAATTCTACAAACAGTAGATTCAAAGAGAGTTTGATCATCATGTAGAGATAGAGACACAGCGAAAAGTGTGGAGAGGGCAACAACATTCCTGCAAAACTAAATTTCAAACCTTAAACGTCCGTCACAGTTCATCCTCTTAGGAACTTCTTCCTTTACTCTCTTCATTTACTACATTAGATGAAACGTTATCTGGTTTTGATGCATCTTCTTCGTCAAGTATCTTCCCATCTCTTGGAACCAAGCAAGGTATCCCATTCTTTATCTAACGGATAGAAAGAAAAAAAATGTCACATAAGTCAGCTCTAAAACTACGCACACATTTCTTTATTTTTGGAATCATACATGCACATTTGTTTACAAGTAACTATCAATTACGCCATAGTGCCTGGGCTTATGTGTAGTGTACGAGTGTATCTAAACTATACTTTTTCATAAAAGTACATGTACAAATGTATAAGTGTTTGTAGGAGCCTATCAAAACAGTACATGAGTATGCTCATAAGTTGTTTTAAGTTTATCTCCTAAATTCCCCAAAATTTATAGAATCAGCTTGTTAAGAACTTATGCTTATGCAAGGTTTATCCACATTTTCTTTTTGATTATATAGTACATAAACAGTTTATACAAGCTCATATTTAAAAACCAGTTAATTAAACTCTCCACCAAGAGAGGATAGGGATAATTTTTCTTTAGCAATTGATGTTATTGAGTAAATGCCGAATTTGATCCATGAAATTGTAGAATTGTATCAATCTATTCCCCTACATTAACAATATATCAAAATGACGAACCAATCAACAATTGAGAATTTTATTTGATAATATGAGAATTACAAGTCTGTTTGGATTGACTTATTTGAGCTTATCTACTACCATAGATTTAGTGAGATTGTTTGAGAGAACTAAAAGGTTATAAGTTATAACTTATAACAATTTTCTGAAGTTTTTTTCAACTTATTTTCATAAGTTCACCAATATAAATTAAACAACTTATACTGTATATAAAAAAACAATTCAACTTTATTAATCGTTTAGTATAAAAATAGCTTATGATATAAATTGTTTATCCAAACAGAGCTGATTAGGGAACTTACGGGAAATGAAACGGAAATAGTATCACTGATTAGGGAATTGGATTTCTCGCAATACCTATAATAATATAGAATAAGAAAAAAGTGTTGGAGTTTGATTAGGGTTTTGCAATTAGTGAAATTGAAAAAGATGAAAGAGAGGTACCTCACCTGAGGGGTTGTTTGGAGAGAGGACAGACGAGGAAATCGGAGATTAGTGTAGTTGCTCTTTGCATAACCACTTTGCTTACTTTCACCATTTCTGTTCTCGTGTTTGCTTCATTTTTTTGTTTTGGTACAAAATTATTAGTTTAAGTAGTTAAGCTAATCCACCTAAATTGTTATAGGAGAGAATCGAACCTGAAACAAAATATTTTATTGTCAAAAAAAACAAAATATTTAATTTTAATTTCTAAAAATAAAAATGAATGTTTTCATCTATACATATTGTAATTTAACTATTGGTGTGTACTAGTAATGATGAAGTATGATTTGTTACAAGGCAAAGCAAGTAAAGAAAAATAACTATGTTTTTTCTCTTCTGTTACTAAATATTCTATAATTGGTTAACTGATTTTACTCTTATGTGAGAATAATACGCTGTTTCTTTCTTGTTTTACTCGCCATAAGGCCATACCGAATAAGCCTGTCCCAAATTGTAAACAAAATTTGGTCAACAATAGGTGATGTATTTAGTCTAAATTTTGAACTAACCAATTTATATTTTAGGCTGAAGTAGTACATACATGAGTGGTTTTTACTCGTGGCTTTCTCCATTGATATTTATTTTTATGCGCGATTTGTTATGATCTGAATATGATGTTGATTATATTCATATTTCATTATAACATAGGGTTATGTGATTTACCGAGTTCGTGTTCGGAGGGGTGGTAGGAAGAGACCAGTACCCAAAGGTATTGTTTATGGAAAGCCAACAAATCAAGGAGTCACTCAACTGAAATTTCAGCGAAGCAAGAGGTCAGTCGCTGAGGAACGTGCTGGACGGAAGCTAGCCGGACTCAGGGTTCTCAATTCGTACTAGATCAATGAAGTTTGTGGTAATGTCTTTGTTAAACTCGAAAGTGAAACCCGGTCCACGGATCCACCTTGTCTATCTAACGCCATTTATGTGTATTACAGGACTCGACTTACAAATATTATGAGATCATTTTGGTGGATCCTGCCAATGCTGCTATAAGAAATGATCCAAGGATCAATTTTCTTTGTGATCCTGTTCATAGACACCGGGAACTGCGCGGCCTCACTTCTGCTGGAAAACAAAACAGGGGTTTACAGGGCAAAGGACACCGATTCCACAAAGCACGCCCATCTCGCAGGACTACATGCAAGAGAAACGACACCCTTTCACTTCGCCGTTACCGTTGATTTTGTTGCCTTTATTTTATCTTTCACTTTCTTTATTTTAAGAGTTCATTTAGGAAATTTTCAGGTTTTGATCCTACACAAGATAGTAATGTAAGAATATGTTTTGATTCATTATAAAAAAATTGGTATCATTGTTTATTTCGTATTTCGTTCGGCCACTTGCTATTGAATCTATGTTCCGAAAGTTTTGGTCCAAAGCAATCTCATTTAAGATTAGCTGATACATGATGTATATCATATGTGATGGATTGTTATTTTGTTGTGTTTGATTTGATGTGCATTGAATAGAAAATTGAATAGAGATTGATTTTATTTTATTTTTGGGGTACATGAATAGATTGATTTCTATGCACTCAAAATAACAATCCATCACATATATATAGACATATATCCTTTCAAAAAAATAAATATAGACATATATAAATAGCTCAATTGGTATCAACATAATATTTTGGCTTAAATGTATTTTTAGTCTCTTATTTTAAAAAAAATAAATTTTAGGTCTCCAATTTTAAAAGTTAACTTTATTTTTAGTCTTTCTTTCATTTTAGGAGAGATTTTGCATTTAAGTTATAATGCCCTTACTGTCACTGAAAGCGCATACTTTTCACTTATAATGGAATCAAAGCATCATTTATACTTAAACACAACATAGTAATGTAAGTGTTCTTCGATCGTTAATGAAACGCATAATTTATAGATATGAATAGTTGTACCATGTAGCTTAAACCAAATGAAACTAATGAATACATTTTCATGAACTTAGGTGACCATTCAAATTTACGTTTTGCATATCTCAGGTGAAGTTTCAACCATGTTGTGGGTAGTCACCTAAGTCTTCTTGCAACAATGTTGGAAAAAATTCCAATTGTTTTTGTTCTCAACATCCACAATTGCTTGTGTCAAAAAAAAAATCCAATTGAAAAATGTTGTGTTTAAGTATAAATGATGCTTTTATTCAATTGCATGTGAAAATTATGCGTTTTAGTAAGGAACATTTTGCCTTATTTTTTTCAAATTTTAGAGTAATTTTGTATTTAAGTTATAAATTTCTGGTGGATATTTGACAATAAATTGTAAATTTCAAAGGGGTATTTAACTATTAAAATTGTCAGCCATTGACGTAGTTAATAGATCAGGGGGTATTTGCTGACGTCTTTCAATTTCAGGGAGGTATTTACTTATTTCCAAATTTCAAATGAGTATTTGACGAAAGTTATTATGTCAGACGGGCTTTTGATCTTTCACTCTAAATTAAATACTTACATGCATTTGTAAGAACTTTGGATGAAACATCAGCTGTGACTTAACTTGAACAAAATTTGGCAACACATCATGTCTACTTTTCTTTCTCAAATGACATTTTTTACGTAACAAAACTCCCACGATTATTGTTTATCCCACGATTGGGAGAGAAACAATAAAGGAATGCGTTGGTTTGTTAAAGACACATGATGAAGAAGAAACAATTTTAGAATTTTTAAATTAGTGTTCTTTGTTGATATCTAATTTTCAGATTGATAAACCAAATTAATTTTATATTATTTTAATAAAAAAATTATGATTTAATTGAAATTTGTTTAATGATAAGAAATTAGTTGAAATTATATATTGTATTCTAGTCTGCTTTATCTCATCAGTTTTAGAGGTGTCACAACATTAAAATGAGAGAGAGAGAGAGTAAAAGAAAGTAGACTTTTAAAATAGAGAGACCAAAAAGTTGGTTTTTAAAATAAGCGGATCAAAAGTTTAAAAATTTTAAAATATGGGACCAAAAATGCATTTAAACTTAATATTTTATATGTAAGAAACATTATTCGATCCCTGAACACTCCATTTATTCACTTTATGGTGGATTTTCTTGTCATTAAGCTACATGGCAAATAAAAAATGACCTTTTTCTTAACGGAAAATAAATAGATCGTTATGTCAGCAAACGTAACAAATTATTTACTTTATTAAAATGCATAAACGATATTATCAGCTTGTAACATTAATATATTGAAAAAAAAACATTAAGTGCACGAGATAACATACAATTACAACAAGTAAGTCAAAATCTAACCATAGAATATTTGAAGTATAGATCAACTGGATTGCTTGCACATTCCGAAAATTAATCCACATTCCCACCCTAACAGTACTTGCTTGGTGATTTTATATCTACCCGGTGTTTATGAAAAATAAACATATATTTTCATAAATACCGGGTAAATATAAAATCACCGGGTAGATATGAAAAATATATGTTAGAAGATGATATTTAATATTTCTCGATTATCTGTCAAATAAAAAAAATCTCAATTATATTTAAAAAAGAAAAACATGTTAGCTATGTCTCGATTATATTATAAAAAAAATGTCTCAATTATATTCTTAGAATTAGTATACTGTATAGGGAAGTGCTATGGTACTATTGACTAAAAACATTGTATTAGTACTAGAGATTATTTTAACCACTAAAATTGTAAATTTTGTCCAAGTCAACAAATTGATCAAACATAATAGTTTCAACATGTCAAATTTTATGACACATGTTAAATAGCTATTGGACAACACATATAATGTATTAGTACATGATTATTTTACCATGGTTACACACTTACACCAAAGAATATGTGTGCCAAATTTTGTTCTCTAGTTCAAGTCATAGTTAGTGACTTAGCAATGAATATGCGCAACTCGTTGCAAACATATGGATTCAACAAGTGCGGTGTCAGGACACTCGTTCGGGAAGTGCAGTTATTTAATTTTTTTTATATGATATTTAAAATTTATAACTATGATATTTATTTGTCAAAAAAAAAAACTATGATATTTAAACATTATTATATATACATATATAAATATTCAACATGTTATTTAATCTCTAAATAATTTTTATCATCATATCATTAATTTATTACACGTATCATATCAATATCGATCTATTATCTTTTTCTCTCTATTACCTTACCTATACATAGATTGTTCATCATAATACATAGGGTCTTATTAAAATTTGTATAAAAAATTAGGAAAATTATGACGAACATCCATGATCGGGGTTTGGTCCCTGTAACTAATTTTATTTTTTACCAATAAATTTTAAGTGTTTTAAAAGGAAAAAATTTATCTTTTACCTCTGTAATTTTTTGTTGTTGTTTTACCACTGTAATATAAGATTTTGCGCTTTACCCCATGGTCAACGTCAACAAAATCTAACTGGACATAATATGTCACGTCACAGATTAGATTCTGCCAAGTCAATTTTTTGACCAAGGGGCAAAGCGCATAATCTTATATTACAGAGGGTAAAGCAACAATGTTTTTTTTATAGGCGGTAAAACAATTTTGGCCTATTTTACAAGAGGTAAAAGGTAATTAACCCAAAAATTTATGTGTCTTTCTTTAAGTACTTTTGGTATGATTATTAACATAACAAAGTATGATTTCATCAAATTCATGATGTTTGTTATAACCACACAAAATGAATTTATGTTAAAAATCATACAAAAAATACCTAAAAAAATACACCTAAATTTTTTCCTTTTAAAAAATTAAAGTATATTAGTAAAAAAACATTATAAAATGAGTCATGGCTCAACGATACTAGTATACCACCCCTGACTCCGCCATTGGTTTCTTTATACAATTTGTTTAGGTATTTATGTTCATTGTTTCTATCTTAACACTTTTTTGCAAACATGACATTGAAGATGCTAGCACTAGCCATGTTACCAGTGGCAGAGCCAGGAAACATATAAAGCCCGGACAAAATTTAAAATTTAAACAAAAATTCCAATTTTACATTGAAAATTTTCAAATTTTAAAAAAAAATTTAGTTTTGCCCTAAATTAATTCCCTCGAATCTCAATTTTACTCTAAGTTAACTCCTAAAACACTAAAAAAATTACTTTGCGGTGAAAAATCTGAGTTTTGAACAAAAAACTTCAATTTTGCCCTAAATTAAGTCTTAAAAATATCAATTTTACTCTAAATTTACCCCTAAAACAAAAAAATATTCCGACCGAGCTCGGAAGCCGCCCTAACAGCCCGGGTGGTAAATCCGCCACTGCATATTACTACCACTAAATATTACTTGTCAATTATATAAAAAAAAATTTTGAACGGTAAATATATTATTATAATTAAGTAAGTGTTTGTACCGGACGAACAAAGACTTGTAATGATGAACTATAAAATAAAGTCGCCGTATATAAGTGGAACACTTATGAAAAATTCTAAATAAGACACTAATCTAATAGAGGTTCTTTTCTCATCTCATTTTTAGAAAGACAATCCCCAGTTTCCAGACAATCAGAAAAGACATCAACCCGACTCAAAAAGATGCAACTAGACGCAAACTCTTAACCTCAAATCAAAAGTGATCGGTTCATCAAACTAAAAAAGGTATCTTGAGAGTCAAAAGTTGATGGGGCAATGGTGAAAGGAAATCTAGACAGATAAGTCTCAACATGCAGTTCATCTTCAAAACAGTCAACAACGCGATAAAAGTCAATTATAAACTATCTTCAAAACAGTCAACAACGCGATAAAGGTCAACTATAAACTATAGGTATGAATTGTTGTTCTATGACTTATATGATGTATTTTAATTTTAATATAAGTTGTTTTCTAATGATTGTTGTTCTATAACTTATATGATGTAGTTTACTTTTTAAATAAGTTCTTTTCTAATTATTAGTGTTATGATTTATATAAATATGATGTAGTTTACTTTTTAAATACGTTGTTTTCTATATGATTTTGGTCTTATGATCTATTTGAAGATGTCTAACAAATTTTTAAATAATTTGTGTTTGCCAGAAATATTCGAGGAAAAGGGAGAATCCCGACACATGCTCATATGGAAACCCTCCAACCACATCTCGAACAACTCTTTGCCATTATACAAGAGTTGCACCCCCTCACCTCACCGAGTGGCCATGCTGACTCCATTTAATCCTTTAGATGTGCCGCTTAAATGCTTAAATTTATTCACTTCAACATATTGTAGTGCACGTTTCTTAAGCCTCAACGCTCAAACACATCCCGTCAATAAAAAAAAATTTAAATAATATAATAGTTGAATTTAAATTTTTTTCTCGATTTTAATTTAATTTATACTATCTCTGTTTCTTTTTATTTGTCGTTTTAGAGAAAGAAAAAAAAAAGACTAAAATAGGAGGGTATATTTTTGCACCTTATTTTCTTAGTATGCACTTTTTTTAAATATATCATATTTTTAATCCACCAATAAATTCCTTCTTTTTCACAAACATTGTCTATTTTCAAAAAAATTGTAACAAACTTTGTTTAAAAACAAACAAAATTTGTATATAATAAAAAAGATTTTATTGTTTGAACAAAAACAATTATACAAAATTTAGTCAATAAAATAAAATAAGAAGGAGGATGTAATAGGAAAAATATAACCTAAATTGCTAAAACGACTGGTAAAAATAAACAATTTTTTTTTTCTAAAACGACAAGTAAAAAGGAACGGAGGTAGTAATAAAATAATTAAAATTATGCATAAAAAATGTAAAAGCAAAAATTTCAACCTAATACTTTGCACTCACAAACATCATAAAAGTTCATGAATCTATTAATGCACATTTAATATTTTTTAAACATTAAAAATATATGCTTGTAAAAAAAATATTAAAAATATTTGTTCTTTTTTAGTTGTCGTTTTGGCAATTTAGGTTATATTTTGCTTATTATACCCTCTTTTCTATTTTACTTTATTGACTAAATTTTGTATAATTTTTTTGTTGAAATAATATAATTTTTTTATTGTATACAAATTTTTGTTTGTTTTTTAAATAAAGTTTCTTACAATTTTTTAGGAATAGATAATTTTTGTTAAAAAGTACGAAATTATTGGTGGATTAAAAATATGATATATATTTTAAAAAAGGGCATAATAGGAAAATAAAGTGCAAAAATACACTCTCCTAGTTTGATCTTTTTTTCTAAAACGACAAACAGAAAACAACAGAAGTAATATTATTATAAAATTTATCATTATTAACTCTTAAATTTTACAGAAATTTAGAACCCTTGTGTCGTCTTTTGGGGACGGTCTTGCGTATTACTTATATTTTGATTTGGTAAATAACATTTTGATTTGATATATAGCATAGATGGGTTTCCCATCCTAAACGTCACAAATAGAATTAGCCAACTACAACTATATCCCAGTATTTGCGATTAATATTTTTTTTAGGTTATGTAGTTTAGTAACTAGAATTTCATCCATTAAAAATGAATAAGTGAGGTTCAAAATTTGAACCCTCATTCCAACATGTTACGTGTAAATATTCTACTGACTGAGTTAGATTCACGAGACTAACGAATATATAGTTAATGATTAAAATGAAATTAAAAAAGTTAGTTAAAGGACTTCAAGAAAATATTTATTATTTAGAGAACTAAAACGAAGTATAAAAATAGCTAAAGGAGCAAAAAAGTAATTAGGATTAATAATCAAGGTTAAATATATTTTTAGTCCTTATAACATTACCAAATTTTATTTTTGGTCGCTTTAAGAAAAGTGGTATATTTCGGTCTAGAAAATTATTACCGGTGTGTATTTTTAAATAATTTTTTGCATATATTTTTGAACATTATAAAAATAAGTCGAGAAATGTTTAAAATAATTACCAAAATTCGATGTCTTACTCGAAATTTTTTATTATTTTTATCCTTAATTTTTTATAGTATTCTAAACAAGTTTCAAAAAATATATAAAAATTTGAATGTTTAAGGATAACTATTTTTAAAAAAACTTTTGAAAAATAATAGGGACAGAGGGTGTGTTTGTTTAAGCTTTAAAATAAATGATTTTGTTTTGAAAAAAATTAGAAATTCTTTTTTAGATGTAAAAAAAATCTAAAACTACGTTTTATTTATTTATTATCTTAAGATTTTTTACACTTAGATTTCTTATTTTGGGGTTAAAAAATGTTCTTTTAGTCCAAAAATAATTTTCTAAAAACTATAGAACAAATTATACTAAAATGATAAAAAATATTTTTTTTCTTAAAAAATCCTAAAACTACATGGATATAATTTTGCAGATCAAAATATGCCTAATTATTTTATATTAAAAATATGTCACATTTTATAGAGACTAAAAATAAAATTTGATAAGTTTACGAGGATTAAAAACAAATTTAACTTTAATAATAATAAATGAATTGTTCCGTAAACTTAATTTAATTAGTATAACATATTACACTATGTGTATAGATTAATTAAAGTTCAAACGTGGTTGTACCAAAAAATAAAAAAGTTCGTACGTGGTGCATCTACTTATGGTGAAATTCTAGCTATAATCAAAACAATAATAAATATCAATTATTAATTGATTTAGTGGTGATTGACGCAATTTGATAAAGAGGACCACAGTTCGTTCTCTCACAAATACAACCAAAAAATAGTTGAAACTTGAAACCACTTAATCTCAGATTAATCCGGTGGTGAAAAGCGAAAACACAAACAAAACAATAATAAATTAATTAATTTTGCCATAGAAAGAACGCACCGTTTAGGGTGCAAATCAGAAACTCTAACAAGAGCTTCGAAACAAGGAGAGCATGTTCGTCAATGGCGATTCACCTTTCAATCTCAGATATCAGTGAAATTCATTCTCCAAATGAATGGCCAGAGTCTCCACTCGCCACCTTTTCCCCTTTCGTAACCCTTTTCTCTCACGCCCCATCACAAACACTTCACCTTCATCTTCATCACAATCTTCACCATTCATTTCACACCTTCATTTTCAATCACTTCTTCAATCTTCTTCTTGCAAAACCATTCACCACCTTCTTCAAATTCAAGCACTTCTCATTACTTCAAGTTTTTACCGTAACCCCTTTTTAGCACGCACACTTTTAAGCCGTGCTTCTAATCTATGCGACGTTGAATTCACATTTCTTGTTTTTCAGTATTTTAATAACCCTTTGGATACTTTTTGTGTTAACACTGTGATTAACTCTTATTGTAATAGCTATGTACCTCATCAAGCTATTGTTTTTTACTTTGGTTCTTTGAGGATTAGGTTTTTTCCTAATAGCTATACGTTTGTTCCGCTTATTGGTTCGTGTTCGAAAATGGGTTGTATTGATAATGGTAGAATGTGTCATGGTCAAGCTGTGAAAAATGGGGTTGATTTTGTGTTGCCGGTGCAGAACTCTTTGGTTCATATGTATGGTTGTTGTGGGGATGTTTATCTTGCCAGGGTGATGTTTGATGCAATGGTTAATCGGGATTTGGTTTCGTGGAACTCGATGATTGATGGGTATGTTAAAGATGGTAACTTGAGTGCTGCACATGAATTGTTTGATGTAATGCCTGAGAGGAATTTGGTTACTTGGAATAGTATGATCGGTGGGTTTTTGAAGGGTAGGAATCCTGGTTATGCATTGAAGTTGTTTAGAGAAATGGGTAGGCTGGGAATTAGAGGGAATGCTAGGACTATGGTTTGTGCAGTCACGGCTTGTGGTCGGTCGGGTAGACTTAAAGAAGGAAAATCGATTCATGGGAGT
Organism: Trifolium dubium; assembly: GCA_951804385.1. Taxonomy (NCBI): domain Eukaryota; kingdom Viridiplantae; phylum Streptophyta; class Magnoliopsida; order Fabales; family Fabaceae; genus Trifolium; species Trifolium dubium. Next base: position 41,537,935 of record OX638067.1, read on the forward strand.
ATAATTAGGTTGTTTATGAAGTCGAGTTTGATTCTTGACACTACTTTGATCGATATGTATTGTAAATGCCGGAGGGTTGAGGTGGCGAGTAAAGTTTTCGAGAGGATGAGTAATAAGAATTTGGTGTCGTGGAATGCAATGATTTTGGGGCATTGTATCCACGGGAATCCTGAAGATGGACTGAGCCTGTTTGATTTAATGGTTGGGATGGAGAGAGTGAAAGGTGAGGTTAAGTTTGATGAAAGTCCAAGTGCAGATAAGGGCTTGGTGAGATTGCTCCCTGATGAAATAACATTCATTGGCATTCTTTGTGCCTGTGCTCGAGCGGAATTGTTGAGTGAAGGCAGGTCTTACTTCAAGCAAATGATTGATGTGTTTCGTGTGAAGCCCAATTTCGCTCATTTTTGGTGCATGGCGAATCTTTTTGCAATTTTGGGGCTTGTTGATGAGGCAGAAGAGTGCCTGAAGAACATGGCGAAATTTGATGGGGATATATCACAGGAGTCATTGGTATGGGCAAGTTTGCTTGGTTTGTGTCGGTTCAAGAAAGAAGTGTACTTAGGAGAACAGATTGTTAAACTTCTTGTTGACATGGATCCTAAGAACCTAGACTGTTACCAGTTTCTGCTGATCATTTATGCAGTGGCAGCTCAATGGGAGAATGTTTCTAGATTGCAAAAACTGATGAAGGAAAAAACGTTAGGGATAATACCTGGCAGCAATCTTGTGGACTTGAAATATATTGTTCACAATTTCAGAGTGTCAAACAAACAAAATGAAGGAACCGAAGCCGTAAACAAGATGATGAATGAACTATCTCATAGATTTGGCTTGCCATGTGTGGATTCAAGCCAGTCATCAGTGGGGCTGAAAGAACTGCAGAGACAAGAATGACAGATAAAGCAAACCCTTCGACATGCAGCATTAGAATTCGAGCCTCGACCCACATTTTTTTTAATAAGTTTGCCTTGATTTTTACTGGTTAAAACAACCACCAATCTTGAAGGATCTGAGTTTTATATAGGTGCAAGTTTACTGATACTAACAGAATATCCCAATTTTGTTGAGGTGTTTAAGTTATAATGAAGCTTTATAATTTGGATGAAGTTGAGCATCAGTGGTGCACTGCTGCTAAACCTACTTTCTATTCTTTCATGGTATTTTTTTACCACCCTGCTGTAGAAGGATAATCTTAGAAATTATTAATCCTCCTATTTGTGAAATGTATTAGTTAGATTATGCTGGAAAATGTTATGTAAGTTTTGGTAAATCAAGAAACAAACTTCAAACTTAGATTTTTTTTTCCCATTCAATTTTTTTTCTCTGATGTGCTCTAAGTTTTTATGATCAACATTCATGTTTTAACTAGATTTGTCTAGGCAAACTACTGCTAGACCAAGAGCTAAAAAATCACTTGATGAATGAATCATATATATGAATTAGCAATTGATAGAGAGGTAGTTTGACCAAGGAAGACCATGTTCAACGTTATTCTCAACCCTTGGATGTCACATGTTTTCTGTCCTCTGAACCTCTTCTTTTAATTAGTTTAAATATCAGTTGTTCAATTAAAACGAAAGATGGCAAAGACAAAAACAAAAGGGAACCTTTTTTCAGATTGCAAATGATTAGGTTGGATGTTGGTTGGTTTATTGTGCAGATTGTAAAGTTAGAACCATCATCCCAACCTAATCATTTGTCATTGCCTCTATAAAGACGTACCATAACAGATATCTTAAGTAAAAATTGAGAAAAAGTAGTATATATTTATAGTACTATATTTCAGAAAAACTTGTACGCTAAATAAAAACTTCGTAACTTACTGAAACTATTTTTAATTTAAACTTCAAATGTAAAGTAGAATAAAATAAAAGATTTTATAACAAGTATGAATGTTAACCACCCATAAGATATATGAACTAAAAGCCAGCAGTAGAAATTATTGAACTAAAAGCCTCATATCATAATAAAAGCATCAGCCAATCATAATCAACGATTACTTACAATTCAAGAAGTACATAAATCTTCGAACAACAGTGGCGTAGATTCATGACCAGATTCAACAGATATATAAACCAAAAGATAAATAAATACGGAAAACATAAATAGGTCTAATTTGACGTTCTTTAGATACATCTAATGTGAAGAATAACACATAGCACATTAATTCCCATGACAGATCATTGACTTAGATTGTAAGATGTTAGAATGTATTCATTCAAAAGCCCACTGGTTTTCCCGACGAACTTCCTCCTCCTCCTCAGGAGAGAAGTCATTCTTGATGTTGAAAGTCTTGCGTATCTCCTCTGGTGTCTTGCCCTTGATCATGTCAGCAACAGTTTGGCATGTAAGATCCAACAGGTTCTTGATGTTCAAATAGTTCGCAGCCTACAAAGGAAAAATATCATATCAATAAGCAATTTATAAATCCTAAACTTACAAACTTAATAATAAACACAATAGTCGTGTTTTATATGCAACCAAATCAATGACAAACGGAAAAACAAAAATCTGACTAGTAAAGTATCATATCAATGTATAAGTAATCAAAACATACACAGTGAATAATAAAAACTCAATAACAAAAGTCATAATCTCAATCAAAACTAGATAAAAAGGTAGGTAAAAAAGGAGAAACTGCACAAAGTACATACCTAAAAAGAAGAATATTTTAACAAACCCAAAGATAAAGTAAACAAAACATAACAGAAACAACATAACAAATGACTTAACTTGTCTAAAGTATATATCTGGTATGCAAATTAAAAGTATATGACTCCAATCATCATATTTTCCTTATAAACAATCAAATTGAAAAACAAAAACATCAGAGAATGATCCCATGCAATATTGAAGACTTAGAGAAACAATATTTTCAAAGAATTTTTACAATAGCAGGCACAAACTCAAACATATGAAACAACATCAACAACAATAGGAAAATCCCTAGGATGACAACAAAACAATTGTGATAAATCATAGGTTTGAAAATACGTCCACAACTATGAAGCACAAACACTCTTCAAATTAGGCATACACGAAAACAACAACGAAACTTGTGTCACAAAATTATCCATGTCCGGTGTCCGTGCTTCATAGGTCCATAAAAATTATGACAACATAATCATCAACAACCACAACAACAACAATTCAATCAAACCTAGAAAACCCTTACCCCCCCCCCCTCATAAATCCTAGCATGAAGATAACAATAAAATATCAATTCAAAGAGAAGAAAAATTAAAACTTCAACATATGATTAGAATATGACCAACAAAATCAGAATCAAAAAGACCTAATCTTAAACCTTATATATTAACAAAAAATCAAAAAACAAAAACCCCATGAACAATACAAAAGAAACCGAATCAAAACAAGGAAAAAACCCCAAAAAAACTCACCAATATGAGATCGAAAAGCGTAGCCTGATCAACCTTAACGAAATCAGCATCCCAAGCCTTAAGTTCATCCTCATTAGGTTTCTCATCAGAACCAGAAGCCTCAACATGCTTCTTACAGTATTCAATAACCTTAGCCAAGATCTTGCTTGTAACATTAGGAAGAGGGATTCCATTATCGGCACAATCGTCCTCGATCATATGCTTAATCGTTTGCGATTCCAAAGCCACCGATTCATCGATCTCAAAAGCTTCGCCATCGGAACTCTTGAGAGTAATCTTTTTGGGTGCAGAAGACATGGTGATTGAATTGAATTTTGATTTTGGAAGTTGAAATCGATTTTCCCCTTTTTGAATCGTAGAAACCCTAACCCTCGATTTTGGATTGTGTTTTGAAGTTATGAGAAAAGAATCGGTGTTACTGCTTTATTTATAGTGATGGTGGAGAGATTTTTTTTATTTTTAATTTGTTGAGATTTGGGAGATAAAAAGATTTTTATTTTATTTTTGCGAGATTTTTTTTTTACATTTATCTTTTTAGTGACAAAAAAAGAAAAAGTGTTTTTTTTGTTGGAAAAGGAAAAAGATTTGTTTTTTTTTTGTGTAAAAAAGATTTGTTATTGGAATATGCATTGTCCACCTCGGAAATATAATAAATTGATTACTTATTTTTTTGAGAAAATAGATATTGATTGATTGTTTGTATCAAATTTTTTTTGATTGAGTGCTTATTGATAATTGAATGTCCATGATTACACGTAAAAAATAGGTACAACCATGACGGTTAAATTTCTCTTTTTTTGTACGTAAAACAAAATAATTTTTTTACTAGTAGTTATCTTTTTAAATATAGCATGTCAAATATTTATCTTATTTTTTAAATAACGGATAAATCATTCTTTTATACCGTATTTGAATGTTAGATGGTTCTCAATTTTATTTTCCTGTTATTGAATTTAATTATAAAATTTTAACAAAAAACAACCTAAATTGTTTTGATATATTTTTAAAAAAAATTAAACTTTTAGTAAAAAAAATCAATCTAAGAGCGAGTCATACTTTTAGGATGCAGTTGATTTGTTAAAATTCAACAGAATAAACAAAATAATTTTAGCTATATTATTGTTAATTTATAAATTGTTTTTGAAATTGAACAAACTATGAAACGATAAAATTTAATTTTATGATAAAATCATACTAAAAAAACCTGAAGTGGTAAGAGAAGTTCAATTTATAATCTTAAGGGGGTGTATTCAATCAAGATTTTAAAAGATTTTAAAAGACTTATTTCATGATAAAAAGTCTTGGGTATTCAATCAAGAGTCTTTGTAACTTAAAAAAAATCATGTGGTATTCAATCAAGATTATGTGTGACCTAAAAAAAGTCTGGTTGTATTCAATCAAGACTCTTTGCAACTTAAAAAAAGTCTTGTGGTATTCAAAAATATTCTAATTTCTAAAGATTGTTTGACAAATTAGATTTTGATGGATTGTGTGAGATTTTGTAGTGTAATTATAACATGAAAAAGTCTTGCATAAAAACATGAGATTTCTATGGATTGTTATTTCTTTTAAAAAAAATTCTACATCCTCTCTTCTCTCATTCCTCTCTTTTCTTTCTCTCTTCTCATGCGCTCTATCTCTATGTTCTCTCTTTTTGTCTTTTGTTCTTCTATTTTCTCCTTATCTATTCGTTTATTATTATTTCTATTGTTTTTTTAAAAGACATTATTATTTCTATTGTTATATCATCATTTATCAATTATCATAATATTCAACATAACCATTGATATATTTTCATCATTTTTCATTGTTATCTCTTTCATTTCTCTCTCTCTCTCTCACTCTATTTATTGTGTTTTCTATTTTTCTTTAACTAAGACATTTTTCTTTTCTCTCACCATTGCTCAAGTTTACTATTTTATGTCTTTCGTCCATTTCTCTCTGATTCATTGTTTTTGCAGCGTATATATATATATATATATATATTGTTATTATTATTATTATTATTATTATTATTATTATTATTAGGCTACGCTTCTTATAATACCGGAGGCTAACGAGGGCGATGAGTGTGCACAAGACATGACAATGAGCGGCTCTTGACAACATATTATTATTATTATTATTATTATTATTATTATTATTATTATTATTATTATAGTGAAGTGATTTAGTGGAATATATAATTTCTATTAGATAAAGATATAAAATTATTTATCTGTGCGTATTATATTTTCTCAAACTTTATTGAGTCATTTGAAATCTTAAAAATTATTCATAAAGTAATTTGAAATCATGAAAGTCTTTATTATAAATCCATTGAAATCCTATGTTAAAATCTTGATTGTAAAAAGTCTTTTAAAATTTTACAAAGTAAATAAAGTCCTACGACTTTTTTTTTCAAAATAATCTCTTGAAATCCTAATCCAATACACCGCTAAAAGTTAAAAGTAGTGCATTCAATACCTTAAAATTATAAAAAAGAATATCTCCCTTTCCCAATTTTTTTTTATAAAAAATATCATAAGTTGTAAGAGAGGTTCAATTTATAGTTCATGTGTATGGAAATTGGAGATCATTTAAAATTGATTCATTCTACTTAATCTTAACTTGAAACCATCTTATGACATTTCAATGATAAACCAATTTTTATCTATCTATCTATCTATTTATCATTATTAGCAATATCATTTGCGCAACAAATTCAAAAATAGAAGCACACACAACTTAAGTCTCAAATCCTACAAACATTCAAACAACAAGCTATAAATATATAAAAGTAAAGGAAAAAAAAGTTGAAGAGATGAAGAAAACCTAGAAATGAAAAGGAACAAGTTTGGTGTTGGACGCCGGTTACTGGAGGAGTGGTTGGGGTGATACAGAGTAATGATGAAAACGAAGAGGTCCAAAACCAAGAGAAGAGGATAGTGGTAGCAAATAGCAAGCATGAGGACAGTAGCATACTAGCATGCAAACATTCATTCTCTTGCTCTGCTTGTTTCTTTTTTCAAAGAATAAAAAAATGTGATCTTTGGTATTCTTGATACTTAAAACATGAGTAAAAGTGGGTTTCAATTAAAATAATAGGAATAAAAGTGAAAAAAATAGTTGATACACTATAAATTAAAACAGTATCTAAAATTACGTCTGAAAAATAAACTACAAACTAAAAACAGTATCTTGCCAAACAAAGCCATAGTTTTATAACCAAAAAAAAAGCCTTAGTTAACATATGATATTGCATTATTTCAACCTCCAATCCAGGAAGGTCAATCAAGAGCCAAAACTGTCAAATATAAAACGAAAATTGAACTTGACAATGTACTTCTTAGATAAACAGAAACTTAATGAGTACTAGTTGTTCAATAAAAACTGAGAGCACCACATTTAGCAGCTACCTTGTTAAGAGGGTAATGTAATGTTAAAAAAAAAAAATTTGAAGCCACAGGATGACAATGATTTAATTCAACATCCTCATAAACCAAACCAACCCATTCGGTCATCAAACATCATAAACAACTACTATTACTTACATTTCAAACTGCACTTAAGTTCATGAAAGAAAATAACGCTGTTCAGTGAATATATAGTTAACACACAGCACAAGTGATCCATAAGATAAACAAGTACACAGGCATATATCATAAATAAGAACATAAGCCATAAATCCACATTGCAATTCTTCTTAAGCTTTGAAGAACATCATTCAAATGCCCATTGGTTTTCCCTACGAACTTCCTCCTCCTCTTCTGGACTGAAGTCATTCTTAATGTTAAAGGTCTTGCGAATTTCCTCTGGTGTTTTCCCCTTGATCATGTCTGCTACAGTCTGGCATGTAAGGTCCAGCAGGCTCTTGATGTTTAAGTAGTTTGCAGCCTACAAAAGAAAAATGTCAATTCAACAAGCGAATATGAACAGCTTTATCCAGCTAAATTAACATGAACATAAAACACAGCAGAAGTAATGAAAACACGGGAAAAGGTAAACTGCATTAACAATAGCAAAAGATGAAAACATTAGCAATCAGAGAAGCATGCGACTTTTATTAGAAATTTTATCCTAATCCATACTTAGATTTTCTCATAAAGTATCTAAGATCTTTTGGGTTTGTTTGATACCGGAATAATAACAAAATTGAATATCACCGATTCTCAGTAAAGCAAACAATGAATTGGGATCTTATTAGGCCTACTTTGGGTCCTAAAGTTACAAAAAGAAACCCACAATGCTGCCTACAATTTACTTAATTAAAACACCATTAGTTCACTTCAGTTCCTGCTATAAGGAAAAAAAATCATATGCACTACGGCGATAATCATTCATGTTTTCCAAAGTTCTAAAAAATAATGAAAAAAGTAATTGTTTTTTCTGTTAGAAGTTAGAACATGTTTCCATTGTTTGATAGATAACTTATCAAACAGAAAATTTTACTAAAACCAAACAAAACCTTAATCTAAAGTCCACCCAGGGTTTCTAACCATTGATTGTTAAAACTGTTCAAGATTTAACAAAGCCAAATTTCATCTCAAGATCAATAAACTTAAAATTACACTACCGCTTCAATCATAGATCGATAAAGTATACAATTTTGAATGCAAATTTCAATATTTTTCTTCTTTGAAGTAAGCAAACACAGTAACCCCAAATTAGGTATCAAAAATCACAATGAAACCTTTAGGCTTATCCAAAACATAGCATCACACAATCGATAAAATTGCCGCTACAAACAAAAACAAAATCCATACCAAAGAAACCCTAATTTAACCCCAAATCATCAAATAACCAACACAACAATAAAATCAAAATCAATCCAACAACGATTAGATCTAAACTAAAAAAGAAGAATCAAAACTCAAAACTCACCAAGATTAGATCAAAAAGCGTAGCCTGGTCAACTTTAACAAAATCAGCATCCCAAGCCTTAAGTTCATCTTCAGAAGGTTTCTCATCAGAACTAACAGCATCAACATGCTTCTTACAGTATTCAATAACCTTAGCTAAGATCTTGCTTGTGACGTTTGGAAGAGGAATTCCACTGTCGGCACAATCATCTTCGATCATATGCTTGATCGTTTGCGATTCCAAAGCAACCGATTCATCGACCTCGAAAGCTTCTCCATCAGAACTCTTGAGAGTGATCTTTTTGGGTGCAGAAGACATGGTGATTGAATTGAATTTTGATTTGAAGATTGAAATTGGTTTTGGTTTTTTCCCCTTTTTGTTATGTAGAAAACCCTAACCCTCGATTTTGGATTGTGTTTTGAAGTAGTGAGAAAACAATAGGTGTAATTGTTATATTTATAGTGATGGTTGAGAGATTTTTATTATTATTATTATTTGTTGATTTGGAAGTTAAAAAGATTTTTAAATATCTTTTTTATAACAAAAAAAATCGTTATTTTAGTTTTACTAAAATAAAATTTCTTTTTTTTTGACGAGATAAGAAAAATATTTTTTCATATACATATTATAAGATATTATTACTCTGTTCTTTTTTACTTGTCTTTTTAGAAAAATAATATTTGTTTCTTTTTACTTGTTGTTTTGGTAATTTATATTATATTTTGCCTACCGAGAAAGGCTAGGATCACACTCTCTAACATATTTTTTTAACACACTTCAATTAAAATTAGCCACATCACCCCACTTCTTCTTTTATTTTAATTCTTTATTTATATAAATGAGTAAATTAATAAGGAAAATGAGTGATGTAGCTAATTTTAATTAGAGTGTGTTAGAGAAGTGTGTTAGATTGTGTGACCATAGTCTTTGCCTACTATACTCCATTCCTATTTTATTTTATAGACTAAATTTTGTTTTTTTTTTTGTTGAAACAATATAGTCTTTCTATTGTATACAAATTTTGTTTCTTTTTAAATAAAATTTGTTACAATTTTTGTAGAAATAGATAATGTTTATAGAAAAGTATGAATTTATTGGTGTATTAAAAATATGATATATATTTTAAAAAAAAATGCATAATAGAAAAATTATGTGCAAAAATACATTTTTCTATTTTGGTTTTTTTTTTAAATGACAAGTAAAAATGAACGGAGGAGATAGTAACTTTTGTTTTTTAGAGAATACATATATTGGTTAATTGTTTGTGTTTTTTTTATAGGTAAATGTTAGTTGTTCGTGTATTGTTAGTATATTATTATTTTTTTATTAATTGTTTATTGATAATATTTAATGTTAGGAATATTCTTAGTGTATTGTTTTTTTTTGTATGATTGATAGTGTATTGTTAGTAAATGTTTATTTTTTGATTAATTGTTTATTGATAATTGAATGTGCACTTTTTTGTGGTAAGGAATGTGCATTGATTACACATAATAAATAGTATGTTTAATTGAATATTTAGTCTCTTAATTAGTTTATTGGTTTCATTTTGTTTCTTAACTAATTTTTGTTATAAATTGATCATTTAATTAATTTATTAGTTGTTAGTGTATTATTAGTATATTGTCATTTTTTGATTAATTGTTTATTGATAATTGACAATTTAAGATATGTTTATTGTTTAAACAATATATGTATATATATACACTTATATTTACATGAAAATTGACAATTTAAGATTTGTTTATTGTTTAAACATATATATATATATATATATATACACTTAATATCAAAAATAAAAATGATTATTAAATACAATGAAATTAGTTGAGATTTATTTGTATTTTGGAATTCGAAGTTTGAATTATTTTTGCATTGGTTTTAAGTAGTATTGTTTAAACATATATAATGTTTATTTTATGTAGTATTTAACTATTAATTTTTTTTGTTTTACTCCATGAATTGAAAAATTATATAATCTTTTTTTTTTTGCTTTTTTTAAAATTATATGTAGTTTCATCTAGTTTATTAATCTCAATAGGACATAAATCCTTTGTTACGTATAAATTTAGCTCAAAATATCTCCATTCAAACGTTTTATTTAAAAAGATTAATTTTTTTTAGTTAAAATAAGATCTAAATATTTTTTTTTGTAAAAAACAAGATCTAAGTTTACTGTGGCTAGGCTTCGCCACAGCAGTAGCGATAATGATTTTTCTTTTCATCATCCTTGACTTTACAAAACGACTCATCGTGGTTATGAAGAAGCACAGTTTCACTTGGTGATTCTGATTTGCCTATCTCTTATGATGGACATTAATTGGAACTATGAGACACAATTGAGTTGCATAGGTTATTCGTGCACTCCGACGGAGCATATTCCTCATTAGAAATTGATTGTGAAGGATAACCTATTCTCATTGCTTATTAATAGGCAAACACTCCGTCGCCACTCTTATTGATTAGATCAATAATCTTAATCATCGTCTTGAACGGTTTATGAAAGTCCGAATGAATCACCCGCTTCTCTCTTTAGCTCCTCTTTTTGGTTTCGGATAAGTGCATCAAGATGGTGTTCAATGCAGTTTTGACCCCTATTATTATAGTAAGCCACGATTAATTAGTTCTATCAAATTTCCTATCTTTTTAGGTAGATCTATGTTTGAATGAATACAAGACTATTATTGATTAATCATTGTTTTTGTAATATGTGTGTTGTTTGAACTTACTCAACTTTGATTTGAAAAAAGAAAGATATAAGTTTATTGTTAAAATCCATACAATTTAAAGTAGTTTTATTTGGAAAGATAGAATATAAATTTTTTATTTGATATGATATACCGATTTCAAATTTAAATCTTACACGTAGATATAGATTTTATTATTTGTAGAAACCATAAGGAAAATAATGTGAAATGCATTTTATTAACATGCATAAGTATCATTAATCTACATCAACAACTTCATTTATTGTACTTTAGCAAGTTTAATAACTGCTTCGTAGTCAATTTCACCGAACTTTCAAATTCCAGCAACATGAATTTTTAGGATTTCCATCATTGACTACTCATTTGGTAATGAAAGTTCAATTTTACGATCTAGTCCATCTGTGCGAAGAAGGCCAAAGTCAAACACATCAGGCTTATTTGTAGCCATAATGATTTTAACCAAGAGAGTAGCGACAACATCCAAATTATTCTATATTTATTTTTAAGAAGTATAGATCTAGTTAATGTTAAGAACAATAACATAAAGGGAAATCACTTTTCTAAGCTGATCAAACCCATCCAGCTGGTTAAGGAGCTCGATGAGGGTCCTTTGAATTTCACGATCATATCACTTGTGCCCTCACTAAAACGCCGTCCGCCAATGACATTGATCTCATCCATAAATGTAATGCAAGACTAAATAAAGTATGGAAACAATAAAAATTAATTCTTAGTAGGTATTTAGAAAAGATTAAAAAATAGTTTAGTGCAATAGAAGTTCTTCGTACCTGATGATCACGAGCATACTTAAACATTGCCCTAATCAACCTTGAATTTCACCAGTAAATGTATCAATTATAACACTAGATACGACATGAACAAAAATATAACTTTGATTAAAATGACACATCAAACACTTGGAGCACCTGGAACAAAAATACAACCTTCAAGAAGTTAACATCAATATTGTTAGCAATTGTTCTCGCTAATAATGTTTCCCAGTTCGAGTACGTCCATAAAGAAGAACAATTTGTGAGAAGTAATTTCAGTTATTTTTCCTTCAATGAAACACTAGTCATAAGTCATACAAATATAAATATGTTCGAAAATAATATCCTTACATTGAGTGGTTTGATTCCAACTCTAAGAAAAAACGTAGGATTCATTAGAGGCATTCAATTGATTCCCTTAGTTCTCGAATCTGATCTGAAAGCCCTCCAACTGAAGAGTAACTTGCTGTATTAAGCAATTGTTAAACTTGTTGAGGTACAATAACTTACTTAAGGGAATTGTAAAGCTCTGTGAAATTGACTACGAATCAGTTGTTAAACTTGTTGAGGTACAGTAAAAAAAGTTGTTAACGTAAATTAAGGATACTTATGCATGTTAATGAAATGCATTTCACATTTAGAATCGTGAGGAAATTGATTTTCAATGAGAAAAATGCTTAAGGAATTTTTTTACCATAACAATGGCAAGGAAATTAGAGGGAAAAAAATTATAAATATTATATATAAAATGAACAAATTTAATTAATGTTTAAATTTTTTCATATTAAATAACATAAATAAAATTGAAAAAAATAAATGATCAATTTTAAGTTAGAAACTAAATGAAACTAGTTGAGATTTGTTTGTATTTTGGAATTCCAAGTTTGGATTACTTTGTGTTTGGGTTTGGTTTTGTAAAAACAAAAGAAGAAAATTAGAAAAATATGTGTTTGTTGAGTAATATGTATAGTTATTAGGATTGATTTGGATTTGATTATTTTGTTTACTAACACTCCCTCCGTTCCATTTTAAGTGTCACATTTGCCAAAAATGTTTGTCTCAAAATAAGTGTCATATACTATTTATAACATTATTTTTTCCTATTTTACCCCTTACTAACACTTCTAAAACAATCATTAAAGAATAAAAAAACTAAAAAAAAAGAATTTACAATGTGAACAATCATTATGTTTGTCTAAATAGCTATGTAACTATGAGCCAATGCCTTCATTCCAATGACTGCACATATATTTTCAATGGCGCTAAGTAAGGAAAAATGAAACAATTTTGTTTATAAAGAGAACATAACCTTTTATTTACACATTTTTCTTAAAGTGTGTGATTTGGTCAACTCTGACACTTATATTGGGACGGAGGGAGAATGTTTATTTTGACTATGAAAATAATGTTTATTTCGGTAAGTATTTGTTTATTAAATAAAAAATGAAGGGGTGAAGCTATTTTTAGCTGATTATTTTTGTTTAGTTTTTTCTTCATGATTGGTAAGGGACTTTTGATTATCCAATTTATCACTGATATGGTTTTTTTACGTGTCGAACAATCATTAATTTCATTTTTTCTTTTTCGAATGATTATATTCATCTTATTTGGACTATAAATTATACATACCAAAAAATATATATACTCCCTCCATTTTTTATACAAAAAAATTGGTCAATGGCGATTTATTTATTTTTTAAAATATCACCTCAATGATTATTAAATGATTGTTATATACAATGAAATTATTTGAGATTTATTTGTATTTTTGAATTCTAAAATTGAATTATTTTTGGTTTGGTTTTAAAAAACAAAAAAGAAGAAATTTAAGAAAATATGTTTTTCTTTAATTAGTAATATGTTTATTTTGACAATGAAAATAATGTTTATTTCATGTACTATTTATTTATTAAATGAAAAATGAATAGGTGAAGCTAGGTTAAGAAATAATAAAGATTGATAAGTTAAGTCATTTTACTCTTATATCATTGAGAGAAAAATTCATTAAATGAATGTTTTAGTTTTTGTAAGGATACAAATGAAAAGTCGTTATTAATATTAACTTAGTTTCTTAAAAGGATCAAAGTTTTGTAACAACATCAAAAATTTAAAAGGGTCAATAGTGATGATCAAAATAAACAATGGAATTTATTAGTGCTCGTCAAAAAAAAAAAAGTATTATCTATTATAGATAAGATACGAGAGGTGCTTAATAGTGATGATCAAAACATGGAAACATTGTTTCACCACCAAGATAAAATTATTATGCATATTAAAAACATTGATTATGAAAATTACAAAGATACGACGCGTAACCTGGTCCAGAACAACAACAATTATTCCAACAAGATCAAAACAATACCAGAATTTTGGGAGAATGTGATTTCTAACCATGACCTACTTAAAGGTTGGTTATCCAACTCTGACCTAATGATATTTAAGAATTATTTAACATTTTTTGAAATAAAATTAATTCATGATGACAACAATAATATTTCAAACTATTCCTTCATCTTTAAATTTAAGCCAAATCCCTAATTTACCAATAGTGTACATATCGTTGTCTTGTTGATGAAGAACAAATATTTTTATCTCAATATCACGTGCAATGGAATCTTGATAAAAAACCAACAGGTGTTACTGTAACCCAGAAAAGAAATTCTGAAGGTCTTGATATCACCCAAAAAAGCGAGACTTATTTTAATGTCAGTTTCTTTCGGTGGTTTGTCCACCTCAGAAGCACGATCTAATGAGAGATTTGTAGTTTGCAGATATTCTACGGGACATCTACTTAAACCCGTTCAATTCTTATGTAGAGGAACATGCGCCAACTGATGACAAGGATATAGATCCAGCAACATAACTCTCCTCTTGTAATTGCAAGATTATTAAGTTTGGAGCTCATTTTTGTGAAGTACATATTTTATTCTCTGCTTTTATTCCGCCAGGTCTAGAATGACTTGGAACAAGCTATGCACAAAACAATGAAATATCAGTAAATTATTCATATGTGAAAATGAAAATGTGTTAATTTGTAATTTGTAATCAATTAGTTAAACGTACAAGAAGATGAACAGAATGCTACTTTCTTGAACAAGGATGAGGAAGATTTCAACAGAAGGGATAACATTGTTGTTTGTTGAAGAATCGACGGCCTGAGAACTAGGGTTTTGTGAGAAAGAAAACTAGGTTCCAATTTAGTTTGTAATATTAACAGTGTGATGTGATGAATATTTTTGATTGGTTAAACAAATCTTTTGTACGAAGAGTGTGGAATGGGTGTACGAGAATAATGAACAAATTTATTTTATTCCTTAAAATTTTAGTATTTTTTACACACTTTTCATTTAAGTTGTCTAAAATATCAAAATAATTGTTTATCCACCAAATATCATAGACAAGATTTGTGTAATACTTTAAACATATGTTTTTACAGATCAAACACATTCCTAAAATACGATAATTTATCTTTTTTTTAACAATTTTTCTATTTATTTTTTAAAATAAAAGTCATTTTATTCTAAAAAAAGAACAATTTAAACTATAACAAAAAAATAATTTAATCATTTAGAACTAACAATTTATATTTGTAAAAAAAAGTGAATAATTTATTAATCTAATTTAAAATATTAAATAAAATGCGTCAAAAAAATGTTTAATAAAATGAATAGTCGAACAAAGATATAAAATGAAAAAATTTAATTAACATTTAACCTTTTTCATATTAGATAACATAAACAAAATTGAGAGATTAAATGATAAACTTTAAGTTATAAACTAATATTATTAATTTATAAAAATACATTATAATCAAATAAAAAATTATAAGGTCGTAAAGAAAAATTACCAAAAAAATTATATTTCTTATATTTTTATTTTCAAAATGAAAACATCAGATATAGACATTGAAATATGTTTTTCTATAGTAACATATTTGTTTTGACTAAGAAAATAATGTTTATTTTATGTAGTATTTATTTATTATTATTTTTGGTCAATTAGTCTTTTTGTTTTACTCCATGAAATAAAATATTATATAAGTTTTTTTTTAAATTATATTTCGTTTCATTTAGTTTATTAATCTCAATAGGAGAATAAATTTTTTGTTACGTATAAATTTAAGTTTCATATATTTTTTTAAAAAACAAGATCTCAGATTATTGTTAAAATCCATAAAATTTAAAGTAAGTTTTTTGTAAACAATTTAAAGCAGTTTTATTTGTTATAATATACTGAATTTGAATTTTAAATCTTACACATAGATATAAATTTTATTATTTGTAGAATATTGCGGCTATTGTCTTGACTCTTGAGTATATAGACGCGCCATTTCATTCACTCATATCTTATGTATCTAGTAATATGTTTTATGTATCACAATCATTTTGAATTGTCCAACTTTATTATCAAACTATTGCCTAGTTGATATTATAGGAATTCAGTTCCTCCGTTTGTAATTCTTCTTAATTTTCTTTCTTTATTTTCTATTAATCAAAAAATATATTGTTTCACTCCGCTCCGATCAAATTACATTAACCAAACCTTAAAACACTCCCTACCTTCTTCATCTCCATTCTCCAACCTCATGAAGACTTTTTTTTTCACTCTCCTATCTTCATCTCCACATATTCTCACAATCTTTGCCAAAATTCTATCTAATATAAAATTACATATTTTCTAAAAAGGTATTTTATTTTACTACAAAATAGGATTAATTTTTCATTTAACAGTTAAAATGATTTTCTTCACAAAATAATTTTCTAAAAAATCTATAACAAACACTATTAAAATGATAAAGCATATTTTTGGAGAAAAAAACATGATTTGTACATAAACAACCTCATACTTTCCCTCAATTTATCTTTTACTATTTTTTTCCTTTTTGTTTTGTTAAATTCTCTTGAGGGAGATTTATCATCCTTTGTGATTCTAACTGCCTCGAGATATTAGTCTTTACAGTTACGTACATAAAATATTAGATTTACACACAAAAAACGCATTATTCACCACACAAGATGTGTAAGGCTTTATTAAGCTACAACATAAACTCAACTTTATAAGAGTTAACATGAATCTAAATTGTCAATTATTTGTTATAAGGCACTTTCAAATGTATACAACCACCACACAAAAGCTCCACATTACATGTGATAGATACAAAAACACAACACACATTTGTTTAACTGAAACTAGAAAGAGGAAATTAAAGGCTGTGTTACATCTAACTGAACTCTTTTATTATGTTCCTTACATTAGAATCAAAACCAAATGATCACATTGGTGAACAAAGAAAAATCCAAACGACAAATACAACAAATCTTAACCATCCATTTGAGCAAGAAGATAAGTTATCAGTTCAGAGACCCTCAAACAACCGCATGTGGTCTTCAAATGTTTCACCATGTCTGATTTTGCTCAACGATCCATCATCTTCAACCTGAAATGTTTTACATAATAAGATACCATTCTTCATGACATATCATAGACGGAGATGAAATAGTGTTTTTTCAAGCAAAGCCGTACTTCTCATCATACCATTAAAAACAAAAATAGCGCAAATCAATATTGAAAGAAATATTTTTTGTTCATATTTTTGGATAAACGTATCAAGCGTAAATTTATTTACTCAAGACCTAAGAAAACATTACGAAAAACTATTATTAGGACCACCATTTCAAAATGAATTTGCTAACAATACGTTAATTCTCATTAATGATTATTGGAATGAGTTTGTTTCCCCTGATACCCCTCCCAAAACCAGTTTATTGTTCAATAGAGAAGCCTGTCTAACATTAGCAAATGACGAAAGGATGATCCATACCCAATACTCCGGAGGTCGCATCTTTAGATTGTAAGTAGATGCCATACTCATGCAATAAGCACCAGCATCATGAACAACAAGACCAGTACCCTGCAATTAGAACTCAGATTAGATACTCCAACTTCAAAGAAGTTTGCATTGGTGACATCGTGATGCAGTGTTGTCAATTACAGATTATGAAAAATAGAAGTTTGGGCAAATTCTGTTACGCTACAGTACCATAATGCCGCAATAGCCGCTATTTGACAACAAATCTTAATAATAGTTATGCAAGTATATTATTTATGCACCTATTTAAATATAATATCAATACAAAATAGTACCTTGGCAGGAGTTGGGAGTTCTCTTCCTTTTCCTAAGAAATCTGCAGACTCGCAGACAGGGCCGACAACATCGAAAGTTGCTATCTCAGCATTTGCTGGGGCAGGGGAAACCAGCTCTATATGCTGCACATAAAACAAAGATGACATTATTACATTAACAAAAAAGAAAACTGGAACAGCAAAGCTGCATTAGGATTTAGGGTAGTATTAACATCAAATAATTAAATGGGCTTAAGCTCTATCAACTTCCAAGCAACTTCTTTAGAATACAATTTAATTCTTTAGGCAAAAGCTTTAATGTTGTTGCATGACTTGCATCCCAACCAAATCATGATATATTAAAATTTTGAACGATTTTTAGTAGCACATTATCATATATTTAGTTGAAAGAACATGCACTTAAAGGGTCTAGAATCCTTCATAAATCTCCATATAATCATTAACAAAATAGATAAGCACTGATATTAATGATTTATGTGATAAGCAACAAGAGACTAGCAATTACTAGATAGAACAAATACCTGGTAAGCATCATAAAGACTTGGGCGGATAAGTTCAGCCATACTTCCATCAATGACAATGAAGTTTTTAGAGCCGTTAGTTTTGACACCTGTCACCCGATTGACTAAGCAACAGGTATTTGCTATAAGTGATCTCCCTGGTTCAATGATGAGTTTAAGACCACGAGAAATAACAAGCTCCCGTACCTACTCCAACCGTGAAAATAAATAATATTCAATTAGCAAGGATAATGTAATAGGTACAATTAAATAAGAACAGTTCTATCATTAAATGGCAGATAAAAAGAAACAAATGGTCTGCTATGATTTATAACATATGCAAACACACATGAAGAACACCTTTCGTAGGATACACTAAAACTTAAAAAAATACTACATATAATCGTGTCCTTGAGACTACTTGGTAACCTTCACACAACAAGCTGGTTCATTGGGTTTAAATTTAGTCCAAAAACTAAGATTCATCAACAAAAACTTAATCTACATTAGATCTAAGGTCGTGAGTACTGTTACAATATATGAATATATACATTTGCGTACTTTTTACAAATGTCATACTCTAAGGTCCTGATTACTGTTACAATATCTGAAAAGGATTATTACCGCATGTCCTTGCATGTCACGATTACATAGTGGATATATAATTTTAAAATACTAAGGGCTCATTTATCAGTGGTATTTCTTATTCTTCCAAGGAATTATAAACTTAATGAGATAAAATGAAAAGATAAAATGAGTTATATGGATAGAGTCCTCACGGTATCAATTAGATCTCTGGGTTTAGGAAGAACAGCACCGGCATGATAGTAATCAATCCCAAGTCCACCACCAATATTTAAATAATCAACTTCGAAACCCTGAGCTCGAATTTCATCAATGTAGTTGACCATAATAGTGGCCGCATCCCTGAAAATATCTACCTGAAAAGGAAGTGAAAATAGCAAGCAACAACCATGTCAACACTTATATTATGATGAAGATTAAGAATCAGCATACACCAGTGCAAATTCACCAATCAAAGCATATATACATAATAAAAGACATTTTCGGATAACCTTGGTAATGGTTGATCCAAGATGACAATGGGCCCCTACAAGCTTTAGCTCAACAGGGTGCTCCTTCACAGCATCTAAAAACCACTGCAGCTTCTCATTTCTAATGCCGAATTTAGAGTTCTTATTTCCGGTGGCAACATAAGGATGGACCTAGGGATAACAAAGATAAAAAAATTTAGATACTTTTATAACAATACACTTATAAATACATATGTCTCAAGCTGTGCCTATAGTGATGTTGTGCACAAAGCAATCAAAACTAACATAAAAACAAAGATTTTGTGATGAAGGAAAAAATACGAAGCGGGAGGGAAATCACTGATCGATAAAGTTGAGGAAATATAATAGGAATAAAAAAAAATGTCACTGGTTGTGAATGTTGTAGATAGTTAAGACTTAAGAGTATGAACTGTCGTTTGCTCTGAAAAATGTGTAAAACAGAACTTAGATGAATGTCTTAGTCATAAAAAATCTCCATTTTCTTCTAGGCTTAAAACATATTCGTCAATCCTAGTAGCTAAAATATTATAGTATTTAAATGATCAAATGTTTATTTTGGCTTTCCGAAACTTATCATTACCACCAATAAATGGGAAAAAACTAGCAATAAATATACCTGCGGATCAACATCAGGATTAATCCGAAGTAACACATTCACCCTCTTTCCAGCAATTCTTGCAGCCGCCACAATGTTTTCCAAGTCAAATTCACTGTCAATGTTGACAAATACACCTGCTTCGGCAGCCAACACCAAATCCTCCAAAATTTTCCCATTTCCATTAAAGATACACCTATTCATTAATAGAATGACCCAAAAATACCCTCAGAATCTCATAAATTGTCAACAACAGTAAAGTATAACTGACGAAAAAATTGCCAAACTATATAGTTTGCAGTATCAATGAACCAGATTCATACATACAGGTTCTAAACTTGATTTCAATATCGAAAAAGTTCATACTAAATCACGTCAATCGAATCAAATTATCAAACAAACTCCATACAAAAACATAATCATCAAAAGCTTAACAAAACAACATTTAACCAATTATAAAGTATCACTGAACCATATTCATTCATACATACATACCTACAGGTTCTGAACCAGATTCATCAAAAAAGTTCATACTAAATTTTACATTAAACTTGCTTTTAGAATAAAATTATCAAAACATAACTAAATCACGTCATTCGAATCAAATTAACAAACCAACTACATTCAAAATCATAATTATCAAAAGCTTAACCAAACAACAGTTAACAAATTCCAAATAAAAACCTGGTGGGATCAAATCCAGCACGAAGAGCAAGTTTAAGCTCATTTCCACTAACAAGAACAGCACCACAACCCAAATTCCTCAAATGCTCCAAAATCTTATAATTATTATTAGCCTTAATAGCATAACCAATAATCGAAGTCAACCCTTCCAATGCATCTTTATAAGCTACAACATTTCTAGTAATCTGTGGCTTACTATACAAATAAAAGGGTCTTTTTTCAACAGATTCCATAATCTCATCCACCTTAAGACCCTCACAATACAAATACCCATCTTCGGATTTGTTGAAACAATGCTGAAAATGAGTGTTCTTTGTGGTTTCTAGTGAGGTTTGTTGGGATAAAACAGCTCTTAAAACACATGATTTGATGGTGGGTTTTGATTTGAAGGGAAAAAGAAGGTTTTGGGGTAAAGGGTTTTTGTTGAATGAGTGATTATAGGTTTTGGGAAGGGAATGAGTGTGAGAAATGAGGTTTGTGGCTGCCATGGTGATGATGGACAAGTTCAGTTGTTAGAGATTTGTAGGAAAGTCAAAACCCTCTTCGTATCGTGTTTGGTGGCTTGTCTCTTAACAGAGGTAGTAGGGGATTGTGTTGTGGTTTTAGCCTAATATTGTGTATTGTTATTTTTTTACCGTTTATTTTTATTTGTCGTTTTAAAAAAAATATATCAAATTAAAAATGTGTATTTTTGAAATATATATCTTAATTTTAATTCATCAATATTTTTTTTTTTGCACATATACTTTCTTATCTTTTACTACAAAAATTAAAACTACAAAAAAATTGCAACAAAAGTTATTTAAAAAAAACAAACGAAAACTTTGTTACAAAAAAAATTAAGAAAGAATGTATAATAGATAAAATATAACTTAAATTATCAAAATGACAAATAATATGAAATAAATATTTTTTTCTAAACGACATATAAAAAAGAAGTGGATATAATAACTTATAAGTTCATCATGAAAAAATAATCATGTTTAATAACCTCTTTATTGCATGAGTTTATAATCTATTTTACTAATTTATAACTTATTTTCGTTTTTCTTGTTAAAAAAAAAAAACTTATTTTCGTTTTAGCTAATAATTTACAATTGTGATTGTGGGTTACTTGTTTCATCTTTCCTTGTAATATCTTTGCTACCCTTGAATTTCTTATTTGGAGTATGCTTTAATAAAATTTTGCAATTAAAAAAAAAACAAAACCTCTTTGTTTCTTTATGTTTTTTGGTTTTTTTTGTTGAACTGCAAATAATTTTATTGAATTAGAATGAAATGTACAAAGAATACACAACAATCCAAGAGATAATAAAAGCTCCCCAAACAGTCCAGCTTTAAAAGCCAGAGAAGCTAACAAAACTAATGTACATAACACAACTAAACAAAACAAAACAAAGAAGCAACATAGAACTAAAACAACTACAAGAGCTGAACAATGCCGCCGGCCAAGCACGGGGAAACCACCACGGACTAAGGTATAAAAGCTGAACCACTCACCGCAAAACACAATCTTCCGGGTTCCAAATCCATTCATACAATAAGCACGGACTTTTTGCAGTCTTATGGATAAACCACTGCCACGATAATCGCTGAATATAATCCACCACACTCCCAACCTCACCCTCCATGTTGTTGAATATCCTATCGTTCCTGGTCTTCCACACCGTCCAAATAAACGCAAGCCACAAATTATACTACTTTACTAATCAAGCTTACGAGAATCAAGTGGTTGAAGACTTTCGAGTAAAGATGGATCGTTCCCGATAATTCAAGTTCAAATTATACTACTTTACTAATCTTTTGACCAAGCTTCGGATTACTATAGCTTATTTTATCATAAATACTAGTAGTAGATAGTAAAAGAAAAGTAGTTAATGCACATTTAATGGAGAACATGTCTTCAAATTTGTGTATTTTAAGCTTCTTTAGGGGTTAACATGATTTGAAGGTTGATTCGAATAAGGGTGCTGAAATTGGGTTATAGTGACTCACTAGACTACTTGAGTTGAATCAGAGTATGCATGCATGATTTTATTAATCATGCTGTAAAAATTCGCTCCTAAAAAATCTTATGTTGAGTGTTTCAAATCATGCTTGTTTTGCTTATAAAAATAAACTTGATGTGTTTATTTCTCTACTATATTTATCTATGGTTATCTTTAGATTGATTGTTTAATTTTTCTCTACATGTTGGTTCTAGTTCTAGATTTGTTCTAAGTTTAATTTTATTTGTTTTAACTGTTTAGTTTAATTGTAATTATTTCACTCTAATCTTATTTGAATTCATAACACCTTCATTATTTTATTTTATTTTATTTTAAAATGGCAAAATTTTATTAGGCAAACTCCATAACAAGAAAGTACAAGAGTTGCAAGATAAACAAATGAAAATACTCACAGCAACCAAAAGACACCCAAAACAAAACACTTCCAAACACTAACAAACCATCCTTTACAATAGAAACAAACCTACACCCAGGCCACACTAACAACGACCGTGCACATAAAAAGACTCCTCTAACGCACAAGACAATTTCCGGAGTCCCAAAACCACTCATAAAATAAACATGACGACACTTTTAATTTCCCAAGGCACCCCTTCCAACTCAACACTTTTATGTCACCCACCAAAATACTACTAGCTTCCACAACTCCATTTGCAAAGATCTTATTATTGCGTCTTCATAATTAATTTTTGTTACTCTAGAAACTAAACACACATTCAGATTCAAAGTAAAAATACTTTAGCCATTTGAGACTACCGTTTTTAAGCTGTGCTTTTGAACGCAATGATCAGAAACACTCAAAACAGTATAAGCATGCAAAACTAAGGTAAAGTTAAAAAAGTTAAATCCTCTAACACCCAAGATTTAAACAGTTAAAAAGTTAAATCCTCTAAAACCAAGATTTTAATTGATTCAACTAAGTGTCCCCCACTAACATCCAAAAATTGCCATTTACATTTTTGCACACACGTACACGGTGAGATCTAATACAGCAAATTATGCTTATGTTGTTTGTCTTCAAATAATTGTTTTGCCAAATGACACATTATCTTGTCAATTTGGGTGTCTTTTTCATGATCAACAAATATGCTTAAGGGTCCCATGTGACATTAATGGACAAATTAAAACCCACTTTAATCTCACATCGATGTATACCATCGAGACAAAACATTGTAGCCTAAATGAAAATTGGACAAAGACACATAAAGTGTGTAACCCACTTTAATTTCCCTAAAATGTCATGAAAGCTATATGTACACAAATGAGGAATACAATAATAGTTACGTGCACAACAAGAATGAACATGAAATCCCATGGAAGGGTATGTGAATGCAAAAACAAATAACGCTGCAAGCAATACTCGAAGAAGTTCAAATATCCTATCCTCACTCAAGGTATTGTTAATTAATTTATTGATTTGCTCACTAATGAGACATGGAAGGTAAATATAAAATCGGAACAAGATTTTATTCCGGCCTCAAAAACAAAAAATGCAAACATATGAATGTCGGTTTAATCAGTGAGCAGTTAAGTGCACGATTAGAGTTTCAGTACATTGACAAAATCACAGTAAGGTGTCAAACATACAAACTGCGTCTGACGAAATAGACAAACAAAATCTAACAAAAGATTACGATTAAATACGCCAAGAAATGAAGTCAAACTATATTCGACCAGGAAAACAAAATATTAATAATGATACACAAGGTAAATATAGAAGCTACTTTTGTAGTGTACAATACAACACAAACAAAATTACTATACATACATAGTTTAAAAGAGGCAAGGTACACTGAGAATCAAAATACATAGTTCTTGCCTTCAAGTTAGAATTCCAGTAGCCTCTATTTTAATGTCTTCTAGGATTCTTGAATAACCAAATGACAGTTTCATTTGTTACTTAAGATTCCATGTACTGGGAAGGTGGAGGGCTTGTTTTGGTCTTCGCAGAGCCTGCAAAATGATTCAACATCAAATGTGTTGTATGCCTCGTTAGCACTGATAAGCAATAAGTATTTATGGCTAAAAAACTTACAAAAATATTTCATGGTAAACAGACATTTACAACAAGAACAATCTAGATCCAATTGAACAGCATGCAACTATGCGATATTCGGTACAAGAGAGTTTATAGTATTCGGTACAACAAGATGAACAATACGACGAGGACATACCACTAACCCCACGGATCTCCACTTCTCTCCATTCTTGTACGAGGGCACAACAGCAGCACATCAAATGAGAAAGAAAATCATCAACAAAGCCCCCCTACCATAGAAAGTAACTGTGAGTAATATGAAATATATAACGAGACCAGCAAATGTAAGCATGCACATATGCTCAAATTCTAACAAATAAATCATTGTGTAGTAATTTTATGGTGTTGTAGTCAATTTCCAGGATTTTAACTCGTGACCTCCAATCTAGGTCACAAGGCAGCAACCTTAGTGTTGCGCAAAGGATTGACAAATACATTATTTTTTATAACTTGCCTTGAAAATTAGACAAATAGATTTTATTTTGAAATGGCAAGCATAAGAGTTGGTTAAACTGAAAACTATGACTGCTAGCCAGCTGCTATTTCATGTTTACAAAAATAGTCGTGGTAATGGAATATATCCCTCAAAGTAAAATGAATATATTTTCAACAGCACCACAAAAAACTTTACCAGAGAAAGCATTATACTTATATGTTATATGCATCTTCAACAACGAAATAAAGTATATAAAAATCCACAACATAAAGAGGTGAGGTGACAAGTCATATTTATCACTAGAGAGAAGGAAGGAATCATTACCGTGATGTTCAACATCTTCCGAAGCTTTCTCCTTATGCAGCAAGTATAGCAACAGCAGGACAAAATTAACGAATATGCCATCAACTCATTACATGCTTCTGAAGAGGCTGAACAAACACAAACTAAAATCATAATCACAGAACCTCACAGAACCCTTGGCATAATCCCAGATTGAAGGTAAGCATAACAGCTAATGAGTAATGTTAGCAACATAAGGAACCCTTGGCATTATCTCACAAGTTATATTACATAATCTGAATTATCTGAATTATAGAAAATCATGTCGTCATTATTAGTGAATTTCTTCAAGATTACACTTCAGTTTTTAAAACAGAAAAAGGTACAGATATTACTAGGATTTCATACTGCTAGCTTCCGTCACAAGTCATGATAACCAACAAAGGTATTTTACTAAGGAACAAAATCTCAATTGAACCTGAATAGTATAATGTAAAGATAGATCCCAATTTGATTCACTAAATTCTAGCTTTGTTTGCAAGAAGCATTACTCAAATATAGATTCAACACTTTAGTGCTAACACATACAAGATAGCTAACTTACACACGGGCCTGTTTTTTACAACCGTAGCAATCTTTGAAAATGTTCCGCAAGGACAGAAGAACGTCTTCATACCTGCAGATCAAATGACATACTAATTACTAAAAATGAAAAGTATAGAGAGATTTCATGCTGTACAGAGGGCTCCTTGTCTTTCGGTTTTTATTAAAAAAAATATTTTACTAAAACATAAGGGGTTTTTATGCTCAGTGAGACAACACCTATCAATTGATCATATCTCAGATACATTTAACACTCATATACGACTTGGCTTTTTTAGCATAATTCATGACAAAGTAATTAAGGGGTTTCAAGTTAGTAGTGCCGACATAATCGAAATGCACAAGGAAACATACTATTCTATTGCAGCTGACCAAACTTTTAAAATATTAAGCAAGAGAGAACATACAAAGAGAAGGTTCGGAGCAACATGCAAGTAAATCAGTGTGCCAGTCTTCCTGCTGATATGAACCTCCCGTTGACATCACATCCTTTTGGGAAACAGAAAATCTGACCGAGGCCATACATACATATAAGCACCAATTAAACACAGTCAATATAAGTTAATAACCAAAATAGTAAGGCAGATTAATTTATTAAAAATATCTAGTATGATTTTTGCTTAACTAGTTGTCCTAAGTGAATCTACCACACCTTAAGTTGTGGAAGAGGGAAATGAATTACCTTGATTGCGAGATACCCTTTTCATCATTGGCATCAGAGTAACTGTGTTTCTCTTTCTTATGACTTTTTTCAGGTGAACACTTGTCTGGAAGAGAATACTCTGCTACTTTAGTGACATCTAATAAACGTTGGATGACTTCACATTGATTCATGTCCAAATTTGCTTGTGACCTTTGTAGCTCTAGGTTAAGCTTTTCCTTTTCTTTTTTGATCGCTTCAGGGAAAGAACAGTTGGGGTAAGAACAGGAGAGATTTTTCTTCAGTACTGCAGCATCTTCCTTGTCGGGATCGGGTTTAAAAATAACTGTATGTGCCTGTTGGTCCTCATCGTCTAATGTGTATTCACGTTGATCATGTTCAATAACTTCAAGTCTCTCCTGCATGATCCAGAGAAGCAATCGGTTGTCAACCACATTTTAGACCAAATTTACAAACGCAGAAGCTACCATTACAGTGACAGTATACAATAGGTCAAAGTCCTTAAATATGCAAAATCCTTAAACATTGTGAAACAACCTCACATGTGCAGACATCTCTCACAAACATGAGGAAAAGGAACATCGATTTGATTATTGCATCACGGACTACCACTTCTTTGTATAAAACTTCTTAATGAAAACGGTAAAAGTAAAACCAAAAAACAACTCTATCTAAGGTACAAAAAATATGCAGCTAAAACATATGAACTGTGACTTCATTTTTCAAACAAAAATGAATCCGCACAAATAGATTTCGAACTACTCTTTCACTCATTTAAGCATGGTAACTAGGATCAAAACAAACCACTTAGAGTAGTTATCTAGCTGCACATATTTAGTACACCTTATTTAACATCTTAGAGCCAAGATTTTCACAAATCAAGAACTTTCAATGCACTGTGCAAAAAAAATTGCATGGTAGCTCAGCAAATATTAGCAAATGCGAGTTATCTAGCAAATAAGTGAATATGCTAAATAACTTGTTGAAAACCAACAAGAATCTTTAACAAATGTTGAGAACTAGCCAAAATTTATGATCCTGCTTTAAATTGCTTCTCTACCAAAGGGAATAGAATATTATATACAATATGCTAAGAAGTTGAATATCGATATATTACTAGATTCTAAAAAATTCAAAAGAATCGCTCCTTAAATGGGTAAAAACCCACAAACTTTTTCCTTTAATAATTAAAACTCAAATTATATTGAAGTTTCAACGCAGTAAGAATACAATTCACAACAAGAGATAATAGATTAACAAATACCCTGACTCGAGCATTATCGACAAGAGTGATAAGAGGAACCAGACGTAGATATCTATCAATCTCATTTTGAGCCTTTCTGAACTGATAAACAATATTCCATCCCATGGCCAACAAATAAAGGTAGCTCCGATCTTGACAACTATTAACCAACACATAAGACCTTCTAAGTGCATCTTCGAGCTGCTCCAAAGGCTCCCTAGTTTCTGGATACCTCTTCAGCTCGGAGATCTTGAGTTGTTCTAACAAGTTCCCAATCAACTTCAAATGCATTGCAAATTGTCTGCAGTTTTTCTTATGCATCCTTGCAGTACTTGCAGCTTTCACAATCATAGCAATCAACTTCACGGCATCTACACCGGTCAATTGCGCTACATTTGCAAAATCACCCAAATCCATGCTGTCCGAAAATCAACCTAAAATAAAGCTGTATATATCACCTCAAAACATCAGTTAACTGCATTCATAATCTTCAATTTCATCTTAAAACATCCCCATCAATTCAAGTCTGGAATTATATATATACACGATAATTACATATGGACTGAAGGTAAACGGGCAACAAGCTGCGCCGCTACCCCTTTATGAATTGCAAAACTAATTCTTTTAAAGATCACATTCAAGTCATCAACAACAATAACAAAAATAGTGCATCCCCTCAAAAGTAAAAACATGCATGAAAATTATTTAAATTTGAAATTAAATAGAGTTAAATTTACCTCTGATTAAGTAAATAAATTGAATTAGAACAGAAAAGTGTTAAGAGTTGAAGATTTGAGGGTGGATCAAGCATTAATCTGAAAAATATTATCCAGAAATAGCATTATTCAACAAGATCTTGAACCCTGCAAAACATAGCAAAAGCAAATAGTCAACAAAATAATTGAAAAATCTTGACAGTGAAGAAATAAAAAAAGTGACCACTACAAATCAGCTTGAAAATTGAAATCCATAACAAAATTAGACAAAATTGAGCATGAACATTCTAAATAGTAAAAAATTAGATTGAAAAGAAAAATAGAGTAACTAAATAGAGAGCATGAATGATTAAAGAATTGAAGTGAAATGAATGAAGAAGTAGAAAAAATGCAGATTAATTTAGTGTTTGTGAATGTGAAATAAACAGTGATAGTTACTTGTACGAAAATGACGAAAAGAAGGTGAAAGTTACGTACGGGGAAAAGAGAAGAGAAGAGAATTCAGGTGATGACAAGAGGCATTGCTTTGCGGGAAGGAAGGAAGGAACACTTTGTTTGTTGTTCTTGTGATGTGAATTAGTACCACTACTACTCTCTCTCTTTGTTGTTCATACTATTGTTCACATTTTTGGTTCGGTGATGTTGTTGTGTACAGTGGTGTGTTTGGCACCATGTGCTGTTCGGTTGTAATTATGGAATTGCCCTTGGTTTTCTCATGTTATTACTGTTATGACATTTATTTATTGGTTTCACGGAGTGGATGGAGTATACTGTAACGGTGTGATATGGATGGATAGGTAGACAAAGTGTTGACCATTACAATTCACAATTCAGAACTCAGACAGAAGAAGATCTTTACTTGAGTAGTTGAGTGTAGGTGGGTGGAGAGGGACTGAAGGAGTATGTACATACGATACAAATACAAGTGTTTTTCTATCACTGCAACAACTGGCATTCCATACTGTAAAGTAAAGTTAAGCGGTATATCTTCGTCCTTAATATAAGAAACAATTTACTTTTTAGATTCATTTAGTTTTCAATGTACCTAGTTTATATTATAGGTTAAATACATTGAAAATTCAATGAACCTAAAAAGCAGATTTTTTCTTATATTAAAAACCGAAGGTAGTACTCCGATTAATTTCACATTCATTAAAAATATTATTGTAGTAGTATAATTATTGTGTATAATTCATGTATGAATTTTATTAAATTATCATTTGTTTATATGTGTATTTAATTTGACTTTATATATTTCAATGCAAATTAATTTAATAATTATGAGTATATGTAAAATAAAATATTGAATGCATACTAAACTTTTTTTCAAAAGGTATTTTTAATTTGGGACGGGAGAAGTATGGAATATGGATCTAGTTAAATTAACATACAGTTTAATATAATACTGTAATTGGTCTCAGCCATTGATTTATAATTAGATGGTCAAGATTTTAAACACAAATTTACTTTTTCCTTTCGTAAGTATTAAACATGTGTATTGAAGGTAAAAGTTAGCACTAAACAAAACATTAATTGGTCTAATGATTGATGTTAGATTTGATAGAAATGACTACAATTTGAAATAGTTAGTCTAGTAAACAGAAAAAAAGCTAAATGTTAGCAAGACTATACTTTTATTGACCTTAATTATAAACAAAAATTACTCTTTAGTAGTAAGATCATGCTAATTAGTTTCTTTGGGCACTAGTTAAGGTTACCGACTAATATTTGCATTGAAAAATACATTTTGCCACTTTTGATTTCTTAGCAACAGAGGCTAATGATATTTTAAAAAGTATTCAAAGAGTAATGCATAGCAATATAATGTCTCGTAGATATTAAATTCTATGAGTTCCTAGCCACTTTTATTTTCTTTACCATTGTCGTGAGTGTTATTTAACATTATTCTTAGTAGTAACTTATTTATTTTATCTCATACTAATATAATATTCCTTGCGTCCTAAATTATAAGAAAAAAATATTTTTAAAAATGTTTTTTACTTATTTTATCAAATTAAATATAAATTGTATTTAATTTTTTTTTCTCTCTCTCATTTTCTCAATAGTCAATATATAACAACAAACAAAAATTGCTTTTACATTTTTTTTTTGCAACTTATTTAAAAAAAAATTCACTTTAAAACAATTTAAATTATCATATTTAACTTTTTTCTCATGTAATTTGAGATGAAGAGAGTACAACATACTAATATCATATTTAACTTAGGTCTCAAGATAGAGTTTTTAAAAGAATTAGTTTTGCCATCCAAAAAAGAGTAGCGGCGCAGCTTGTTGCTCGCTTACTTTCCTTTCATGTGTAATTATTCTACATATACAAATTTAATTTATATATAAATTATTTAATAAATTTAAAAAATAATTTATCTTTTAATAAAATATATGAAGTCAAAATATTGAAATCTTCCAACAAAATAAACTCTTAAATAAAATATTTAAAGAGTATTCCCAAGATATTCATTAGTTAACGAAACTCTAATAAGAATCTACTCCGTCTTGAGATTTGGAATGGGAGAGAAAAGATTGGTGTTGATTGATGCAAAAATATAAATGCTGTTAGTTGGAAGTTAATTGAGATTAAAAGTGAAAAGAAAAAGAAAAAGTAGAAACTACCAACCAACCAACAAAGAAGCAGGACAGGAAAAAGGTGAAAAGGCCAATAACGTCATTTAAGGAGAAACAAATTGTAATTATGATAAAGATGTGTTTGTTCAGTGAAAGCAGAAAGAGTTAATGAATGTGTTGGAACAAGTTAGTATATTCTGTGTTGGAACAGTAAACATCCATTCTCTGTGTCAAATGTGACTTATGATAGAGGTTTCACATGTTAAGAGTGGCACGTGTATGTCTTTCATCTTTGTTCTATGTTTTGTTGTGATCTTCTACTAATTTTGAAGTTAACTTAAACTCCTTCATCATCACAAAACATAGAACATAATCTGGCTGCATATGAAATGAAAATGTATCACAATCTGTCTATCCATGGCGTATGGTCCATGTGGATCCATGGATGGATCATATACTAATGGTCCCCCCATCTTTGGTTCTTTTTTTTCTCTCATTTTTATCTTTATCATCATCATCAATAATGCAATTATAAATAAATATTATCTCGGGTCATTACTATAAGAAAAAATCACTTCAAATTTTGGTTACTATTATAAAATTTTGACTATCACAAAATGAGTTATTGTTAAAAAAAATTACAATTTTTGACCGTCATTGTTCCAAAATTTTGACTATTCCGGACATAAATTAATTTAAAATGAGTTATTGTTAAAAAAATTACAATTTTTTTATTAAGGGTCTATTCTAAATTTTGGAACAAGGCCTCAGAATACTTCGGGCCGGCTCTAATAAATATCACAAAGAATAAGAAGTTGTTTATTCGATTTGATTCAACAATGATACATGTTTGGGGAGGAGAACAATTATTGGTACCAATAATTCAAAGAGTTTTGTCATTCAAATTCCTAAAAAAATAAAAGAATTTGGGGTTTTTTTTTAACGAGTTTTTGAAACTCTTTTAAAAAATTTAAAAATTAAAAAGGAAAAAATATGTTTGGAATATTTGTTTTTAAAAAATAATTTTTAATTTTATAATTTTAAAAACTAAAAAATAGAAACAGGTTTCATCAAATCTATTACTAAGAGATTCAATAATTTAAAATGGTTTTTTTTTATTATTTTCAAATTTGCACATGTCAAAAAATTTTAAGTAATAATTTATATTCAAACTTGTATATATTTTATATTAAATGTTTAACTTTTTAATAAATAGTTATTTATTTTCAATAAAATGTTATTTTTTTTTAATAACAAATATATTATTAATATAAATCAAATCTCCACACAAGACAAACAGAGATCGATAGAAGAGAAACTATAAAATTAAGTTTTAATCTATGTAATATTTCACACGTTAGACAAACCCATTTAAAACATATATATATGATGAATTCAATATTTCCTCATCTCTAGTGAAATGGGCATAATAAAATGAGTAGTAGTTTGATTTATTTATTTGATCGATTATTAGCACAACTCACTGTTTAAAAAGAATGATTAATACAATTTGTGAAAAAACTTGTTAAAGAGTTATTCATTGAAAATGAGTTATACATGAATTTATAAATAGAAATAATTTTTATTTTATAAATCAGTTTTATAAATTTAATTTAGGTCCAACATACTTCCAATTCTACACACTAAACTCAATACTTTTTTTTTGACGTAAAACTCAATACTGTTAAAGAGTCCACAAAATATTTGTAAAACCGAATCATATCCAACTTTCGATTTTAAAAAAACTTTACCTGAAATACAAGAAAAAGATCCACTAAATTATTTTGTGTTAGTATATTTTAATTTTTATATTTAAAATAATTCACTGAATCCCAAAAAAGAATCCACAAAATTATTTAAGAAAAATCTTCAACTACACATGCACTTATTTCTGTTGTGCTATCCATGTGATCCACTATAAGTCTATATCCACCTCATATTACCACACTGACGGACCTTTATGTGAGAGTTGGTCTATTGCATGGAATATACGAATGTTTTTTATATTAATTAGTTGCGGTTTTTTTAGTTGTTTAATCAAATAATTAACTCTTTAAGAGTACTCCACGGTCATATTTAATCTTATTTTATACCAAATCATGACCATAATATTTTTTTAGAAACAAATCATGGCCATAATCTTTAACTAGAGACAAACTGCGCTACTGCTGGAGGGCAAATAAATAACATTAGTGTATATTAGAACATAGTATGATTTAGATGAGATAAACGCGCGCGACAACGTTTAGAGTAGATGACATGAA
Source organism: Trifolium dubium (assembly GCA_951804385.1). Taxonomy (NCBI): domain Eukaryota; kingdom Viridiplantae; phylum Streptophyta; class Magnoliopsida; order Fabales; family Fabaceae; genus Trifolium; species Trifolium dubium. Next base: position 41,571,490 of record OX638067.1, read on the forward strand.
TCTCGCCTATTTCAACTAAAATTTTAAAAATTTGAAATGTTGTAGTGTTAAAAAAGTTAGAAAAATTAATCACTCATTTAAATTCTAAAATTTTTAAGAATTAATTCTTACAATTACGTGCACCGGTGCAATTGATAGCAAATTTAAAGAGGAATAAAATGGTCACGGGAAAAAAGCAAACTTGGTGTAGTTGGAGCACTATTATATTCAACATAGTTTATATTCTCATGACATTTTTTAAATCAAATTTTCTACCTTATATCGTCAAAGTGGATTCCCATATAGTCTTTCTGGCTCATTTGAGACTTTTGAGTTTTCAGTGTTTTATATGTATGGGTACAATTATGCTACAAAAACAAGACAATGCCTAAAGAAGGCATATAAGAACCACTTTTTCATATAAGAAAAATCATTTAGTATTCATGACATTTTAGGAAAAATAAAGTGGGTTGAACTTTATGTCTTTGTCTAAATGGTATTTATAGATGTGAGATTAAATCGAGTTTTAATTTGTCCCATACTTAGAAATGTAACATGGGACCCTCCGGCATATTGGTTGATCATGAAAATGATATAACCCAATTGACAAGATCATTTGGCTAAATTGAAGACTACATAAGCATAATTTGATGTACTATATAATGTGTCATTTGGCAATTTTTGGGTGTTAGTGGGGGAAGCTTAATTGAGGGAATTAAGAATCAATGAATCAGAAAAATAATGAAATCAAATTATCAAAGATCTAGTGAAGATTTAACCTTTTACCTTTATCATCATAATTTCACATGCTTTGTACTTGTTTGAGTGTTTCTCTAAATATCGCGTTTGCATTAAGGCACAACTTAAAATGGTATTTAGATTTTAGATTTTACACTTAAATGTCTCAAAAAGTGTTTTTACCAAAATTAAAAGTGTCTATTGTTGTATAATGTGGGCAATCACCTTTCAATTAACATCTTCCATTAACAACTCATATAAAATCTACAAAATAACAAAGAATTACACAAAATATGAGTCGTGTAGTCGCAATATTGTCTTAAAATGACGGAGTCTTGAAAATGTATCTTGTTAGTTGATGTTAAAGAAATTTAAGTTTTGTTTGGATGAGAAAGAAAATTTAAAGGAAAAAAAGTAAGAGCAAAGAATGTTGAAGGATTGAAAGTGAGTAAAAAGTGAATGGAAAGTGAAATGAGAGTTTAGTTGTTTGTTAGGAATGAATGTGAATAAAAAGTGAAAGAAAAGAAATATATAAATTTAAAATGACAAAAACACCCTTAATTAAAAACAATACTTGTGTGTCAAAGTTAAAAATTGTTTATTAATCTTATTGGATATGTGTGTCGTTTCAACCAAAAAACATTCATTGTCCCACTTTCCGTCCAATTTTGAGGGGATGATCATTTAGGTGTGTTCCAGAAGAAAACTTTATTTTATTCTCTTGTTGATGTCAAACCAAACAGTAGAAAATAGAATATTCTCCATAATTTTTCTCCTCCTTCTTTCTTTCCTTCCAGTTTCTCTCAAAGCAAACATAGTGTTAGAGTAAAGACGTTTTTGGTTCGGGTGAGTGTTATATCAATATAAAAATTGTTGCAAAAGGAATATATATTTTTAATTTTAAATACAATATTAATTGTTGATTTTTTTTAGTTGTGCCATTTATAATTAATAGTATTTCCATCACTCTCAATTCAGTATCTTATTGTTGAATTATAATTAATAGTATTTTTATCACTTTCAATTTAGTATCTTATTGTTGGATCATGAGGAAAGTTCGGAGATCGTCGTATTAAACTTTGAACAACAATATAATTGAGTTTAACATATCTTAACTCAAAACTTTAAGACATTATGTTCATGAGTCAATATCAAAAATCCCCCACACCCCCCAACCCACCCCACAAGAGTGTGATGAGTACATCCATCCTTTATGAATATGCTCCTTCTCAAACATTTTTTTCATCCACTTGCATATTGATTTCTTTTCCATCTTTTATGGCTGTTGAACTTTCACACAGTTTTGCGCATTAATAAATCTCGGTTGTTGATTTGAGATCGAACGGTCTAGAATAAATTGTCAATTTATATATTAAATCAATGACGGATGAGAGCTGTTACACTTACAGCTGAAAATGTAAGTTGTACCTCATAACAACTAATAACCATGCAATAATACTCAACAATAAAAAATATCTTCACCCATCAACCGTAATTATCGTCCACTCTCACGACTTTGGACATTGGTGGACCTTGACTAAACATGTCATCGTCCATTAGCATATTGGACATCATTGTATTGTACCTGTTGTTCAATCTTGTGCGTCGTGGCCATATATAATTAATCCATGAATTAATATGTAGGAGAAAGTGAGAAAAGAAACTAATCTTTTAAAACATACTTGAAAATCAATTATTGTACCCCCCTTGCGGTCACTTCTTGTCTAGAGCAATCAATGGCCGATTTGGATTAAACTTATGCATGCACCAAATTTGGTAACTAATTCACCAAGGAAAAAAAAAAACTGAATAAGGCATATGCTAGCTAGTAGCTACTAGTATTATTATTTTTTTTGCTTAATGAGGCCATAGACCAAAACTATTTGACATTGGTATATCGACGTGTGTTGGAGAAAAAGAGATGAAATGTAATGAGTGAATACACACTAGCACATACACTTGAGAGAAATATGAAAGGCTTGGTTTGAATTGTTAGATTAATTGTTTTTCAGATCCGCATACATCCGTAATAACAATAGTTAATATTCACATAAAATACTATTGAAATTGGCTTTAACAAAAAACAATTATAGTAGTTGACTAATTGTCATTTGATAACAATTTGAAATTAGACTAGCAGTAACAAATTAGCGATAAAAACAGATGAATTAGGTTGAATATTTATTTTGTTGACCAGTCATCCTTTATACGTAAAAATAAAAATAAAAATATGAAAGGCCAGATAATGTTCTAGAAAATTGGCCCACATAAATTGGACTAAAAAAAATTAATAGGGCCGAACTAGCTTTTTTTTTGGTTACATGGGCCCAACTATTTTTTGGTTACAAGGGCCCAACTAACCTTTTATTTGTTTTTAGCAGTGGTATCTGATCTATTGGACCGACTAATCCAGTTCGAAGTCCGTTATATCTTCAAGTGGTTAAAGTCTCTTCTAAGCGCAGTGATATCTGATCTCCTTGAGAAATTCATCATCAATCATTACTTGATCAATTAACGTTTTGTAGGACCAACTAACTTTATTAAGCATCTTCTTTGTCTCCTTAAACTTTTTCAATCTTGAAAGGCTTTGCTATATATGATGTCAATTGCTTGCATTTTGGTATTAAGTATGTTAGAGTGATCGATCTTACCTTTACTTACATTCTTTTTAATGATAAAATTTCTTTTACTCACTTGATCACGAAGAAAATAAAGTTTTGTTTCTATATGCTCACTTCTTTCATGAGATATAATAAGATTTTTAGCTAAATTGATTGATGATGCCAACCTTTATTTCATACAACAAGGATTAAGGTTTACAATTCTAATCATCAACCTTTTGCGTAAGTTAGGGTAAAAAATGCTATTATAAAAATTAGGGATCAAAATTGTAACTTTGTGAAAGTTAAGTGGTCAAAAATGCAATTTAACATTATAATTATTATTTTCAGATTTCTTGTCATTACTTCTATTGTTTTCTCTTCTACAATTTATTGTATCGGTTATTATAAGTTCTTATTTTAAATTATATTACATATATAAAAAAATCACCACTCAAAAACTTTTGTACCTTTGCCTTCATCAAGAGGTTATAATTATTAAAAAGACGTGATGTCTAGATAGTTTAAAAATGCATGTATATTTTTATAATATTATACTATAATGAATTAGTTGTTAACTACTTAACTATTGCTCTTTCTTACGTCTCATTAGACATTGATATTTTTTATGTTTGAAAATTATAACCACGTTAAAAAAGGGCAATTGCATATACTACTCGAAATCTATTTAATTGATCCAGTGCATAGTGAAAGAGAGTTATTGAAATAATTAAGAGATTTCAATTGATCAATTATTTAAAAAAAATTAGAAAATGCTAGTTGTTATTGTTAGTTGGTGAAGTTGAATTGCATTTGTGACTTCCTTATCACTCTAACCGATATTCCCTCTCTGCCTCTCCCAAACCACAAGCCACTTTATACTCCTCGAGTGAAAGATTCTTTTTTCTTCTTCTTGATATATAGACAAAATAATAACTCATTGTAAACTTACACACAACTTAGGATTCTATAAATCCTAACAATTTCGACAACTACTACTAGTTGTGCTAGGATTGTATATATGATGTATATTATTTTTGCGAGGTGTACACTACTTACATAATTCAAAATACATTTATTTGTGTTTTTTTTTGTCTTAGTATAGAGTCGTATATATTTATAATTGCCAATAAAGACCAATGTATTTGAAAAATAATAGTTATAGCTAACAAATATTTTACATCCTCTTCTTAGCAACATAAATATATAAGCCTCGTACAGTCCTACATTATACTATTTCATTTCATTTTCTAACAAGAAAATGGAGAAACACAAGACACAAAATTGGTTTGAAAAAGCAAAACCATTCATAGCAGTTATATTTTTGCAATTTGGATATGCAATTATGGATGTCCTATCAAAGGCAGCAATGAATCAAGGAATGAGCAATTATGTATTTATTGTGTATCGACATGTTGTAGCATTCATTTTCATAACCCCTTTTGCACTCCATTTTGACAAGTATAGATATATAAATAAATTTCTCTCCCTTTAAGTTGTTTTTGTTTTATATATTTTGTGCTCAACATTTATATGAATTATGATGTGTGTTTTGCTCTTTGTTTTTGACAGGAACGTAAGCACTAAAATGACAATGTCAAACTTCATGAAGATAGTGTTGCTCAGCTTTCTAGAGTAATAATTTTAACATAAATGTTATTTGAATGACACTTAAATTGAACAACTTTTTAAATGTAGCACACATGAAATGTTAGATTTTGGTCATATAGTTAATTTTGAGCTTCATTAACCACAAATTTTGAATGTGATTAATTATAAATTTTAGATGTTGAAATCTACACCTACTTTGGAGCACATCATGAAATCACATGTTTAAGAATTTTCAAATTTACAGTTAAGAAAGTTATATGCTATGAAAAAACCCTGTTAATCATTCAATTTTTGTTTAATTTTGGTATCACAAAATAATATTGTTCAATTATTTTGTCAAAAGATAAGTATTGTTCAATTAACAGTAGTGTAATTTTAACTACATGTTGTTAATTAAACACAATGTCTCATTAATTATTTAATGAAACACATTTTCACTTAAATTTAATGTTTATTTTTTTTTATCACAGACCAGTTATTGGTCAAAATTTGTATTTTTTAGGGTTGAAGTACACAACGGCAACCTTTGCAGCCGCCATGGTGAATATCCTTCCTGCTAGTGCCTTTATCTTGGCATGCCTTTTTGGGTAAAATAACTAAGCATTATTTTCTCTCTTTTAACAACAAATTTTCAAATATGTGCGTGCGTGCGCGGATGCGTGTATGTTAGTTTTGAATTATTGACAATAACACATTTTTTTCTATTTAATTAGGCTTGAGAACATAAAGGTAAAAAGTATAAGGAGTCAAGCAACAGTGGTGGGAACTATAGCATCTATTTCAGGTGCAGTGGTGATGACTTTAATTAAAGGACCAGTACTTTTGGGGACATTTGGAGGCAATAGTCATAACCAACATAGTGATGAGACAAATCCTCAACATATAGTACTTGGTTCTATATTGATTGCATTAGGATGTTTTAGTTGTGCTTGTTTTGTGATCCTTCAAGTGAGTTATTCAAAATTACCAATTAAATTTATTATTATTATTATTATTATTATTATTTTAATTTGCTTGTGTATTCTAACAAAATTTTGTGTCATATTATCTAGGCTATTACCATTAAAACCTATCCTGCAACACTCTCTCTTGCCTCATGGATATGTATTTTGGGCACATTTGAAAGTGCAATAGTGGCTATGATTATGGAAAGGGGCAACCCTTCAGTTTGGTATATAGAATGGGATATGAGATTGTTGTCTATTGTTTACACTGTAAGCTTACCTACCTAAACTATTCAAAATACTATATTTCGTTTTAAATAGTAAGATTTTATCAACTACATCATAATGAGAATTAAGAGAGTCTGTACTAAAATATTTTACCCCCTGTAAAATTAATTTTTTTGGATTACTCCCTACAATGTTGACGAATTTTAATTTACCCCCCTCAAATTAATCTCTAATCATAGTTTCAATTTATTATTTCGAATGCAGGGTATAGTTTGTTCGGGAGTGTTATATTTTGTGCAAGGAGTGGTGATGAAAACTAGAGGCCCGGTCTTTGTAACAGCGGTTAGTCCTTTATGCACGGTAATTGTTGCTATCATGGGATACTTTATTTTGGCTGAACAATTATTTCTCGGAAGGTAATCTTAAAAATAATAAATTGATCAAGTACCTAATCAAATGCCTAAAATAACTTCATCAAAAGTAACAAATAGAATATGATATATATTGCAGGGTTATAGGTGCAATTATCACTTGTTTGGGCCTATACCTTGTTGCTTGGGGCAAAAGTAAAGATTACAGTCCACCAGATCCAATTATTCAAGAATTTGTATTTTCAGCTGATGAAGGCCATGTTAAGAATGAACATTTTGTTCAAGAGATCATCACTATTCAATAATTCTAAAATTGGAATCAAACTTTAGGTGAATAATTAAGTACTAAGATAACCATGTTTAGTGTTCCTGATTGCAATTGATTGATCTATCAATTCTAATATCAACAAGGAAAGCAAATAACTACCAAAAAGTATTCAAATTTTGTAGACCCATTAGGCTATTACATTATAGGATGTGAGTAACGACGTTAATTTATGAATTTAATGGATATATGTGTTGTCAGTGTAAAACACTGACATTCAATAGAAAGTGATTTAAAGTTTCATGTCATATCAAGAAAGTGGCGGAATACATGCATATTATTGGTTGACAGTGTAAAATTATTTTATACTATCTGTGCATATTTCATTTTCAAAATAGCAAACAAGAAGGACAATTTGAGGCAAATTGATTCAAAACAAGAAGAAAATATGTTGAAAGTAGAAGCAAGATTATGAAATTGCTCTAGAAGAAGTCTTTGATTTTGTCATCAAGAACCATTGAACAAAGCAAATTATAAGCCTCTTGTGTAGGATGGTAACTGTCCCAAAATATATATCTCGAAGGGTTTGGACATACGTTTGAGGTGTAACGGTTACACAATATGGTTGCTTCTATGTCTCCTGTTCCACAACATCCTCTGTCTGCTACTTCAAAACCTAAACCATGCACCAAATACAATGAGAGATGAATCATACATAAGAAAATACACTAATCAAAATTAGTAGATGGATTTGCATTTAGTGCGTTTATGTGTCACACAGTTTTTTATCTCAACCATCTGATTTCAAATTAACGATTTATATCGTTTTAAAATAATTTTGTTATTAGGGTTATCTGAATCTTCTGATTTCAAATTAATGATTCAAATTGAAAACTGTGTTTTCCACAGCAAGAAATCTAGATCCGTAAAGTAAAAATCTCTATATAATTTTGAATGCATGCAGGCTGGTCCAACAAATATTAAGATCTAAAGTGAACCCTGACTTCTGAACATTTTTTAAGCTAATAACAAAATTTTAATAAATCTTGCATTGTGCACAAGGTATGTTTAGATTGAATTATTTGACCTTAGTTATTGACGTAATTAAGTTTTGTGAGATTGTTTGGGAGAACTTATAAAAAACAGCTTATGACACTTTTCATAAATTTTTTTTCAACTTATTTTCATAAGTTCTCTAATATAGCTTATGAAAATAGCTCATAGCATATATAAAAACAACGACTTATCTTTATTTTATCATTTGCTATAAAAATAGCTTATGTAAATTTATACATAAGCGCTTAGCAGTTGTGCTATTAGCTGCAAATAAATTGTTATCCAAACAAAGCCCCAAAAGAGATATGACGCGACTTATTAATCCAATTATAAAAAACACACATGTTCGATCAAGAATATTTTACTTGTGCATACCAGACAAAACATATATTGATCTACTTATAAAAGTTAAAAATGACAATGTTAGTGTTTGATTACCATATTTTGCAGGGTTTTGAACCATTTGCATGAATGGATTGTAAATATCAAGGTAGACAAATCTAGCATCTTGAAATTTATTTTGAAAGGCATCCAATTGAGATACTAGTTTGGAGTTGAAGAGTCTTGCTGCTTGGTTTTCAAAATCTGAACATCCTCTCAGCATGCCTCCTCCAATTGTTCTTTGTGAGGGCACACACCCTATATTTGGCATACCTAATACTCCAATTCTTCTAGCTCCTAAACCATAAAGTACCTGCATTATTTTTATTTTTATTTTTTTAGGAAATAACTAAATAACACTAGACAAATAAAACAAAGTTATAAGACACAAAGTTCTAATTCAAAACTTTTAACAATGTTTTAAAATCATACGGAACTAGCCGGCTCAACCCAGAACCGGCTAGTATATCAGTTGGTTCAATTATGGTTAGATATATTATGATTGAACCGGATTGAATATAGATTGAAGTGCAGTTGGTTCAACCGGTTTTTATTTATTTATTTGTTTGTCATCTAATTCAACCGTGATTGAACCGGTAGAATCAATTGAACTGTGACTCATGGTCACCTAGTTCAACTTCTAGTACGATTTTAAAAACATTGCTCTGAACCAAACCAGTATGTCTATGTTTAATGAATTTTAGTATATACTATTTTTAGCTTAAAAGAATTGGTTAATGACTTATTAACCATTAACAACATTGTTTAACTTCAAAATGTACAAACAAGGGCACAAATGATATGCTTTTGTTTATATAACAGAACATACCTGCAAGAAATTTGTGGCATGATAAGCCAATATGTCAGTGTATGATGGAATATCATAGTTCATTCTTCTAAATGGTGTTTGAGCATAAGTATTAGCAATGTCATCACTTCCTATACAAATAATGTATACACTTTTTGATACTATCATTTTCATTCTCTCTTCTCCAACTGCTTCTTGTATCTTAATTTTGTACTTCCTGAACATGTCCATTTGATCTGATAATGCTATAACAGACTTATAACAACAAAGAAATTTTATCATATAGTTAGTTTCATAACATATGCAAAAAATGTAAAATATGCATGCAATTAAATATTCAAATTTAGTATTAGAAATAGGTATTTACTGCTAATTGAGAAGTTAGAGGATCATATCCAGCACCACCAGAGGCAAAGCTTACTCCTGTTAATAAATCTTGAAGTTGTAGATTTGGATCAAGAGAAGCTGGTAAAAGCTTCTTGACTCCAAATTTTGAAGCTGAAAAAAAATAGAAATTTTTTGTTAAAAAACTTAACAAGAAAATGTTCATTTTGTTTTTTTTTTCCTATGTATAAATGGTTTTGAATGCGGTCTCCAAACAACCCGCAATATAAAGAAATTTGAGGTCTCGCCAAGTTTGCAACGCCAATTCAACGGACCAAAATTCAGTGCAGTCCATGATTGTTGATTGTATTACATTCAAATACGGGTGCGTTTGTTTAAGCTTTTTTTTCAAAAAAATCTATTTTTTTATAAAAAATCATTTTTTCTATTTTACTTGTGTTTGTTTCAGATTTTTTAAAAATTATTTTTTAAAAAAAATCATTTTTTCCTTTAAAATGAAAAGCTATTTTGAATAGCTTTTTTCAAAATCTATTTTTTTAAACTACAGGAACCATATGTTTGTTCTCAAAAATGATTTTTATAATTGTAAACAAACACAAAACAACTTTAAATTTTTTTCAAAATCTCTACAAAATAAATCTATTTTTTAAAAATAGATTTTTTTAAAAAAATCTATTTTATTTTAATCTAAAACAAACGCACCCTACATCAAAGTCATTTAAAACCTCAATTTTATATTTAAAAATAAATTAAAAAAACATAAAACCATAACCGTCCAATCAAGATCAGACGGTTCGTATTTACCAACTGCATGCAGTCAACTGTATTGAATCAATTTTCCATCGCAACCTCAATTTTGACTGCATTGAGCACGTTGCAATTTAAAACTATTGTATAACGAAACGAGCAAGAGTATTTTTTGTACCAATGATATCTGAAGGGACTAAACCATTGCTGAATCTCCCAGTTGGTTGATTTCCATTACCAAAGTCTTCTCCATAAGGTGGAAAATTGCACTTGGCCATTGTGTTGAGGTAGTTGTTATTACCTGTGTCAACAACAGAGTCACCAAACACAAAAAGTGCTGGAACTGTTTCATTGTTTGGTAGATTCACAGCATTACCGCAATGTAGAAAGATGGTAAGGATTGTAGTAAGAGTGAAAAGAGTGACAAGAGGTGATTGAAAATTAAGGTTTTGAAATAGCAACTTGCTCATATTTTTGTGGAATATGAAGAGCTTGGAGTTACTTGACTACAACTTATTGGAACTTAATTTTATAGTACTATCTTAGTCACTTAGTGCTATAAGCCATTTATAAACCTCAACAATTTTAACTATGGAGAAATTATATTATGGCTATGTTTGGCAATTCCAATTTTTTAGTTTATAGGTTATAAGCTGAAAGATAAAAAAAAATTCTTTGGTAATATTATTTTTTTTCACGAACTTATAGTTTATTTTTACTGGTATTTAGCTTATAGTTCATACCTTTTAGCTTATTATTTTTTCTTTCAATTTTACCCCTATTATCATATTTTAAAAATTAAATATTAATTAAACACATAATTTTATGTCATTTTCTATTTATAAGTCAGTTCAACTGCTAATTTTATCAAACACTACAAATTCAATCAGTTAGTCTATCAACTACTAATAAAATACAAATTATAAGGATTAAAAACAAAAAAAAATGTGGTGGAACTAAAAATTTTAAATAACAAAATTAAATAATTAGTTCTATTATTTTCGATACTTAATACTTATATTTATTTGTGACATGTATGCATCAAGTATTATGTACTCTGTATTGCATTAAGTCATTCAAGAAAAGTTTCCCTCCCATATGAGATTTCATGTTACTTGCATCTATAAATGTTGAATCCTCCCTTTTTTTGCCAGGAATACTAAATCGTCCTGTAAGCATGAATAAATACATAAAAGTTGATATATACCATTCATTTTAAATAAGAGAAAAGGGAGATATAAATGTCTTGTAAACTAATCTTGACACTTATGTCCGATGATAATGAAATAAATGGGTAGTTGTGGGAGTCTAAAGGACCATGAGACGCAAAAAAATGTCTTAGAATCATAAAAGAAAGAAAGAGAAAGATTTTTTTCTTCTAATCTACATACCCCTTTAAAATTTGAGTATTTACCACTAAACTACTCAATAAATATCAATGATATTTTAACCAATATAAATTTTTATAAAATACACGCTGGATTGAAAGTTTATGTCATATAGATTATTTGTGTAAAATTTCAGTCAAATTTAAAATCATTTGATATGTTATCGAGACACGTAAAAATTAACGACGTTTAAAAAAATCAGACAAACGGTTAATTTTGATGCGTCTCAATAGTATATCAAATGATTTTAGACTTGTCTGAAACTTTACACAAATGGTCTATATAATATAAAATTTCAATTCAATGATGTATTTTATAAAGGGTACACCAAACGTAACCAAAGAGAAATATGTTATATTTTCACCTCATTTTTTACAATTTAGGTGTATTGATCACCTCTTATATATTTAACGTTGAACTCATTCATAATTCACGTAAGACTAATCCCTCACACTTGAATTCAAAAATATTTTCCTCAAATGTGAGTCTCTTATATCTTATATTTGCAATCGATGTTAAATCAAGTAGATTGAACACACCTCCGGATAGTAGGAAGACTTTCAATACAATAATTCAATGCCAAAATTCACTCATGCTCCAAGCCAAATAGAGTTCTCATACAATTATTATCAAAAAAAAAAAAAAGAGTTCTCATACAATTTATTGGGGAGTTTGAAAGAACGTCAAGAGTATTAATGTGTCAATATCACAAAATCACAAAAGAAGATACATCACATCTCAATAAAAAATCTTAAAACAATATTTATATCTTTCACAGGGGCGGTTTTAGAGTCCGGCATACTCCGAACACTTGTCCGGACCCCAGCAAAAAATATTAGTATTTTTTTCTGCGGAAAGCAACCGCTAACTAATTGAAATGTACATGTATGAGTTACAAAAGAACAATTGGAGCAAATGATATAAATGAAGAGTTACTACTTGAGGACGATTTGGCAACGGGAAAAAATGCTTTTCATCACTAGATGAACATATGAATCATTTATTATTGACAGTGAAAAATAATATATGGTGATACAATTTATAAAAATCAGTGACAGATAAAAAAAAAACCATGCATGTTCTATAACAAATGTGGATGGTTGAGTGTTGGATGCTGATTTAGAGTGGTAGATATTACTGATTGCTCAAACACAGTTTTGGAGGAAAATACTACTTACTACTTAGGCTTGATAGAATCAAATAAAAAACAGATCAACTAAGTTTTAGATGTCACCATAGTTAATTAAGACGCCAATATATAGTTGAAATGTTTTAGAAATCACTTTTGTCCTCTTGTGATATTTTTATGAAAAACAGTTAAGCTTCAATGAGAAAGAAAGTAATTCAACTATGAAAAAATATTAAGCTATAAATTGAAATGTTTGGTGCGGTCCAATCCTTTATCTTGATCTCATTTTTAACTTTTTTCTAAGTTTTAATATTCGCATCATTTTTTACGTAAATAAAATGACAAAACTAATACAAATTTATACAAATAAAATATAGTAATCAGAGTTTGAACCCCGTTATATACATCCAGTTAGTAATTTTGACATTTTTGTTAGCTGAACTACGACTTCTTACACTACTGTTGGTTGCTTTAGCATATATTATACATGTTAGACAAACCTTTGTAATATATCAAAATTATTTAAATATTTTTATTAATAATTTGATAAACATATTCATTAGCAAAAAAATTTGAGGATCATATCAAATTACTTTTTTTTTTCGGTATACAGATCATATCAAATTACTAACACAATATAAACATTTTTTTGGTACAAACACACAATATAAACATTTACAAATGTGTTTACAATATCCATACATACTATTTTTTTTACATAAAAAATAATTTCAATAGAGATAGTCCAACAATAATCAAAACTATTCCCTTCTCTTTAAATTATAAGATAAAAATTAAAATCGTACTTATTAATCAAAACTAATTAAAACATAGAGAAATAAATTCAAATATGTTATTTTATATTTTCTTATAAATAAGTTTAATGGAAAGATGTAAAAATAATTTTTAATTGTTATTGTTTAATGGAAAGATGTATAAATAAGTTTAATGGAACGAAGTAAAAACTAAAGTTAACCGAACATAACACTTAAAAAGTTGAAATTTGTGATCTTATAATTTGAAAGTTAAGTTGTGTTAATGTACCAAAAACATAACTTGAAGTTTTTTTTAAGGAACTAAACCAAATTAAATATAATTATAAGTGAGAATGAATTATGATCAAAATAGTGCAAGTTATATTATATATTGTTCACTCATTTAATTTAATCAAAGTAGTGCAAGTTATACTATTATTCACTCATTCATTTATATGTTCTATATTAAAATATATTTTAATTATAAATTGATGAGCAACATGTTTAAATTACATATAGAGGAGTAAAGTAAATAAATATGTTATGTTGTGACACAATTTTTCAACAAATATCAAAAGATGAAAAAGTGAAAAATTTATTTAAATTTCACTCACTTTTTTCACAAACCAAAGATAGAAAAAAATTAGTATAAACCACATTTTTACTATCTTATTTTTTTTATTATTCCACAAAAAAATTTATACAAAAATTCACTCTCATAATTATATTTTTATATAGTTTAACAGAAAACTAAAGACATTTTAATTTTAAACAAAAACATGTAAATAAATTGAACAACACAATATATCATTTTTTATTATTTTTTTATTGGATTTTTTCTCTCTTTTACTTAGAGAACTAAGCGAGCCGTAGTTGTTGGTGTTGAATATTATAAAAATAAAGATATTATGTGTGGTTGTGGTACTGACGCAAGGTTGTTCAGAATTTAGTGAATAACGGTGGTTTTAAATATCTAAACACAACTCTTATGATAGATTTCATCAGAAATTACTTAAAGAAGTTCAATAAAGAAAGGGTAACCGCTCGGGCAATTTGCAAAGAGATCAGGAAAATGATTCAGAAAGCGAAGTCAAGCGATACACTTGTTGTATACCACTCAGGACATGGTGGAAGGGTAAAACCAACAAGGAGGAATGGCTACATTCGTGGTCATTTCTTTGTCAGTCAATACGAACCCATACCAGATTCTTTTTTTACGAATGCGATTAAAGACTTGCAGTGACCGTCCGTTCACTCTAGTGTTAGATTGTTGTTGTTCAGGTTCTTTTCGCATTGGTCACAGAGGTGTACTTGTTGCCTCAAGCAGATTGTATGAATATTTGTATACCAAGAGGTTTCGGAAGGTGAGTTTGGTGTTTAATTACCGCAACTCTATTGGACGTTATGCAGACAGAAAAAGGAAAGAAGTTAAGCAATGAAAATTTTGGTGCAATGCTTGTGGAGCGTATGAGAAAGAGAGGATCAAATCCCACATGTGCGCTTGATCATTAGTTTCATTTATTATTTGATGTAATGGTTGTGTAATTGTTGGTGTATTGAAACAATTTGATACATGTGGTAGCTTGAAAATATATGAATCAAAGGCTTTTCGAAAATGAAAAAAAAATTGAACAACACATAATTTCCATGTTTATAAAAGGGTTAATAGGTATATACCTCCTGTAAAGTACATGAATTTTGCAATACTCTCTGTAAATTATTTTTTTGAGAATACTCCTTGTAATATTTGAATTTTTGCAATACCCCTAGATTTTTTCAAACATTACATTTTGTGGGGGTTTTGAACCGCCGCAAATAAAAAAGAGTTGAAAAACCCCCGTTAAAATTATATTGATTTTAAGGATGATCATATTGATTTTAAGGATGTGTTTGATATGTAAAAGATAAATATTGGATAAAATAATATAAGACATGACATCACAAGACAAATATTTAAAGTAGTACACAAATTTTGTCATGTATGGTGTTTGATGAAAAAACAATTATTTTTTATATTTTAAATAACTTGTGTAGAGCATAAAATATGTACAGTGGTAATTTTTGTCTAATTGTTTAGCCCTTAGTTTATCCAATTTTATAAATAATTTTAAAATTAAACATAATATAGATAAAGTTGCGATTTGTATACTTTGTTATTTTTTGGTTTTCGCCGGTAGTTTAATTAAGTTTGGTAGTTAGTTCTAATATCAATCTGCTTTATTATTTTTTATTTGAAAATATATCAAAAGGTAGGTTAAAGTTCAATTTTTTTAATGATGTAACGACAATTATTTTACATATTTTTATTGATTAAATGTGTCATAATAAATTTTGCAGTTTTTTTTTATATCGAAAAGATAAATTATTTTTGTAAAAAATTAAACTCTGACATCCCTCTACCCAACCAATATGTTCTTTAATTCATACTACTTGAGTTATCCTACGGGACAACCTTGTAGCCTCTTAATATTCACTTGAAAACATCTTTAATTAATTATTTATATAAATATAATTTGAGTTTGTCTCCATAAATTAGCTCAATTGTTTGTCTCCATAAAGAACTAAGATTTGAATTTAATACACTTACTTATTCGGTTTACAAAGTAGAATTTTAATCACTAATGACTAAACTACATTATAAGATTTTCTGATGTACAAAAAAAAACTACATTACAAGATAAAAAAAAAAATTCTTTAAATTCTGATGTCTGCTTTATGATTTAAGAGCAACTATAGTGCTAGTCGCTAACAAGTTTAAGTAAGGCAACTATTAGTGCATCTCGATTAAAGTGAAGATGATATGGAAGGTGTATGCACTAAATATTATTTCAAGGCAATTATTTAGTGTAAGTTAACTATCATTTTAATACATATTTCATCATATTAAATATAAAATATGTGGGTCAAGTTTGAGTTCTTTATAAACAACCACCATTAAAGTAAAAATTACTCAAATCAACTATAAATTTTTTAAATCCTACAAATCACTTTGGACCCACAAAAAATAACTTAATTTACCCACTTAACTTACTCTCACTAAAGATGTTTTTAGTAAACTACTTTAAGATTTAGTGAACTTTATGGACTCAATTCAGCTAAACATTTCGTTATCAAAAAAGAAGGTGGCCTCTATTCTGCACAATGACATCATGTTCATTAAGCACAATTGCCAAGATTATATCGATACAATTTTTATAAAATTTACTGTTGGATTAAAAATTTATATTGTATAGACCATTTATACAAAGTTTTAAGAAAATTGAAAATTATTTAATATATTATTGAGATCCATTAATTAACGGTTTTAATAAAAATTCATAAACCATAATATATAAAATGATTTTAAATTAATTTTTTTATAAATTTAATATAAATAACACATATGTATCAATTTTACAAACTTTATACCAAAAATTATATAATCCTACAAGTTATGCGCTATGCTCTACATGAAGTACTTGTGGATATTAGACTTGGCCAAAAAAGAATTATGTCACTATGTATCAATCCAATGATTTTTTATTTATTTATAATAATAATAGTAATAAAACTCAATCACCAGATTGTTCTATGGCTTTTTATTTTTTCTTCCTTTGGTGTCCCACAAACAACTTATTGTCCAAAGTAGAATCTTCTAGTTAAGGCCATGCCACAACGTTCATTTGTGATCTTGTATTAATGTCATCATGGATTTATAAACAGTTAACTTTTCTTTTTCCTCATTATTTTCATCTTTCAGCAAACACTGCGTTTTTGGTTTGCTTAATCTGCCATTCATAAACTAAGTAACGCTAATGGGTGTCTTAGATATCATCTCTGAGCTCTGTGAACCATGTCACCTCCACCACAATAGTAAGCTCGTCAAAAAGCAACTTCAGGTGATTGTTTTTTTTTTTTTTTACTAAACTTCAGGTGAATGTTCTTTCTTGTTTTTCGGTTAAAGTTTAAGCTTATAGTAGTAACTTATGAGATGAAATGACAAAACTATTATAAAATCGCAGGCATATAAAATAGAGTGATCATGATCATAATCATAGATATCATATTTAACAATTTTGATTTTCGACATATGTCAAAATGAGCTATGTTTTATATAAATTAGACTTAGTTATACATTTGGTTCTAAACGTTTATTTTAGTTTTAATTTGGTCCCAAATGTTTTAAAAGTTTCATATTGGTCTCAAACGGTTATTTTAAGTTTCAATTTGATCATTTCCGTCAATTTTATCACATATGGTAGACGATTTGTACATGTAGACAAACACGTCGACACTTAGAAATTTGGACACGTGAACAAAATTGATAGAAATGATCAAATTAAAACCTAAAATAAACGTTTAAAACCGATATGAAACTTTTAAAACGTTTGGTATCAAATTGAAACTTAAAATAAACGTCTGAGACCAAATTAAAACCTAAAATAAATATTTGAGACCAAATATATAATTAAGCATATAAACTATTATGTTTTATACTTTTATAAG
This sequence comes from Trifolium dubium, assembly GCA_951804385.1. NCBI lineage: Eukaryota > Viridiplantae > Streptophyta > Magnoliopsida > Fabales > Fabaceae > Trifolium > Trifolium dubium. The sequence goes on from OX638067.1 coordinate 41,589,320, forward strand.
CTCATTTATAAACAAGACATGTTTGGTAAAAAAAGTTATAGTTTATTTTTATTATAAGCTCATTTAATTCTTTTATACTTTTATAAGGCATAATTTGTAAAATTAGAGAATGGTGAATTAGGTAGTAGAGATAAAAGTGAAGATGGATTGCGAAGGTTGTGAAAGAAAAGTGAAAAAATCAGTTGAAGGAATGAAAGGAGTAACAAAAGTGGAAGTGGAACCAAAACAGAGTAAACTCACAGTAACTGGGTACGTGGAGCCAAACAAAGTGTTAAAGCGCGTGAGGCACCATACAAGGAAGAAAGCTGAGTTTTGGCCTTATATACCATACGACGTCGTTCCGCACCCTTATGCACCCGAAGCTTATGACAAGAAGGCGCCACCTGGGTACGTGCGAAATGTGTTGTTGGATCCAGAAGCTTCTACGCTTGCACGTGGTAACTCGTTTGAGGTTAAGTACACTACCGCATTTAGTGATGAGAACCCAAATGCTTGTGCAATCATAAATTTTTTGAGATAAAGCGATATTGATTTTGAAAAGAAGGAAGTACATTTTTTTTAGTCAAAAGAGGTTTGGTTGCTATGTACTGTAACTAAATTGAGTTTGATATCATATTCATGTGAATGTGTGATGCAAGTTTCTTGAGTTTCTTTGCATTTAATTTAGCAAGTTGCAAGTAGAATTTGGTTGCTTTGTACTTTTATCGAACAGAGTCTTATTGGATAAAACATTTTATTTTAGTATACAAATCATGGATTTAATTTCTATACGATAGATGATGTAAAACATTTTATTTTGTCAAAATGATGTAAGACTATGTTATACATGTATTTAATGATACTACTTTATTAAGTTAGTTCCTAAAAATTAACCTAGAAATAAAAATTGATTAATAAGATCACTTGTATATGCGTGGAGTGTATTTTTTCAAATACATTTGGAACAAATTATATAAAAAAAAAACACGTACATAAATTATTTTTTACTAGTATAAATCCTTGGTTCTTAGAGCAAAGTCTACTATCTTTGACCATAAATATAAATAAAATTGATTTTTTTTTTACATTTGACTATTGATATATCTGATTCATATTAGTCAAATGAATAAAAAAAATCAATTTTGTTTATATTTGTGGTCAGAGAAGTATAATTCAATTTTTAGAGGAAGGTTTAAGAAATTTGACGCAGTAAAATGTAATTAAGAAATCATACTACTTATTTATATCAACTAATACTAGTTCTTAAGAAATTAAGATCTACTCTCTTCGTTCTATAATATTTATCTTAGTCGACCATTTCACATACTTTAAAAAAATGTATAAATAAAAGAGAGAAAATATGTCTTATACAGAAATAGTCTTATTTTTATTTTTATTGGTAGTAAACATTAGAATACTAAAATTAAAATCTTTAATTACTTTATTGTATCTCTTAATCATTACACTATAAAGTAATAAGGATGAAATAAAAAAAACAATGTTATAAACAGTACTCGTTCTGTGCTTATATAATCAAAATATGTTAAATAGTGCACGTAATTCAAACACACTTATTTTAGAACGGAGGGAGTATAAGACAATTATTTAAGGAAAAACAATTTTGGTATTGGTAAGTAGATCAATTATTTTGGGACGAAAAGAGTATTATTTTTGTTTTTGTTTTAGACGAATTAATAATCTACTGAAATTAATTTCGAACACAACTATAAGGTTCTAGATTCGAACCCGGTTCGCGAGATATAGTCTAAACAAACTAAATGTTACTCCGTCTGTCCTAATTTATTTATTATAGTTGATCAAATCATACATTTTAAAAAAAATATGTAAAAATAAATGAAAAAGAGTGAATATAATTTTTACAAAAATACCTCATTTTTTTATTAGCTTTGGACAAATAATTTTGATTTATTTTGAGACAAAGTGATTAATAGCCAAATCGGGGTCAAAACATGAAAAGGGAGAAGTTAAGAACCGTAAGCATATTCTTCATTACGTACATTCCAAGCGGAACTAACTAACTAGCAAACGAAGAACAACAAAGACCAAAACAACCACTTCAAAACGCGATCGAACTCCAACTACACAACTCAGACGACGGAGAAAAAAATGATGCTAGACGGAACCGAAGACGAAGAGAAATTCCTCGCCGCCGGTATCGCCGGTCTTCAACAGAATTCATTCTACATGCACCGTGCATTGGTAACTAACTTCTCCGATAAACCCTAACCTTATTCTCTCTTCTTCAATTCTACTCGCGATGATCCTAATTTCCGATTCATCTTTCTAATTTCAATCTCAATCGATTTCGATTTCGATTATTCGATCCAATTGCTTATTTTCGATTCGTTACAGGACTCGAATAATCTTAGAGATGCTTTGAAATATTCAGCTCAGATGCTTTCTGAGCTTAGGACTTCGAAGCTTTCTCCTCATAAATACTATGAACTATGTGAGTTTTTCTTTCAGATCCAGTTTCGTGTTGTTTTTAGCTTTTTCGTTGGATCGTGGAATTTTTTCTGATTTGTTATGATTTTGCGATTGTTTTAGATATGCGTGCGTTTGATCAATTGAGGAAGCTGGAGATGTTCTTTGAAGAAGAGACTCGTCGCGGTTGTTCCATTATTGATCTTTATGAGCTTGTTCAGCATGCCGGAAACATTTTGCCTCGATTGTAAGTAATGTGACGGATTTGTGGATAAACTGTTTAGATAGGAAATGATTCCAGAGTAATCTATTTAGAGATATAATTATGGTCACAATGGTGAAAATTAGTTTTGGTAGTCGTGCTGAGTAGGTAGGTATTTTTAAGTTTCTTTTAGATTTTTAGTTGTAGATTGATTTTTTGAACATGGAGCAAAGTGCAATCCTATGGGTACTTGATAGTTGATATTTAATCACTTAGCTTTAGATTGATATTACTTTGAGATTAGTGCTTACTTGTATCTTTGAGATCAAGGTAATTAATATCGAGATTTTATGCAAAATCAGGAAGGGAAAGTAAATGCGTATATTGTGGAATCATGACACTAATTGTAAGATTATACAAAATTCATAAAACTCATATAGCTCATAAGTAAGATAATTAAAACCTTATATCACACTTCAAATACTTATATAAATTTAAATTCATTCATAAGCATAATCGTCGAAACTTTTAAAAGACTGTAGATTATACAATTCAACAGTTAACAGGGGCAATTGCACCCGATTCCACCAAAATAGCATTTCTGTATATACTCGTAATCGCTGAGGGCAAGCATAATTGCAAACTCGTGGGACTTTACAATTTATAACAGGATTTTAATTACAATGATTTAGATTGATATTTCATCAATGTGCATGGTGAAAATGACTATACTTGCTTGCTTAGAAACTGATCTTGGTGCAACTAATGTTACTGATGCCTTGATATATGTCCTGTTTAGTATGCTTCTAGCTTGTGAGATGTTAATGTTTTGATTATGATCAGGTATCTCCTCTGTACAGTAGGATCGGTATACATCAAATCAAAGGAAGCTCCTGCTAAGGATGTTCTTAAGGATCTTGTGGAGATGTGTCGTGGCATTCAGAACCCTGTTCGTGGACTCTTTCTCAGAAGCTATCTTTCTCAAGTTAGTAAGGATAAATTGCCGGATATTGGTTCTGAGTATGAAGGGTAAGCACTAATCAAGCATTATTTTTTGCCCTTCACTCCTATCATGGGAGGAAATATTATCCCTCTTTGTGATCTCTTAATTGAGTTGGATTTGAAGTTTCAACGAATAGACTCAGTCAGCTGCACCCTTTAGGATCACCACTTCTATCATCTCACTGCTACTTTGCAATGTTGACCAAGGATGTAAACTATCTGAGTCATTAGAATATCGAAGCCCCCCTCTCTGTTTCTTTTTTTCTTCAGAGTTTTACTTTTTATTGTCGTCTTTTATTTTCTTCTGTCTCTGTAATTCACACACTGATTTCTACAGTTGTCTTGATGATTGGGAAGTGACATTGATTTTTAACTGCAACAATTTAAGATGGAACCTGATATGTGAATGCCTATTCTGAAAACTGTAGGGATGCAGATACTGTATCAGATGCTGTAGAGTTTGTACTCCAAAATTTCACAGAAATGAACAAACTTTGGGTGCGGATGCAACATCAGGTTGGTTGAACATTTTTGCACATTGTTAATGCTCTCATGTTTGGACATGCATGTCATCAGAATAGTTGCATGTCATGAGAGTAAAATATATATCATGAGGGCATGATTTCTGGTCATGCAGGTGTAGTAATGCATGTGATAAATTCATACTCTTAGCTGACCTGAGTTGAGGCTTGCTGTCGGGCTTTCTGGTCTGCAGGGGCCGTCCCGGGAGAAGGAGAAACGGGAAAAGGAAAGGAGCGAGCTGCGAGATCTTGTAATACCCGAAGCCTGTAACTGGTTTGCTTCACTGCGATGGCATTGTATACATGATCAAATGCTTATAGAAGGCTTCTCTTGCTTTTTTTTATCCTTGTTACATTAGGTTGGGAAGAATCTCCATGTTCTCAGTCAGATAGAGGGTGTTGACCTTGATATGTACAAAGATGTTGTGCTGCCCAGAGTACTGGAGCAGGTATATTTTTCTTTTTTATTTATAAAATATTCTATTTCTAATTGTCAAAGACATGTTTCAATTTCTAATTGGAGAAACGGTTCCTTTTCCTCAATTATATTGGACAGGTCGTGAATTGCAAAGATGAGTTGGCCCAATTCTACTTGATGGATTGCATAATTCAAGTCTTCCCTGATGAGTATCACTTGCAAACTCTTGATGTGTTGTTGGGTGCTTACCCACAGCTTCAGGTAAGGGAACTTGCATAGGGAACTTGCATTTTTTAAATACTACTTCTGGAGGATGCCTTGATATGTATATGCCTTTTCTTCTTCCAAAAGAATGAGATTTCATTCATCCGAGAGGGTGCTGAAGAAAATCAATAAAATATGAGCAACATATTTACCGAACAATCTCGAAAATTAGAGAAAGTAAAGGAAACAACTATGTATTATTAATTAGCAGTCAGAACATCGTCCAAGTTTTCAAACTATTTGTTTATGTATAGAACATCTCTTGTGGATCAGTTTATGTGTAGTGCCATCATGCCATGGTTTTTGTAGCTAAGCATGCTATTTGTTTTCCACTATGGATTAATTGATAAACACATGATTCACAGTAGCTGTTGTAAACTTCGTTCAGAACTATGAAGAATTGCATCCAAAATATCTATTGCAGTTTTGTTCTGCAAATCCAATAGGTATCGTCACTCAGTTCCTTTCTGTCTCTGCATTTTTCAGCCATCTGTTGACATCAAGACAGTACTATCCCAGTTAATGGAAAGGCTTTCAAATTATGCTGCTTCAAGTGCTGAGGTTTTGCCTGAGTTTTTGCAGGTGGAAGCATTTTCCAAATTAAGCAATGCAATTGGCAAGGTATTTTCTTTGGTTTGATAGAACCTTGGATCTTATACTCTAAAAACATAGTATATAATTCTATGTTGCGTGTTGCCTTAAAAGTCTAGAAGCATTTATGGTTTGTGCAACTTTTCCACCAACACATATAATCAGAGACTAATTGTTAGACTTTATATAAAATAATAATTCAACTTGTTCATCACCTCAATGTTTGATTGTAAAGCATGATTTTTTACATTCTCATTTTGTATTTAAATACCAAAATTGTCTTCTGTTTTCTACTTATGATTTGCATTTGTTTTTCTATGTTTAATTATTGTTTTTGTTTTGATTATGAATTGTGAAATCTGAGGTCCTCAAGTGTTATACAGGTGATAGAAGCACAGCCTGACATGGCCACTGCTGGAATTGTAACTTTATATTCATCTCTTCTTACCTTCACTCTTCATGTTCACCCCGATAGACTAGATTATGCTGATCAAGTCTTGGTATGTTTCTTTTTACATTCTTTGTGCATGTTCATGTTAACTTATTGATTCATATGATTAATCTGATCAGCATGCAGCCTTTGGCAGTATTTTATTTCCTTAACTCATGGCAATACCTCCTTTGCAGTTTTAAAACCCAGTCCGGTGATCGACTCGGTCAAGGGACTGGGTCATTGGTCGGAATGAATAACTGTTAACCTGATCTAGATAAAAAATTTAAAAATATTCACTACTTAAATTTAATAAATTTTCTTTTATAAAAAACATTAATGAAAATTAGTACATGTAAAAAATTAGCAATGTCTTTTACTAATACATGATATAGGTGATGGTTAGAGAAAAAATAAATCCTGGTGCGTTTAAAAAGTTGGTATTATGGATTATGTTTCTTAATGAAGTACTTTAGACGCCTTAATTCACACAAGTTTACCTAGCTGAGTGGTAAAGTGTATAGTTTAGTATGACTATAGACCCAGCCGGGTAACACCGGGTTTCATTGGTTTGCAAGCATATCTGGTCCTATGAGCTGACCAAACCGCCCACGCATCCAGTTTTCGGGCCGGCTGGTCCTGTCTGAGTTTTAAAACTATGCTATTTTGAAAACATTTATTTATTAGAAAAGTTATCGCGTTTATTTAATCTGCACAGTGTTATTTGTTATTTTCATATAAGGAATAAGACTTACTCATGTATTTTCCAAAAACCATGCCTGACTGTATATACTTGCTAGGGAGCATGTGTGAAAAATCTCTCTGGCAAAGGTAAAATTGAGGACAAGAAGGCAACGAAGCAGATTGTTGCTTTATTAAGTGCTCCACTAGAGAAATACAATGACATTATGACTGCCTTGAAGCTTTCAAACTATCCTCGTGTAATGGAATTCCTTGACATTCCAACTAATAAGGTCATGGCAACTGTTATTATTCAAAGCATTATGAAAAATGGAACACGCATTTCTACTTCAGACAAGGTATGTGTTAGTTTATTTTTTGGTCTGCTGTTTGGTATGAGCTCTTACTAACAAAACTTGGTTTATTTGTAGGTTGAAGCATTGTTTGAATTGATAAAGGGGCTTATCAAGGATTCTGATGTGACTCCTAATGATGAGGTCATTTCAGTACCACGACTGATCATATTAACCTATTTTTTACAACGCCTATTATTTTGACTTCTTCCATTACACGACACCTCTTATATAATCAAATTTTGTACATTTCAATAGAAGTAACATAATTATATTTACCTTATTTTTATGATTCTTTCTCATATTTTTCTTATTTATTCCCTGTCCCTTTAGTTGGACGAAGATGATTTCTCAGAGGAGCAGAATTCTGTTGCACGCCTGATCCAGATGCTTTATAATGAGGATCCAGAAGAGATGTTTAAGGTGAATTGCTGATATTCATGTGTTATGACAATAATGAAAATAAGTTGGTGTTATTTTTTCTTTCTGGAATTTTCCTCTTTCGAGCCAAAGTTGATAGTTTCAGCTTACTCCACTTTTTATGACAATAATAAAAATAAACCGGTGCTTCTGTACTGATGCTGCCAGTTATGAGGAGCATACACACAGTGCACTCATGCTGTCATGGGAAGCACTTGATCACTGTCACTTTAGTAGTTCTCTAACCTTTGCAGTTTGCACTACTTAGGTTCTGTTAGCTTAGTTAATTAGTCTCTAACCTGTGCGTCACTTTTTTCAAGTTTGCATTTATGATAATGAGAATTAACCAATAGTTTTTTTGAATCTTGAATTAACCAATAGTCGGTGAGGTTAATTTGGTAAAATTGTTATTCTATTTGCTTCATTTATAAATTCTCTTAAATATTTGTGAAGCGACCAATTATGACAATTTTTGTGGGACGGAGGGAGTATTAGTTTACAGATTTGGTTATTATGTATAGAAGGATTTGTGTTTACTATAATAACTACTTGTAACTACTGTCTACCAACTTTTCATAATGTCATAATTCAGTTTTTTAGAAACTAGTACTATTTTCTCTTTTGCCTTATTCTATAATACATTCAGATTTAACCTTATCGAATATTGAAAATAAAACTTTTACCTTCTATTCACATGTAATTAAATTATATATATAAATTAAATTATTCATCTTTTGAAACTTTTACTAGCACTAAAATGGATTTGGTGTTAACTTAGGTTTAACCTCTTTAGATATTTTTACATAAATCATATCTGGTCAATTTCTCATATGAGTATGAATGCTTGTCTCTGTTTTTAATGTTTCTAATTTCAGTGAAGATGTTTGATATATTTCTTATATGGTAGTCTATGAGTTCAATTTTTACTTAAAATTTGAACGGACATGCTCTAAATTGCAGATCATTGAAACTGTGAGGAAGCACATACTGACTGGAGGACCAAAGCGTCTGCCTTTCACTGTTCCACCTCTTATGTTTTCTTCTTTAAAGGTTTGGCTGACCATTTTGATTAGAATGCTGCTTCTATTTTACACTGTTTTACCTTGTTGTTTACATAATGATTAATTGATAATGCTGGCCGCAATGGCATAGCGTGGGGACCGGACAAACTTTGCATTTTGGCCTAGGTTAAATGTAACATTTCATTGACATTACGAGATTATAATTGATTGGGTTTAGAGTTTCAGTAACATGCTGCTAAGGCTTTGATTTCAAACTGAAAGTTTGTGTAGATACTATATAGTTAATAGTTAATTTACTGTCTGTTTAAACTTCAATAAATGAGGCAACTGGGTTAGTAAGTTGTAAATTTTCATCATTCGATAAAGTTCATCTTTCTATTTTCATCATTGATGCCAAAATATCATTTCTCATTATTTATATACTGTCTGTACTTTACTGTCTACAGTTGGTCAGACAGTTGCAAGGTGGTCAAGGTCAAGAAGAAAATCCTTTTGGGGATGATTCGTCAACATCACCAAAGAAAATCTTTCAGCTATTAAATCAGGTAATATGCTTTGGCAAAATTAGTAAATCAGGTATTATGCTTATATAAAAAGCACAGCCTTTTGTTATTTATTATATGCTGATGATGTTTGTATCATTTCTATCTCAGACCATCGAGACTCTGTCAGGTGTCCTGGCACCAGAGTTAGCATTGCAGTTGTGCTTACAATGTGCTGAGGTACTGGAAATATTTGGTTCTTAGCACATCAAAGTGATTTTTCAAACTAGATTTTCTGATTTGTTTTTTCTTCCATTAAGGCTGCAAATGACTGTGAGTTGGAACCAGTTGCATATGAATTTTTTACGCTAGCTTATATTCTTTATGAAGAAGAAATTTCTGTAAGTCTTACCATATAACTCATACTACTTCCCCCCACCACACACAAAAACCCCTTTCCTTTCATGGGTTAAGGATAGTTTTAGAAGACTAATGTTCATCATAATAAAAATTTATGGCTTAGCCGTGCTCAATTACACTTTTGTGTTGTTACACCAGGATTCCAGAGCACAGGTCACAGCTATCCATTTAATAATAGGAACTCTTCAAAGGATGCATGTCTTTGGTGTCGAGAACAGGGATACTTTAACTCACAAGGCCACAGGGGTGATTATTGAATTCTTTTATATATGCAGCAGTTAATGTGTATATATGTATTTTTTCTTCATATTGAATGTCCTTTTTTGTTGCTTTTTCATCGGATAGTATTCAGCAAAGCTTTTAAAGAAGCCAGATCAATGCAGAGCTGTGTATGCATGCTCACATTTGTTTTGGGTTGATGATCATGAAAACATGAAAGACGGAGAGAGGTTTGTTTCTGATTGTCTATCAATATAACGTCTAGGAGATCTCTGACTTCTGTACAATGCAAAGATTGTTTAATGGTTTTCCTAGTTTCTCTTTAGTCTAACACTTGAACATTAATAGTTGTAGATAAATTTTAATTGTTTGCATGTCTAAATAATCCTATTATTTCCTATACCATTTCTGGTAACGACTAGAACTATGTATGCAATATGTAACTAGAGTCTAGAGGAGATAAGAATGATTTAATCCAACTGCTAACCCTCATGGAAGTTAAGTAGTGAACATATTTGCTCAGTTACTGCAAAACCTGATCATAAATTGGAAAGACATGAATAGAAAGAAAGAATGTAGGATCTATTTTATTTATATAGGTTGAAAAGGAATATGGGAATTTATTTCTTATTTTATCTTGTTATGATGCTTATTGTTTTTGTTGTAATATTCTTATATAAGCATTTTTGAACCAGAGTCTTATTGTGCCTTAAGCGAGCTTTAAGGATTGCAAATGCTGCACAACAAATGGCAAATGCCGCACGGGGTAGCACCGGATCAGTAATGCTTTTCATTGAGATTTTGAACAAGTAAGATTAACATCCATAATCCTAAGCTAGTGCTGTTTTTCTTTGCTTCTCAACAGTAAACTGGAATGACGATGTGTGTTTTTGCAAGGTATCTTTACTTCTTTGAGAAGGGTAACCCACAAGTCACAGTTGCTGCTATCCAGGGGCTAATTGAGTTAATTATGAATGAAATGCAAAGTGACACCGCCACTCCAGATCCATCAGCAGATGCTTTCTTAGCCACTACTATGCGCTATATACAGTTCCAAAAACAAAAGGGTGGTACAGTTGGTGAGAAATACGAACCGATCAAGGTTTGACATGTAGACTGATACTGTTGCATTTATGTTACACTTTGGAGCAATTTGATCATGTGATGATCCAACAACTGTTCTGAATTGTCTTCTTTGGATTTTAACCGAGGAACCACAAGTTTGTGTTCATGATATGATCTGACAGCAAAAACATGTTGAACAGTTTGGATTTCGATTCATTCACTATGTAACTATTGAGACTGAGCAAATTTTAAGTTTGCTAGAGCCTTTTCTCCCCAAAATTGACATTCAGTTTAGAAAAGTTATTTGCAGTACAGTTACTAGATTTAAATACTTCTAGTTGTGCACAAAGGTTTACATGGATTTATGGATTTCTATTGTGTAGAGTTTATAGACACAGATAATTGTTTTTGTTAGTATTTTGTAACTAAATTTTGGTACTTGCTACGGAGTCTATTTCTTTGCGTGGTTTACATTAGTATGGATAGGTTGGAGTGGAATTCGGACATATTTGAGATGTTTCTTTAGATAATGCTACCTTAGCATTTTGGTAGTTTTCCTCCATCCCTATACTTTCAAAGTGGAATTTCTATAAACAATCGTGCGTGAGTTTCTGAAGACTAATGTCCCTTTTTCTATCTATAAAAAATGGTTAAGTATGCATTTTTCAAATATTAGGAGTACAATAAATTGTGGACACTGATACAACTAATAAGTTTTTAAAACAAGCGGCAATGATTTTTTTTCTTGTGATAATACTAGGTAATGGAGTTTTTTAGTAATAGCTGATGGAATTTTTAAACGGTAAAACATCAAGAGTAATTTTTTAGTCCTGTAGCATCTATTTAGTATTTTGCTGTTTGAGAATCTTCGTTTTAGCTTTCCTCAACACTCGTCTTAGAGACGTTGTGTCATATGTTTTCTACTACGGTGTTCAGTTTCTCTATTTATTTTGCTTTATCTCATGCAACAAAAACAAAAAACATTTTATGTTGCTGTATATATATTTTTTATTTCCTATATGTTGTTCGTGTTTGTTCTTTTGTTAGAGAAATCCACGACAATACAAGCATTATTTTGTACGTGTGAAGTTGGCTAACAATCATTAATCAAATCGATTGTAATTTGCAATTACCTTCCATATGCTAGTAAAGAGAGTAATGTCCTAACGCAAGATAAACAGGCAGATTGGGAGAATGAATTCTCTACTTCCCATTTTGGTAACTTAGGTATTTAGTGTATTTATGAGAGAAATTGGTGATTGAATAACATTATTTGGATGAGAGAATGATAAGTTAACATAAAATAAGAGAGCGATAGAGACAAATTATCGAAGGTAGAGGGTCACTACCGGACAAATTAGAGTGCAAAGTTAAATATCATTAACACTCGATCAAAGTTACATTCGGATTGCTACCGTAGTGCTTAGATTCAAGCCTGATCTATCATCAAAGCGTCTTTCGACAAGAAACTTCCAGCTAGTATTTAGGTTTAGATAATTTTACATTTTGAGAAATTGCATCACTCTTCTAAACTAATATCTTATTACTACCCTTTTAGAGTGTAGATGTACAAACAAAAAGTTACAACCTTAAAGAGAAGCAATCTTGATTTAACCATGATAATCTTTGAGGTGACTTCAAAATATGGAATCAAAAACAAAAAGTATTTAGAAGAACCATTGCTTAGCTAAGACTTTCATTTCAAATTTTCAATCATTGATAATCCCTAAGTTATCATTTATACTACGAATTTTTTTTGACAGTTTATACTACAAATTTAACTATTAATATTTTGGTATAATATATCAACATTTTAATCAATTTTAGAAACATTTTATCATTTCTTTAACTTTAAAATGAAAAATAAGTCTAACCCTTATTTTCCTCCAAACCAAACTTTAAAACATAGTTTAAATGACTAATCGACGTGAGGAAACAAAGGACCAATAAACTTGTGGGCAATAGTTTGTATCGTAATGCAAAGCAAGAAAGGTCTTTTATCCTAACTATATATTCCAGTTTAATACTCCCTCCGGTCATTTTTATAATAAACAAATGACCTTTTAGTTTTATTGAATAACTAACATATCTGCTTTATATTATTATAAACCATATACACAATTATTCAATGAACCTAACAAATCAATTGTTTCTTATTAAAAAGACTAAAAGTAGTAGTACTACATAATAAATAAAAACAGACGTCATATGAAAAGAAGATGGGAAGCATGAAATGCAAATTTGACTATTAGAGTTAACAATAATAATTCAAAGAAAGCAAAGCATTAAAACCACCTTATGCTTCAAGGAGATCTAGAGTATTTGTCTGAAAGAACACCCACACAGACTCTCCAACTTCTTCAATAACAAAGAAATTATGAAAAGAAAGAAGGGGAGGGAAATACACGTAGAACAAAGGGCAAATAAAATGTTTAAACCTAGTGAATTACAATATTGAACAAGCCTTTTGTGCTTTACCCTTCTTTTTCTTCTGCTTTGGTGGTTGAAGGACAACTCTTATGGCTGCGTCAAACACTGACTTCACATTCTGCAATAAATATAACCGACAAACTTAAACTGCGTATTAAATTATCCATTTTGAATTTAGAATAGTAATCAGAAAACCATTTACCTCCTGTGATTTTGAACTGCATTCAATGTAAGCTGGTGCATTAATCAGCTTCCTCAGCTCTTCTCCCTTTCATAGGACATGCAGACATGCATGTCAGAATCAAATTTAATATAGCATTAAATGACTATGCAAGATCCGAGAGAGCAGAGGAAAAAATCACCTGAGCTGTGGTAATGGGAACGGCACCAGGATGGTCTATGCAGAACTGCTTATCATCCCGAAGGTCTGTCTCAATACAAATGACAAAATAATAAGGAAGTAACTCTTAAGTCAAGAGAACCGTCAATAGAATGAACACTTATCACGAAACTAACACAACCATTTGTGTAACCGGAAGCTAAAACAAACTGTTAGATATGGGCCAATAATGAGAATAGCAATAATAATGGGCCTTGTTAGTTAATATTAGTAGGTAGTTTTATTATTTGTAGGCAGTTTTTATAGAAAATAACTGTCATGTAACTGCTGCTAGAGTAGGAATTAATTAATTAGAAGAATGAGAGGTGTTGCCTATAAATAGGAAAAAGGGCTAGACAAAAGGGATTATCAGGAAGTTATTAAGTGGTTGGTTAGTGGGAGAGACCCAACTCTCGAACATATGGGAAGGGGAGAGACCAAGCTCTTGAATCTTGGTATGTTTGTGTCTTGTTATTCTATACTATTTCCTATAATTATTGTAATGTGTTATTGTAATATTCTGGTTTAGAAGCATTCTCCAGAATTACTATCAATAAAGTATTCGTATTGTTCAAGTAGTGTATGTTCAGTGTAAGTTTCTATCACAAACTCAACGGGAGATTATTTGAAAATATTTATGAATAAAACTAAAACAAACTAGAAAGGCAGAAACATCAAAACATTGACCACAACTAAAGTATCAGATAATACCATTGGAAAAGCAATGGTGATGAAAAACTAAATAAAAAATAGAATGAAATACCATAAATTTTCCCTCTCCGCTAGCAAACAAAAACCATTGGTTCAGAAGTTATAAGTTGTAAACTGTTCAACAAATGGAAACTTACAATGATATATCTACAACATCAATATTTGATGATCATGAAATGCAAGGGGCGCTATATGATTTCATTGTAACAAAACCCACGATTAACAAGCATCAGCATATCAGTATCACATTATGCAGCAATAAACATACCAAGCTTTGTGCCAACCAGAATTATGGGGACACCAGGTGCATAATGCTTCAACTCTGGAATCCACTGAAAATGAAAGCAGCACATATGACGTATCAGCAATTTCTCATAAACACATTCTACTAACATATAACACAATCCATATATTGTTCATCACAGATAAACATAAATACATAAAAAATACAAGGGACGCCATAGCAAAATGAAAACAAACAAGCACCTTTTTAGAGACATTTTCATAACTGGCCTTGCTTATGAGAGAGAAAGCCAATATGAAAACATCGGCACCACGGTAACTCAAAGGTCTTAATCTGTTATAATCCTCTTGTCCTGTTCCACAAATAACACAATTATAAATCCAGAAAGAACCTCCCAAATCATAGCATCCACCAGAATATAAATCAAAGTACGAAACATTACCAGCAGTATCCCACAAACCCAGATTGACAATGCTTCCATTAACAACCACATTTGCACTGAAATTGTCAAAAACTGTTGGAACATAATCCTGTTTCCAACCAAAAAAGCAAATTCAACAAAATAAATCAATAATCCAGCAGACTTACACATCAATATCATCCAACCTCAACACAAACTCAACCCGACAATAAACTCCAAATTCCAAAAATTAAACATAAACTCGAAACCAAAATCTCACACTAGTATATATTCGGCATCATGGTGGTGGGTATGTCAAGAATCACGGTGACCCATCGTGATTTTGCTGAAGCTACAAAGTGTAGCTTTTGAAAAATCACAATGGATCACCCATGATTCTAACATATCCACTATGATGCCAAACACCAAACATAGACCTATCCATTCCAACCTTAAAACTAACAAAATCAACCCATCATTTCAAATAATAATTTACATCTCACAAATCATTTTCCATACAAAAATTTCAAATTTACATAAATTTAAATACAACCCAAACAGCCAAAAATCAAAATTTTCAATTCAAAATTACAAAAAACATAAATTTAAACATAACCCAAACACCCAAAAATCTAAATTTTCAATTTTAAATTAAAATAACATAAATTTAAAGATAACCCAAACACCCAACAATAAAAAATTTCAATTCAAAATTGAATAAAAACAGGAATTTAAATATAACCCAAATACCCAAAAATAAAAAATTTAAATTTAAAATTGAAAAAAACATTAATTTAAATAAAAATTTTCAAATTTCAAAATTGAAAAAGAGGAAGAAGATGAACAAACCGTGGGAAAAGTATTGCTGGTGTAAGAAATAAGCAAACAAGTTTTGCCAACAGCTCCATCACCAACAGTGACACATTTAATAAACCTAGAAGCACTCATCTTTTCTTTTCTTTGAGAGAAAAGGAAAAACCTAAAAAAGCCTCAGATCTTCACCTGAGGACTCAATCACAAGCCCCCTCCTCCACTTGCTTCTGTCTCTTTCAATTACACATCTAATAACACAAACAACACAACACAATCTTCCACAATTAATAATAATTTCATAAAATTAACAACAAAAAAAAGTAATTAAGAAGAAAGAATGCTAACCCTAATTGAGAGAAAATGCAGAAAAAGAATACTGTATTTGGGAATTTGGGGGAAAAAAGAAGGAAATGAAGAAACCCTAAAACTTTAGAAAGAGATGGTAATTAACGGAACAGAGATTGAGAAGAGAAACAAAGAAACAAAGAAAGAACGAAGTGAGATTTTGTCGTGGAACCGTTCGTTTCGTTCACACACACTTCCAAAAAATTCGTACCTTTAATTTAAAAAATGGAAAGTGTTACTTATTCATTTTCACGAATTTCTCGCAACGAAATTCGGATCATTGCTTAATTAATTCATGGTCACGGACACTTTCTTTTTTTCAATTTTTGTTTTTTAGTGTTAGTTGACACTTGTTAATTCATGATGGAAAATGGGGAGAAATTCAAAAAAAATAAAAAATTGTGAATAACATTATAAGACTTTTTTTTTTTTGAATCAACATTATAAGACTTAAATGGACGAATTTTAATTTATCTCTATAAAATACAAAATTTATTAGATTACCCCTGCAATGTGGGTTTGAAATTCATCTTTTTTTATGTAGTTTTTTTAACTTTATATTAATGTGACAGACAAAAAATCAATTGTCACGTCATCAAGTGTTTACTGTTACGTCAGTAAAAAATTAATTTTTGTTTACAATATCAATAAAAAGTCAACAAAATTGGATAAATCAAATTCCGTCAAACTTTTTATTATAAAAATGTTCAAATTTTATAATTATTTTTTGACACATTATCAATAATTGTGATTTATTGATAGTGATGTCAAAATTAAAGAAAACTACAATAATTTATTTTCAATTCTTTTTCAACCATGTTAGTGCATCTATTTTATGGTACAACATGCCCAGCATATTGTGGAACAGCCCACATTCCAAGATTTAGAGAGCAAACATCATTATTTAATTAAGAATGTAGGGAGAATAAGAAATGTCAACCTACTCACAATATTTAGGTTGTGATTGATAAAAAAAACCTATAAAATTTTTATTTTTATTCTAGTTATGATTTTGTGTCCACAAGTAATATGGTCTTGCATCAAGTGCGCATAATTTTTAGTATCGAGTTAATAAGTCACACCATATATCATTTGATCTAAGGAGAATTCTATGGTACTTTTGACAAAATTCATTGTATTGGTACTATAAGAATTTTAACCAATAAAAATGTAAGTTTTGTCCAAGTCAACATTTATATTTTATATTTTAATAATTTTAATAATAATAATATGACACGTGTCAAATAATTATTGGTCATCATATTTAATATACGTGTACATGACAATTTTTCCATTGTACCGTAGCATCTCCCTTGATCTAATGGTTAGATTTAGTAATTTGTGTGTGATGCAAGATTTATCTCACTTGTACACTATAAAATTGACTGCAAACTAGTCAACATTCCTTATCCTCTAACCAATTATAGCAAAAGTGTGAGTGAGTCACAAAGAGAGACATTAATCTTTCCAACGAAAGAAAAAAAACAAAGAATGAAAGAAAATCAGTGGAAGCATGTGAAGCACACACAATAAATCGACCAAAGCTTTCTCTTGAATCACATTATTGATGCACCTTGTTCATAATGCTTGTGCACTAAGCAATATCTCATGCGCATTTTCATAACTTGGAAGCAACCAAATATTGAATTTTAACAAAATATCTGTGAATTTTTTAGTCCATTTTTTGGTTTTATCAACCAAATATTATGATGTTGACTAAGAGCAAATTAGGCTTTTTAATCACCACTAGTTGCACTGCTCTCTCTTTCACCAGTTGTCCATTGTGCAAAAAAAATGGTGTGACTTATGATGGTAGGTCACTCATCATCAATGGTTAAAGGATGCTTGTCTTCTCTGCTGGTTCTGTTCATTATCCTCTTACTCCTTCCGAGGTACACTCATTTTTGTTAATCTATATTTGAATTCAATTGATATGCATTGATAGTATAATTTTTTTGTATTTATGTTGTGATAATATAGTAAAATATGATTAATGTTAACGTAATACTTGTTTATTAATATTGTCGGGTGTGTAGTTATTAAACTCTTCTTCTTCATTTTATATGGTTAGTAGTAGTTGAAGCTAATACCTTGTTTCAATGTTTTGTTTAGACAGGTATCAACATTCCAAGGGCTTTCTTGCAACCAAAGAAGAATCTTGCAGCATAGTAGGGGAAGATTATCCTCCAAATGTAGAGATAAGGGTGTGATAAGGATCAAGGTGGACACTCTAAAACCAACAGCAAAATTGGTGTGTTTGGACAACAAAAACAATTACTCATGTGGATTTTGCAAGTTATGGTGATCCAGTGGGAAACTGTGGACATTTCCTCCTTGGAAAATGCAAGGCACCAAATAGCCATAACATTGTGGAACAGATATATTTTTTTTCTCTTTTGTTTTTCTTCTCTCACACATAGGTATGTTATATTATATGTCTGCATATTTTTACATGTAACTTCATTATTCTTATTGAGCAGTACTGCTTGGGAAAGACAGTGTACAATACCAGTAGACAAGAACATTTTCGGTAAGCAAGGAAATAGTTGTCCGAGAAGTCCAAAGACTCTAGCCAATCAAGCGCACGATGGTCATAGGAATGTGCGACCGTGCATGTCAACTTGAGAGAGCCAATTTAGAATCTGAAGAATCAACCTTAGCTTGTGAAGATGATCAGACAGCTTACCTTAGCTACCTAAGTCATTTTCAAACTCGATATTAGGCACTTTAGTTTAGACTGTACTTTTGGCACTCTTTTAGATGTTTATGGATATAAGATTTAGAATCAGAGGAACCATCTAGCTCTTCTTGCTGCCGAGTTCTCTTATACAATATAGTTTAGGTTACTGACATAGACACATGGTCCTCCCCCCAAAAAAGAAATACACAGTTTATGCAAAAAGGATGACACGAATATGAACTGCATTGGACAATCATTATTTCATTTTTTGTTGAGGAAACTGGATAATCATTATTGATCATGCCTCAACTTATAATAATACACTTTTGCCTATATAATGGGAACCATGGATGTCATCCCAAGTATACAAGAAAAATACAAGTGATGTTATCACAACATACAAACATTCACTATAAATTACAAAAAATTGTGTAAAGCTGCTGCGATAATAACATCTAGTCCAAAGATCAAGATTTACAGAATGCATGAAGTGTATCATCTAGAGCCTTCCTGTCGTAATCCCCTGTGAAAACACAATTTCCTAGAGGACCCTTTAGAAGGATAAGTCTCAGCAATCCATCTGCTACCTTCTTATCAACCTGATATACCGATGAAAATGAAGTTTTAGTCAAGGTAAAAGCAAATTGAGCATCAAGAGTATTGAAACTGAAGCATCGTCTCTTACCGCCATGACAGATTTAAACATGTCCACGGTCATGATTTCAGGAGGCACAATAGGTAACTTAGCCTGTTTCAAAATGTCAGTAACCCGCTTCACAATAGAATCATCAATCCAACCTAGGCGGTATGACATATCAACAGCCATTACCTGTGTACATTGGCATACAATTTCCCTCAGAATAGAAAAAAAATGTAAGTATAGTTCACGGTTTTATTGTAAAAAAAATATATTTATACCGTGCCAGCTGCAATAGCCTCTCCATGAAGCCAATGACCATAACCAACACTAGTTTCTATCGCCTAAAAAAGGGGCCATAAGAAAGGGCATTAAAAGCAGAGAAGGACATTTACTAATAAAGAAAATGCAGAAACATTTGATGAAAACAACTTGCACAGCAAACAAACACATTCTTAGATTTCAAAGTTTTTCATCCAAAAATATTACAATAAACAGTAATAGCTACTCACATGACCAAATGTATGACCCAAGTTCAATGTTGCCCTAACTCCACCTTCTCTCTCATCCAAGGACACAACCTCGGCCTTGTTTTCACACGATCGCTTTATAGCATATGCCAGTGCATTAGGATCTCTGCATGGATGCCAATAATGTATCTTAATACAAGCTTAATACACCTACGTTTATACTTTCAATGCATCTTAATACACCCATGTTTATACTTTCCTAGAAAAACTGCTTTTATGAACTATGAGATGTTACACCTATTAATACAAGCTTCGTAACAGAAACGGAAGGAGCTTGTAGCAGGAACGAAAGATTGTTACAATAATACTCAAATTAAGATTTTACCTAGCCATTAATGCCTGCATATTTTTCTCTTGCCACTCAAAAAATTCTGTATCTCTAATGAGTCCGTACTTAATAACCTCTGCGAACCCTGATGCCAGCTCCCTCTCTGGTAATGTATCTAATGTGTCTGTGTCTATAAGCACACACTGAGGTTGGTAAAAAGCACCGATCAGGTTCTTCCCAAGGGGATGGTTTATCCCAGTTTTGCCACCAACTGAAGAATCAACCTAAGAACATAATACACAATCCGATGAATATGGAAAAGGGATAATTTAGGTAGTAGTATACAATAAAATCACCAACATTGCGCAGAGCATTAACAAATCTAATTGACATGGCGAAAAGAAATTTAAAAAGATCAGGTCAAGACCTGAGCCATAACAGTGGTTGGAATCTGAATAAAATTAACACCACGTAGGAATGCAGCAGCAGCAAAGCCACACATGTCGCCAATCACACCACCTCCAAGAGCAACAAAAGTACACCGTCGGTCCAATCGAGACTCAATGGCCTTGTCGAAGACTTTCATAAGAGTATCCTATGAGTGGAACACACAATCAATTTTCACACCATTACAATTTACAAAGAGTGTGAATTCAAACACTAAAAAAATACACTCACCATGCCCTTGTATTGTTCACCATCGGGTAAAATTACACTCTCAACAGAAACATTTGGGTTTCCACTTGTTAACGCATCAACAACCTTGTCTAGATACAAAGGTGCAATCGTAGTGTTAGTGACAATTAGGACCTTCTTTCCATGGACATGCCTATTATTATTATAAACATGAAACAAAATCAGTTCCTCATTATAAAATTTAAATCTCATCAATGTTTGCAAGTGAGTACGAAACTATCCGAATAGGGGTGGCAAAACGATTCACTAGATAAATTAATTGTATTGTATTGTATTGTATTCACTACATTTGTCTCTAACTATCTATCTAACCCTCCCTCTTGAGATTTTTTCATTGCTAACATACTGCTAATCATGTTACATATCTTTTTCTGCAACTTGTAATTACTACGATGAAAAAACTATAAAAAAATAAATTAAAAAACAGAAAAAAGAACGAATTTTGATTAAAGGAATGACTTAGTTACCTCTGGAGAAGGTGTGGTTGATTGAGCAAACCGGATCCAATATAAATAGGATAACTACGAATACCCAAATCAACGTTGACAATGGTGGGTGTTGAAAAGGGGTCCATGAGTTGTTGAGAGGAAGTAGAACTACTACTACTAGCACATATTATCGGTGATGACCTAATAGATGAAGATGAAATTTTCGGAAAATGGTTGGTGGGGTGTGAGAATAGAGAGATTTTAGGAGGAGGAGGATTTTGAAGAGGGGAGAGTTGTTTGAGGGATGGGGATGATAGAGAGATATTAGTGGAAGTGGAAGAAGCCATTGAAATTGAAATTCACAGGAAATGAAAGGAACGAAGAAGATGAAGAAGTTGTAGTATTTTGGTGGTTGGTGAGTGTAGAAGAAGACGGTGGGTGGGTGGGTGGTGGTCTTTGTTGAACAAGGGGGGTGGGGTTAGGTGAAGGAAATATTTTGTTTTGAGTAAATAAACCAAATTCTCAATTAAAAAAAAAAAGAGTCAAATACTCCTTAAAATCGTAGAAATTCTTATTTTTCTTCTAAATTTTCCGAATTACCAAATTAATTTCTCAATTTGTGTATGTAGAATAGCTAAAGTGATAAAAATTGAGGGTTTGTTTGGATTGATGCTATAGAATGGAGCGGAACATAACGGAATGGAATGGAGCGGAACGGAATGGAATAGACATTCCATTCCATTGTTTGGATATTTTATGAGGAAATGGAGTTAATTTCCCACTCCATTGATTGGAAAGTAGATGGAACGGAATGAATTATAACTTGTTTATTCCAATTTTATCCTTTATTTATATAACAATATTTTTTGAAAAAAAAAAAGTTTTTTTTTTCAATATCAATCCCTTCTTTCTAGGATTCAATTTTACAGATCTAAACCAATCTCTTTCATGTTCTACAAACCAATCCCTTTCATTAATATTTTTTTCAATGAAAAGAGAAAAATTAATTTTACCGAAACTAATTGGGAAACAGATTTTTTTTCCATTGAATCAATCCCTTTTACAGAAACGTGAACCAATCCTTTTTTTTTCAATTGAAAGTGATCCCTTTTTTCAATTTTATTTTTCTTTCTTTTTGTACAGAAACATTATTAACAAAGAAAGTCATGTTCATGGTGTATATTACTAATATTTTACTAATATGAGGAAGAAACAACAAGTATGAGAAGAGCAAACAACACAATATATAGGGAGTGACGCAAGAAGAGAGAGTGAAGAATTAAAATAATATTATAAAAATAGGGATAAAGTTGTAATTGTTAAATTAATCTGTTCCATTCCATCACATACACCCCAAATTGGGCGGAATGAAAAATTGGAGTAATGGGTGGTATCGGATGGAATGAATTCCATCCCACTCCATTCCATTCCATTCCATTCATATTTAACAAAACCAAACAATGGAATCTAGTTCCATCTCATCTCATCCCATTCCATTCCATTCCACCACTTACCATCAATCCAAACGAACCCTGAGGGACATGTGAGTTGGGAAGATGATTTTAATATTACTCCCTTCGTTTTTTTTTTATTTGTTGTTTCACAAAAAAAATATTTGTTCATTTTTATTTGTCGTTTTTGTAATTTAGGTTATATTTTGCTATTATACTCTCTTTTCTATTTTATTTGATTGACTAAGTTTTGAATTTTTTTTTTGTTGAAACAATATAATCTTTTTATTGTATACAAATTTTGTTTGTTTTTAAATAAAATTTGTTACAAATTTGTTAAGAATAGATAACGTTTGTGAAAAAGTATGAAATTATTGGTAGATTAGAAATATGAAATATATATTTTAAAAAGGGCATAATAAGAAAATAAGGGACAAATATAGGGAAATTCTATGATACAATAGATAAATTATCATGTACTGGTACAATAGGAAATTCAACCAATAAAAAACTACCTTTTGTCCACATCATCATTTTTATATTATATTTTAAAAATTAATTATTACCGTATGTCAAATATTATCCACATGTTAAATAATCATTGATCAATGCATCTTATTGTACCGATACATGATAATTTATCTATTGTACCGTAGCATCACCCACAAATATACACTCTTCTATTTTGATTTACATTATATATTTTGTATGGAGTAATATTATTTTATTTTTGACAAAAAAATAAAATCTATTATTTGAGAATGACTCCTACTACGATATTCAAGTGATAAGAGTTATGGACATAAATTTGATAATAGAGGTTTACAGTCAAATTCTGGGAGTATTTATATTTTCTGATGTAAAAAAAAAAAAAAGAGACTTCTCATAGTTTCAACATGATCTAAACAATCATAATATCTTACCGGGGGAAATTCACTTTAATTGTGTAATCGGAGATATTGGTGTTTCTCTCAGCTCAGGTAAATAAATTCACTTTCTTCTCTCTGTTTTATTAGGGTTTTCAAAAAGGTTGATTCCACCAACGTAGAATGCTTGATTTGACATGCATTTTGATTCCCATTATTCTGAATCTTATAAAGTTTATTTCTTTGCTACATTGAATCATACCTCTTGCTGGGTTTTCTTTGATTTTGAAGGTTTTGTTTCATCACTGTATGCAACAGTAGAAGATTTGTCATTTGCATATACAATGTGTTATGCCATATTCCATTTTTGATGTTAATTGAGTGGAATTTGTTGCTTTTAATCTATGTGGGTTATCTTTGTTGGTGCCAATAAATTTAGTTTATGAATTAGTATCATATATGCTTATCACCAACGAGGTGGCAAATATCTAGACTATTTTTTGAGTTTCGCTCAATGTTTTAAAAACCAAAATGTACATGAACCAGCAATACTTCTAGCCTCTAGGTCATGGTTCAACCGCCTTAAATGAAACCCTGGTCTGAATTCCAATGCAATTGACCGGTATTAAAGGTTGGTTCAAGGCTCAACTAGTTGAATTACCTGGTTTGATTTTTAAAACACTGGTTTCTCATGAAATTTCCCTTTTGTGCGTGTGCATGCATATATGTAGCCTATATTGTGAGTTATGAGCCACTTTGGCATTTTCCAAGTACTAGAGAATTCACTCTTGCTATAATAATAATTTTCTGACGTTTGTGCATGATCATGTTTTTATGAGTGCGTATAATCGTATATTGTGTCTGACTGTATGTGTTTAAACTTGTCTTTATCGAGTACTTATGTTAGTTAAAATATAGGTGGCACGTCAAATTACAAGGTCAAGAAGGCTAGAAACTCAGCAGGTGGAACAATCAAGGGCTAAGTGGACAACATCACTCACTAAGATACTGGCAGACTTGATGGTTGATCAAGTACACAAAGGGAATAAACAAAACAATTCATTCAATAAGACAGCATGGAAATATATTTGTGATGGATTTTACAACAAAACAGGTTTGAAATGGGATAAGGAACAACTCAAAAATCGACATTCAGTGTTGAGGAGGCAGTATGCTATCGTGAAGTCCATTCTTGATCAAGGGGACTTTATTCGGGATGAAGTCACAGGGTTTATAATGGCGGATGATGAAATTTGGGCAGAATACATTAAGGTATACTCATCCATCATGTGCTTTGTTGTTATTAATTGAACACTGAAAAATGGTTCTTCTTGAGGAGGGAACTTTTGAACACATGTTCGTTGGTCGGTCAGTTTTGTCTCCCCCTAAAAATGAGGGTAAAAATTAATGGATGCTTTATATGAAAAATCAGCTTTTAAACTTTTTTCTTACCATGCTGGTGGAGATACAACCAAGTAGCTAGTTAGTCAATCCAAGATTAATCTGAAATTCACTAGAATTTTGGTTTACATTCTATTTTTTTCATTTTAGTGATAAAATATTTAGGTTCGGGAGTGATGGTAAAATATTAATTGAAAAATCAACAGTTGAGATTATAATAAGATGCAATGCGCATTCATGAGTTATTTAAATTCTCAACCGTTGATTTTCCAATTAATAACAATAATCCCCCATTTTTCCTGTCACTTTAGAGTAGCCAAATCATTTATGCAGTATTTTGTTTTGAGGTTGGAGTTTCGTTGCCCTTAGGCGTGAGCTGTTTTCTGTTATGTATTAAACTAAATACTTGATGCAACTCTTACAAAATTACAGAATCATCCGGATGCCGAGACTGTAAAAAGTGGTGGCTGCCCAATCTTTAAGGAGCTATGTACAATATTCTCTGAGCCAGCAACGAATGGAAAGCATGAACATTTAGCTGCGTCTGACGAGGAGCATACTCCTAGTGCTCCTTGTCCAGATTTCTTGAGGACACACCAAGAGGAATCTTCATCTGAATCCGAGGACGACGAAGATGCAGATGACCCTCAAACTGTTCAGCCTACTACACCCACAGCAACTTATAGTAGTCGCAAAAGAGGGCGTAAAGGAGTAGATGATGCTATTGCAGACGCTATATTGGAGATGGCATCTGCTTCAAAGATGAGGACAGCTGCCATAGAGCAACATAACTCTAAATACAGCATTGCTGACTGTATTAAGGAATTAGATTTAATGCATGGTGTTGATCAACAATTATATTTTTCTGCTCTAGATCTTTTCAACAAACCTAATGCAAGGGAGATATTTTTGTCTCTCAAAAAAGATAAACGTTTAACTTGGCTGCACCGCAGGTGCGCTGTTGCATCCAATAGATAGGTTGAAAATATATGAAAAAAAAGTACCCTTTTGGCCACTTTGATCTGTTAATGTTGAATTATTCACAAACAGTCTCATCAATATCGCAACAGTTGCTGTTTCAAAAATAAAATATCGCGACAGTTCCTTAAGTTTTGGTGTTAAAATATATTAATGTTTGATTGACATGCAACCATACTAACAATATAAGCATTCTGTATCAGCCAACAAGCACGAAAAAGTGAGTTGAATGAATTGATCAAGTCTTACAATTACCTAAAACAATATTCACTGGCATATGAGATGTCAGTCATTTTTATCAGAATTGCAGATTGATGTCCTCATCTACTTTTTAATTTAAAATTTGATTAAATGCATGCTTGAAACTTGTTTAGTGAGTTATGAGACATGAAAACAGCGAAGCAATACTTGTTTGTTTGGTGCAAGCTTACGTCTGGGAGTTAAATCTCAAAAGAATAGTAACATGCCAAATTTGTTTCAGATTGTGATGTCAAAGTTGACGAATTGTTTCAGCTATCTCTTCGTTAGTCTGGGAGGATTTGGAAGCTCATGAGTCTACCAAATACATAGGCAAAAAGTGTCGTGAGTTTGGAAGTCACCATTCTCCATGGAGATGCTTGAATACTCTTGATTAAGGTGATGTTTGAAAGAGTTATGTTTTGCACAAGTGTTCGAATATATTTATAAAAAATAACTTATATCTATAACATTCTTTTTAATTTATTTCATTTCAATGTGCTCGATAGAATAACTTATAGATACCTAATAAGCTTATCAAATAATTTGTTAAATAATTTAGCATTCCTCTTATATATGTTTGACTTGAATTATATTTCAAAAACCCAAACCAAAAGAAGAGGGAACGGTAAGGTAATTTACTGTTAATATCTTCATTATATTGATAAATGCACAAGTATAACATGTAGATGTATAGAATATACACAACTAGTTGTAGTAACCATGATGAATGTAGCTGATAAAAGCACAAACAATCACAGTTTAGCTCGAATTACAAAGTTTAGGTAACATAAGTATTAAGTTTGGCACTTAAGCAGTAGGATAAGATGCCTGCATTGCAATGCCGCATATCCCTTCAGCAGCTTCGACTCCCCTTTCCATCATAATGTATCCTTCTTCACCCCAATCAGTTCCCCACGAGTTCTTAACCAACCAATATTTGGTTCCATCATTACTGACACCGTAACCCACGGCAGTCACACCGTGATCCAACTCAGTTCCGCATGAACCAGTAAAAACACCACTTTTGTAAAATTGAAAGTCAGATCCACTAGCATCGATGGCTACAGAAATTGGTTGATTTGCCACAGCTTTAAGTAGTGCCTGCTCATTGTTGGCTGGGACATCTTCATATCCGGTAATAGTACCTGCATGGACGGAGGCTTCGTTTGCATTACATGTTCCATCAACACCTTGATATGGGTATTGAGCTTCAGTGCTAAGTCCATGATTTTGAATGATGAATTTGAAAGCATCATCCATAAGACCACCCTCACAACCTTGGTCCACACCTTTTGTGTCACAATCAACAAGTTCTTGTTCTGATAAAGAGATCAACTTTCCTGTACTCAACTTATGAATTCCTTCGGTTGCTGCAACAGCAGAAAACGCCCAACAACATCCTACAAAAGGTAAATTTAAATTTAACTAGAGTTAGACGACAATTCAATTTTTTTTATCACATATTGAATTAAACGCATTATTTTTTAGATAGACACTTACCACATTGACCTTGGTTCTTCACAGGTGTCACTGCTCCTTTCTTCCTCCAATCCACTGTGGATGGAATTGCACTTACATTTTCATACTTAAAACTAGTTGTCCTTATGATTGAAGAGCACATATGCCCCTTGAATTTGTTCCTAGATGCTATGAACTCCTCGTTGGTGAGGTCCGCAAATTGATTAATGCCTAGTTTGTATGGTTTAGTATCATCAGCATTGTTGAAAGCTTCAATGTAATTCACATTTTCTGTAAATATCTTAAAACGCGTCTCCCTTTCTTGACGATCCTTATAGATTTTGCCATAGTGACTCATCCATTGTCCGTGCCTCTCATACATGACGGAGTCATCTAGAAGAGTGCGAGAGGTGACTTGAATAGTCCACAATCCCAAGCAAAAAAGAAATGCCAATGAAATATGATATAGTTGATTATTGGCAGCCATTGTAGCTAGTGAAGTGTGACAATAATGAAAACAAATAAATAACTGCTTTGAGGTTGATTAGTTAACAGTTAAATGTGAGAAAGATGTGTGGTGCTTTGTACTCAAGAATATTGTGGTATTTATAATAGGCAAAACAAATTTTAGTTTCATTAACAACATTCTTGTAATTTTTAATTTGAAGCTTAAAACAAATTTCTCTTCTATGATATTACGTGCCCGGTAGGTTTTAGATTTAAAAAAGTGTAGGCTTGACAACATAATCAACTTTACGTGCTTTGCAAATTGCTAAGTAGAGCATGACTATATAAATGAAATCCGTCCAAATCAAATATTACAGTACTATACTATAAAATATCTAGCGGGAATGGATTTCATATTTAATAAAAAAAAGTTGTCCTTTTTTCTTTTCTTCTTTTGAAGCCAGTTTTGTTCTTAGATATATGTTTATTTTAAAGATTAGTACTCATCATTAAGTGTCTATCTAAAATCACTCAAATTTATTGTTTAAACTATTTTATTTTTTATGTAGACGAAATAATAAGTTATTATTGGTACATCAGAAATATATATATATATATATATATATATATATATATATATATATATATATATAATAGTAGTGCTTTCTTTTAAAAAAAAAAGTTACTAGAAATCTACACATAAAATAGAGACATCGGAGTTCGAATCTCGATTATGAACGTCCAATTTAGTAATTACGATATTTTCTTGAGTTAAAATTTTAAATTTGTATAAACCTTTTTTATGGTGTATCTAGCCATAAACAAATTTATATTCAACTAACTTTTGACTAAAACTATTATTTTTTTCACGGTAAAACAGAGACATATCTATGAGATGACTAGCATATTAGGGGCACTTGCCCTCACTACCTTTTTTT
Source organism: Trifolium dubium (assembly GCA_951804385.1). Lineage (NCBI taxonomy): Eukaryota > Viridiplantae > Streptophyta > Magnoliopsida > Fabales > Fabaceae > Trifolium > Trifolium dubium. The sequence continues at coordinate 41,618,174 of OX638067.1, forward strand.
AATTTATAAATAGTTTATTTATTTTTGACCAAGATAAACTGCTACTAATTTCTTAGTATCTATAAAAAAAAATATATATTTGTTTATAGTAAAAATTAAGTATTGCCCCCACTAAAAATTATTGAAGCATTTTATTTGAAAAAAAATAAAATGTACAATGATATGAGATACTGTATAAATTATTGTACGATTGTTCGGCCACATAAACAAAATTCTTTTTGACTGTTAGAAAATAAAAATAAATCATACAACTATAAAAAAAAAGTTGAGAAATGCTAAGAACATACTCTTTAACACACTTTTTCAACACACTCCAATTAAAATTTGCCACATCACTCCACTTCTTCTTTTATTTTAATTCTTTTTTTATTAATAAATGAATAAGGAAAATAAGTGATGTGGCAAATTTTAATTGGTGTGTGTTAAAAAAGTGTGTTAGAGAGTGTGTTCCTAGCATTTCTCAAAAAAGTTATCAAGAGAAGTATATATAATTAATAGATCTTGAGGTATCTTCAATTTTTTGGTATAGATAAAATAATCAATTTTTTTCATAATGATAATTATGTTGTTAATTTAACCAGAGGGTGTGGTTGAGTAATTGGGGTACATCCTCCTTTAACCAATGGTCGAGGGTTCGATCCTCGTCTTGGGCATGAAACAACTTTAAATTTCTGGACCAACTATCCCACCATATAGGATGTCTTCGATCTAGCGAGGGATTAGTCACTGCGTTCGGCAGTGAATACTTTGGTTTCGACCAAAAAAAATTATGTTATTTTATCTCTTATGCATTGATATAATTCTCTATATATTTTTTGACAAAATATAATCTTTTATATAAACATTGATGATAAAGTTTGCTTGCCCCACTAAGTAAAATTTCTGGATCACAAACAAAACCAACTCTTGCAGTAAAAGTTGTAGCAAATGAAAGATTCTTGCAAAAAAGCGTGAAAGAAACAAGAGAAGAAAGTATATTGTGCTTCAATGTTTATCTACTTATACCAACTATATGCAACTATATAAACACTATTGTAAATTTGTAAAAGAACCAAGTGAAAATAACTTCTGTGGATCCACTGCATGCATTTGGAAATAAACTTTTTCTTTTACAGTTACACGGGAAGTTTAGCTCGAAGCTACTCATTGTGGACTTCGGCTACCGATCATTCAAAACCATACTACCTTGTTTTGCCGAGTGTAGAATGACTCAAACGAGGAAGAAAATGCAAATTAGATTTTACTCTTCAATTAGCCTCCATTTCAGTTGGCTTGCAGGAAGGGTATTAGGTGTAAATAAATAAACACAATCTACATGTAAAACACTGACATAGACACATACACACTAGACACTACCTCACACACCGACACCAGTAATAATTTGAAAAGGTGAAATATTTGAATATAACTACATGTGTTGGTGTAATGTCGGTGTAAGACACCAAACACAACTTCAATCTAAAGTGTTGGTGCTACATTACAATCTACCGATCACAAGGGCAAAAGGGTGATTGATTATCTATACATGTCCAGGTCAATTCTCCTAAGGTAATATTCTCTTCACATCGCGCTCCTGTTCAGCAACCTTAGCTTTGTTGTATACAGACTCAAAAGCCTCCGTGCATACACTTGAAAACCCTACAATTCCTTGAAAAACTTGAGGACAACCCATTTGCAAGCTATTCAGTGTCATTGCCCTAGTAACACTCACCGCCTTTTCATGCTTCGTCTTCTCTTCTTCAGCCTTCGCTCTCAAAGCTTCCACCTTAGCTCGCTTCTCCACGACAGGGTCCTTCGTTCTTCTCATGGAACCAGACCGTTCGGACATTGAGTACGGACCGTACTTGCATTCCAAGGATCTAAGCTGAACCACCTTCTTCTCAAACTCTTTGAATGCATAATCCGACTTCTTTTTTTGTTTATGCTCCTCCGTCTGTTGAACTACAATCGCGTGAATAACCGTCAACAAACTTTTTATTCCTTCAGACGCTACCTTGTCTGGTATATGCTCAACAGCGAGGTGCCATTGTTCGCAGAGGGTGTACATCTTTGATTCTTCAGCAGTTCTACTAAGAGGGTTTCGGCTAAACTGATAAAGGCTGAGCCTTAACCAACCAGTGAGGGATTCGATATAGTCCCGGTGAGCTTTGAAGAGGTTGCAAAAGGATTGGTGCCATTGTTGTACTTCAAGTTCTAGCTGAAGTGTTGATTGCCTATGAATTTCAGATGTAGGGTTATTTGACGGTATGGTATTGAGGTACTCCAGTTGTTGAACTATGTGTTTCTGCACTTGATGACACTCATACATGCTTCTCCACATGCACATCAACCTGCCAACACAAGAATCACAAAATGTGCACTCAGATTTGACTCCTCTAAAGTGAGAAAACGAAAAAACAGATATTTTAACACGCACATAATTTGTTATGCATGTGCATGTAATATCACAGCCAATGAATATTTTTTGTTGTTAATTGTTAGTTATTTAACTGCCAATGAATAATTCTGATTTCTGCAGGCAGAAATTGTGCTAGTGCTACACATTCTGTTAAAAAATCAGAAGTTACAATAATTTAATTTAATTCAGGACAATCATTCAGTAAAATGCCACTGAACTCTGAAGAATATAAATATACTAGTAAATATTAATATAAATTTTAAACCTTTGACCAAGATCAATCAAATTAATTATCCTCAACAAGGTACCACTTTATTCAACATGTCTATAAACAGTGTACACTGTACTAGTGAGTTGCCAAAGAGACCAAAGTAATGGAAAAAGTATGTCATGACTTATGAGCAGAAAACAGACAGAAAAGAACCATCATGCAGGTAACATCCCATCTATTGTTACAAGAAATCATATAAATATAGTATTTATATAACACCATTGGGAAAACATATGGTACAAAGCAACAATAAATCACCAAGAACAAGAAAAAGGGTTTAGAGAAACGAGATTTTGGTAGTACAGATTGTACTTGTCAAGATAAGGATATTCAGTACTATTTGTCTTCACCATAAACAAGTGAGAAATACAATGAAATAAATCCAGCAAAAACATAAAGTACATAAAGAAAACAGCTGTCACCGCCTCTTCAAGCAAGCAATGATCCCAAAGGGATCCCTTGACTGTGTGTAGTCACAACCCTACATAGTCACATGCATCTCAGATCATCCAAATTTCAAGTTTGATTTTTAGATTTGAAAAAAATTAAAACCAGCTTTAAAATCTAGACCGTCTGCCGAAATGTGTGTGACTCACCGCACCTAAGCCAACTCCAAATCGAAGGACTCTCCACCAAACAAGATGATTTTGTTATTGTGTAATTTGAGCCACCGCTCTTGAGTTAATGGTAAAGTGTTTAGTGGATGTAAATGCGCGCTTTTTCTATAACAGGGATTACGAACTCAGTTCCTAGTTTTTTATAAGAAAAAATTTAGGTGACTGGGGTCTCAGGCGCTAGCCAGGGTCACAGAAAGCCCTGAGGCTCAAAGAACAATTCACTAATACTAATTCATTGTATTCTTCTACTATTCAAAGTTATGTATAAAATTGAAAAATGCAGCAGAGAAAATGAGAAGACTAACCCTTTGACAAGCTCAATGAGTTGAGGGTAGAGCTCGGTCTCCCTTAATTTGATTATTTCAGCAGATGTACTATCAATGGCTTGTGAAGCAACCATCATTTGTGATTCTAATTTCTCCACTTCTTTCTTTGCCTTTTCGGTCTTCAAGTAGTCAGCACTTCTCATCTCCAACTTCCTTACCATTGCTACTTTCTTCTCATGCTCCATCTTTATTGTTTTAGCATTCTTAAACCAACCAAATAATATCACACAAGTTAATCAACTATTAATAGAAATTATTAAATCACCTATTGAATCTAGTAATAAAGATGAATGAAAATATAAAGTTACATGACTACTAATAGAAAAACCATAAGAGTCATCTAAAGAATGGTAGTTGCAAAGAACAAAATCTTCTACAACTTTTATTTCTCTTTTTCCTTTTCCTTTTATTAGTATTATTATCCTCTAAGAAGGATTTGTAGCAATAAACTGTGCCACACAACTTAAAATGCCATCCGACCGATCTCAAATCAACAGGCGAGATAGTTTAATACTGATTTTGATATTGTGTAATTTGATCTGTCCGAGCTCAGATTAACGGCCGAGATCGCTTAGTGCGTGAAGAAAACACATGTTTTTCAAGGCATGGAGAAATAAAATAAAAAAAGAGCTACACACCTTGACTTCTTGGTACAATTTCTTCTCCCATGCATATAGTCTCTCCAAAGTAGAGCAATGTCCACCATTTCCAACACCATTAGCCCTAAAACTACCAACAGAAACCTCTTGAGTTAGCTTCCCAAATCCATTCAATTTAGGACTTGAAGAACCCCAAGCCCACATTGATGGACTCAAATTCCATCCATTTCCGTACATTTTACCTACCACAATCAATTACAAAACACAACATTCAAAAACAAAAAACACCAACTTTAATGTTGAAAAACACAAAACAATTAACAATAAACAAAAAAGGAAATTTCTCTGCTACTACTGCTTCATTCACTAACACTTAACAAAAACAACTCAAGATTTCAAATCTCAAATAGATTAAGATTAATTAACATTTAACACTAAACAAAAACAACCCAAAATTTGTAACATGCATGTAAAACTAAAACTTACTTGTTTTACTATGATCAGAAAAACCAGAACTTGGAACTTGTAACAGATATGAAACATGAGAACCAGCATCAGCAGCTTTAAGAAAGTAATCATCAAGCTCTTTGATAACTTCAACCAGATCTTTACTATTTCTAGAAACCACCATAGCAAGTTCACTTGATGTTTCCTTAGAAAACCCCACCACCCCAGAAGCCGGAGTAGCCATACTCGCCGCCGCACCACCTTGCATCACAACCACCTCAGAGCCAGTAGTAGTAGTCGCCTCCCACTCTTCCTCGGTAACCGACCGCGACGAAGGAGGAGGCGGCGGTTGCTGCATGAAAGGATCCCAGAAATCCCAACCGGAGGAAATCACCGGCGGTGGTGGCGGCGGCGGAGGCGGCGGAGGAAGAGGAGATGAACCTGTTCCAGAAGTCCAAGTGTAAGAACTTAAACTAGGACTCATCGGAGGTGGCGGAGGCGGCGGCATTGACGACGGAGCTCGCGGCGGCGGCGGTGGAAGAATGGGTTGTGGCTCAGGTGGAAGATGGTGGTTTAAATGAGTGGTTTTTTCAGCATTTGCAAAGTGAAACAAAGCAGAACCAGTTGAACGAAGAGATCGAATGTACATAACATGTGAAGCTGAAAAAGCATGTCTTGCTTCAACCAACTGTTTCATGTAACGTTTTCTTGATTTGCAATGTGACACTGTTTCTTCCCTCTCTACTCTTGAATAACAACAACCCATTTTTTCACTAGATCAAAGAAAACACAGAAACAAAAAAAGATAGTTTTTTTTTTTATGAAGTGAAGAAGGGTTAGTGTGTGGTGGTTTCTGCAAAAAGTGAAATGCCTCGAACTTTGAATTTGGTTTGAAAGTGGAAAAGTTGGTTTCTTTTTGTTGTTTTTTTGTTTATGGGTTTGGGAAAAAACAAGAACTTTAACTAAGTTATTTGAGTAACATGATGTCTGAGAAGAGATGAATCTGAGAGGTTCTTCTTCATGAGTACAATACAAAGGTGTTTAGTTTAGGAATGGTTTTGTTTGGATTTCTATGAAGCATGTAGTGGAGCAGGCATGAATGAAGAAATAAAATAGTGTGATAGGTTATAGGTACTTTGTTTTTGAGACAATGAGACTTTGGGAAGAGTGTATTAAAAAGGACTGTTTTTTTTTTAATATGGTTTTGAAATATTTGGATTTGTATTGTGACGACAATACCCCTTTTCATGAGGTGATAGTGTAATTTTGCTAGGGTTTTAAGGTAATTGTGATAAATAAATGAATGATCTTTACAGAAGGTGAAGGATCATGAATGGAGGAGGAGAAGGCAAAGAGAAAAACAAAGGTGGCAGTGCCAGATGGGATCAACGGATGGGTATGTTATGCATAGAGAACTTTAGATTATAAGACTACTACTTCTACTACTCTCTCTGTCCTCCTATATTAAGTGCTACAGTTGACCAAATCACGTACTTTAAAAAAAAATGTAAATGAAAAAGAGAGAATATGATTTTTATTAGAATACCTCTTCTTTTTATTGGTAGTAGACATTAGAATAATAAAAAGTAAATATTTTAGTGTACTTTTTCTCTATCTTAATGATTGTTTTAAAGGATAAAATATAAAAAACTAATGTTATAAATAGTATATAACACTTATTTTAGGACAAACAATTTTGGCAATTATTTTAGAATGAAAAGAGTAGCAATTTTAGAGGGTACTTTGGTACTTTAATATTGACACGAGCAATTTTAGAAAAATCAAACACTTTAAAATCTCTTTAAAATCAATTATATACTTTTAGAATTGTTTGACTCTTTCAAAAGTCAAGCTAAACATATTTTTCTTAATTTCACCCTCTCATCATTCAAAAATAGTATTGTAAAAATATACTCCCTCCGATCCTTAACATAAGAGGAAAAACACTTTTTAAATTTATAGGAAAACTAATGTATTTAATCTATATTATAGTCTAAATACATTACTTTTCAATGAACTAAAAAATGATTTGTCTTTTATATTAGAGATCAGATGGAGTAATCAAGAGAGATAAAAAAGTTAGAAGGGGGAGGGAGAGAATGATGAAAGAGATGATCCAATATGTTGTAGGGGTCGAGTAATGAGTGCATTTGGTGGACCCCTCTAACTAAGTATAACTAAACAAGTTAAACTCTTAAAAGTTATTCGATTTATAATGAATCGGTATATGAATATCTCGGCTAATTGTTTCCACAATTTTACAGACACAGACCTCCTTGAGAGGTTTGTAACCTCAAAAGAGTTTATCTCTACAAGGTACATCAAAAATACGCATTTCAAGGCATCATCGCTCTTTGAAGTTACATTATATTTTGGCATTGTAGGAGGTCACATGTACACTCATATGGATCTGTCTTTATATTTGTTGTTGCTTTGCCTTCTCTACCGCCCCTAATGTATCTATTCTCATATTACTTCCCCCTCTCATCCTTATCTTTTTTATTTTTTATTTCTCTCTCTACTCACATAAACACTAAACAACACTTTTTACCGGATATTCTAAACGGAATAGAATTGTTTCTTTGAATGGATGTTCACCCTGTGGTTTCAGCTAATTTGTGGCGGTTGTAATAGAAGAGGTACTTTCAAAACAATGTTAGCACTTTGATGCCCTAGTCAATAGTATGAGGTGGAATGTACAAAATCACGGGTTACTTGTGTCTTTAATTGGAGAGGGTATTTTGGTACTTTGATATTGACATGAGCGATTTTCTTTCTAAAACTTTGTCCGTTGTGGAGACCAATGTGGATCATCTCCTTTATCATTCATTATTTTCCTCTTTTAACTCTTTGTGTGTGTTGATTGAATTTGGATCCTATCTAGTTCATCTGCTCTTGTTGTTCGTCCTACCATCACATGAATCATCCATTTATACAGATACTTTCTCTCTCTCTAAAGTTGTTTTTTTTTTACTATCAACCATTGGATGAAGATTAACATGAATAGCAGAACAAAAAGGGTAGTAGATGATCTATTTTCCTGTTTGGTTTGATGGTGAATAAAATTGATTTTAATAAATTGAGTTGGGTATAATTAATTTTAACATAATATTGAGTTTAGCAAAAGAGAGCTATTGATACCCTATTGGCACAATTAAAAAGGTACAATATTGTGAAATCTAAAGGAGATGGATATGTTGAAGAGAACAAGAGGAGTCAAGGTAAGGTTGATTTCAGTGCGATGGGCTCCCATTGTTTCCGTTATTTTTCTTCTGCAAAGCCTGAGCAAAACAAAGAGGAGAAAGATTGGAGAAGTTAACAAAAATTTGGCACGCCATTCGCGTGTTTCTTGTTCTACATCGTCTGTGGACCGTAACTTTAAACATTTTTCTTAGCATGATTGATATGATATATTTGGATACATTTATGTAAAAATGAATTATACGATAAGTTTTAATGTAAAAATCATATTTAACTAACATGTTTTGTAAAAATTTCTATTGAATCGTATTTTAATGTAAAATCAGTTCTGAGATATGGAACATAATTTTGGAACCATGGGAGAAACATGGCAATTGCTCAGAATGAGTCCTTAACCAACATGATTATTTTGAAATAACTCTTAACTTGAGACAAAAAGCCAACCGCCTTGGAGCTCTTACTAGTAGAAGATGATGACGGTCATGATATATATGTCATGATACATATGAATACACAATCGATGGAAAAGAGAAAACAAGTGATTATTTATGAAAAAGATAAGTCATGACATATGACCTAACAATTTCAACATTTTCTGCCTTAAGACTTTTGGACTTTGAGCAATTAATTTTAAAGTGACAAATGAGTAATATCACCGATTAAATAATAAATCATTATTAAAATTGCAATCCTATAGATTTATTAAAATAGTATAGGTCAAAAGAAAAAATTAAAATAATACTAACATTAGTAGTCATATAAGTATTAGGCTTTAGTCAAAAAAAAAAGAAAAGTATTAGGCTACTACGGAAAGGAAAAAAAATTATGTATTACTTAACGAAAATAATAGTAGTATAAAAATCTTTGATTTTCTCTCTTTTTAATAATAAAGATTTTTGAATAAAGATTTTTTTTAATTAATAACCAAAATAAATCTCTTATTTTTTTCCTTTTTTTTTTGTTTGACTATGAATAAAAAGGTCTATCAATTTACTCACTTTACACATTTTAGACAATCCATCCAAACCCTAATTTGCTAAGAAAAATAAAAGAAATCCAAACCCTAATAAAACTAGTATAAATAAACCTATAGGATACTCCAAGACCAATTTTCACAATTTACTCACACGACTCCCGTTGACGTTGGTAGCCTCTCTTTCGTCAACGTTCGACAATGGCAAAAAGGTAATACTCTCTTAGGTTATGTTATTCTCTGACTTTATGAATATATTTATAACTCAAAATTTTATTTATGTTAGGGAATAAGTTAGAAGTAACCGAATAAATTTTATTGATACTGTTATATTATGAAAATATAATTAAGGAGGACTTAATTGATGTAATAACAATATGCATGCGGTATCAAATTGGTGGTGGTTTAACGTAGGCTAATTAATAATGGAATTGATTTTTATTTAAAGATGTTTAGGTCAGAATTATGCTAACAAGTTTTTGATGTGTTGTTGTAATGTTGTAGAGCTTTGAATTGGATAGATAGAAAGAGTGGAAAAATATGTTACATGCATATCACTCACCATTGATTGTGGTGTGTGCCTGGTGAGTACGAAAAGTGGTTTTCTACGTTTAAATCCAGGTTGGTTAGCTCTTACTTTATTTTATTTACGTGTTAATTATACTATATTATCTTCTCAATTGATTTTTTTTGTTGTTGAAGGTATTGAGTATTCACGAATCTTCATTTTTAATATTAATGAATTACAAAAACTATAACTATAAATTTATTTTTCATTTATTATTATTGTTATTTTAAAATTCAATTTTTGCTAAGACTATTATGTATTCTTTTCTACAGGTCTTTATTCGTCTTTTTTATAGACCTGATACTAATAATATATTTACTGTTAAAAAACAAACACTAAAAAAATTCAATTTTGAACCATTTTTAAGAATTCATATTATATGAACCCTGTATTCATTGTTCCAAACCAAGAGTAGTAATGAAAATATGTTATTTCATGGAGAATTAGTATAATATAATTTAAGCTTAATGATTATTTTCGTCCTTGTATGTACACATAATTTTGATTTTAGTTTCTGTATCGATTTTTGTTCTAAATAAGTCCTTGAATCAATCAAACGTTTTGCTTTTAATCTCTAAAACTAAAATCCGCAGAAAAATTCGAAGGGAAATATTCAGGAAACTTGCGAATTTTCCTGCGGATTTAAGCTTTAGGGATCAAACTAAAAAGTTTAGTTGATTCAGGGACTTATTTAGAATCACTTTCAGCTTTAAACTGCGAATTTTTCTGTGGATTTAAGATTTAGGGACTTGTATAAATACTCCATCTATGATGCTATGTATGAATCACTTTCAACTTTTTTCTCAGTTCATGTATTTTTATCTTTGACAGGTTCCCTGAAACTGTTCAGTTTTGTATTGTGTCGCGGCTCGAGATTCGTAGGATGATTAACACTCTTTCCTTGGCCCCAAATACTCATTACACGGCTTTTCTCGTGTACAAGTTGGGTAGTACTTCCCGTGGATTTGAGAACGAACCTATGGAATTATCTGTTGGTGTTGAAGGTACACATTGCATTACTAAATCTGTCAGTTTGCATCCAAACGTGAAAGTGCATAGCTTTGAGTGCAGTCATGGCCCGATGGTAACAATAACATGCAAATGTCGTTTTGTATTGAGGCAACTTAACAAACTTTGCATACGAAGCGATGGATGGTTGGAGATTGAGATGGGAAAATTCTTCAATTCAAGTCTTCAAGATAAACAAGTCCAGATGAGTGTTTTCCAAAAAAAGAGTACTGATGAGGTGATGAGAGAATAATGACCCACATGTAATTACAATGAAGTGCATGTGAGGGGCTTATGACTAACGTACTGCCGATGATAACGACATGAAAAAAATCAAAGAAGCCTAAAACAACAACTGCTTCTGCCGTTGTTGACGGCAAGAAAAAATTGTTCCAGAGAATTTTCACAGAAAATGATGAAATAACAATTCTCAAAGGCCTCGCCAAATTCATTGGGAAAACTGGGGAAGATCCGACCAAAAATCTAACAATTTTTCTTGGTCGTGTGAAAAAGTCGATTAGCTTTCTAGTTACACGAGAACAACTGAAAGATAAGGTTCGGGGGCTAAGGATGAAATTTCAGAATCAAGATAAGAGTTTGAAGAAAGTAAAATTTCTTATTTTCTCCAAACCTTTTGAGAAGAAAAGTTTTAAACTTAGCAAAAAAAAATTTGGTACTAGTGGTGGTAAACTTGGTATTGTTGAAGCTGAAGAAAGTAGAAATGCAAATAATAGTTTGAGTTTGATTTTGAATGAAACAGTTAATTTTGACAAGAGTGTAAGACAAGTGATTGGGTTGAGTTCGGATTATATGAAGAGGGAACTTGAGTTAATTTCTGAATCTAAAAGGGTAGAGTTTGAAAGAAGATGAAGGAAATTCGTATTGTTGAAGATGGAAGGAAATTCTCTAGAACAACTTTTTCTTGCAGTCAACAACGAATTTCCTTCCATCTTCTCTCAAACTCTACCCTTCTAGATTTATGGATTAACTCAAGTCCCCTCTTCATATTATCAGAACTCAACTCAATCGCTCGTCCTACACTCTTATCGAAATTAACCATTTCATTCAAAATTAAACCAAAATCATTATTTGCATTTACACTTTCTTCAGCTTCAACAATACTAAGTTGACCATCAGTACCCCAAATTTTTTTGCTAAGTTAAAAACTTTTCTTCTCAAAAGGTTTGGAGAAAGTAAGAGACTTTCCTTTCTTCAAACTCTTATCTTGATTCTGAAATTTCCTCCTCAGCTCTCAAACCTTATCTTTCAGTTGTTTTCGTGTAACTGAAAAGCTAATTGACTTTTTCACACGACCAAGAAAAACTGTTAGATTTTTGGTCGGATCTTCCCCAGTTTTCGCAATGAATTTGGCGAGACCTTTGAGAATTGCTATTTCATCATTTTTTCGTGAAAATTCTCTGGAACAATTTTTTCTTGCCGTCAGCAACGGCAGAAGCGGTTGTTGTTTTAGGCTTCTTTGATTTTTCGTTATCATCGGCAGGACGTTAGTCAATAAGCCTGAATTTTCTTGCAAATATGAAGCGAGTATATTCTATGAGTAATCTTTATTTTCTAGAATTTTGTACGACCATAGTAATGGAAGTTGATAGAATGTTCTGGTTGTGAAGCAACATAAGAAAAAACAATTTCCTTTTCCACTTTTCGCAGCCACAAAGCAATAAAAAGGAATGTAATCAATCCTTTACGTGTATATATGCATGCCATGCTAACATAACCACCATATTCTTCATTCATTCTCTTGCTATAAATTAATCAACCAGATCACATTCACAACACGCAAAAGAAAAGAAAAACATATTTGTATACTTCACTTCTATCTTCCATAGATTGCAACTATGGCAGCTGGATATGGAGTTGATGCAGAGTATGTTAAGGAAATTGAGAAGACTCGTCGTGACCTTCGTTCTCTTATTTCTAACAAAAAATGTGCTCCTCTCATGCTTCGATTAGCGTACGTTATTTAAATTTATTATAAATGCGATGTTTTTAACAATTGAGTTTAGCGGAAAAAATATTTTATTGTATGTAAATAAATTGTATAATGTTTTTATTTATTTATTATTAATTATAGGTGGCATGATGCCGGTACCTATGATGCAGAAACAAGAACAGGGGGTCCTAATGGTTCTATTAGGAATGAACAAGAGCTTAATCACTCTGCAAACAAAGGATTGAAAATAGCAGTTGAATTATGTGGTGAGTGAGAGAAAACAGTGGTTTGGTGATCTTAATTTGTTTAATTTAATTAATTTGATTGAAATTAATAATCTCTTTTTTTTGGTTAATCAATTATTGTTTGAGAAACAGAGGAAGTGAAGGTTAAACACTCTAAAATTTCATATGCAGACCTTTACCAGGTTATTTTTATTACTTTGTTTATTGTAATCAAGATATTCATATTTTTTACGTCAAAAAAAAAAAAAAAGATATTCATATTTTTTAGTATAATAAAGATATTGGTTATTCATGTGATGAGTATATTAACATGTAGTCTATAAGACTTAGTTCAATGGACAAATACTAATATTGCTTGTATAGAGATTGAATTCGAAACTTTATAGTTTTGTATGAGTTTATAGTAGTGATTGTCGCTTTCTCTAGAAATATAAGTAATAGAAAGTATATCAATTTGACGTATGTATGTATTTTAGCTGGCTGGAGTTGTAGCAGTAGAGGTCACCGGGGGTCCAACTATCCACTTTGTTCCCGGTAGAAAGGTATTATTATCTTGCACTAATACAAAACACGAATATAGTTTGGATTAAGCACATCATAATGTCAAACATGTGTCGCTGTTTGACATGATACTAACATTTGTGATTATACTGAATTATATTATTTTTTAAAATTTTTATCGTTATCGACGTATCAATATATACTATTAGAGTTGGTGTTTTGTTTTGAATTAGGATTCATTGGAATCTCCTAAAGAAGGTCGCCTTCCAGATGCCAAACAAGGTAAAATATATCATGTGATTGGATCTTGAGTCTAAATTACTTAGAATAATTTCACTAATTGATACATGAAACAAAATAAAATAAAATCAGGTGCATCACATTTAAGAGAGGTCTTTTATCGCATGGGTCTCACTGATAAAGACATCGTAGCTCTCTCTGGAGGCCACACATTGGTATGATTATGAACCATAAATTCAAGACTACCTTTATTTATATATATTTGTTGAAGAATATATAAACTTAATTTAATTTAATCTCATTTCAATTAATAAGGGTAAGGCACATAAAGAACGATCTGACTTTGAAGGTCAATGGACAAGAGACCCTCTTAAGTTTGATAACTCATATTTTGTGTAAGCTAATTTGTTTCATCTTAATTTGTTTAATCAAAATTAATATTGTATGTAAATTTTAAAAATTAACACAAGATTAACTTAACTAGGGAATTGTTGAAATTGGAATCAAACGACTTATTGAAGCTTCCGACAGATAAGGTTTTAGTTGAAGATCATGAGTTTCGCAAATATGTTGAACTCTATGCTAAGGTATATATTGCCCTTAATTACCTTTTTTGTTCTCTTTATTGCCGAGGCGGAACTAGGGTGGGGTTGAGCCTGGCCACGGCCCACTGTCTAAAACAAATTACCATAGTAATATTACTAAGTATTTCGGTCTAAAAAAATTATACTAATAAGTATATTACTAAAAATCTTATGTTTCAAAAAAATATAGAGTTGCTAACTATAATCCTAAGGATAAATATAAATCTTTTAACATAAATACTATTTGCACTATAGTTGATAATATTTATGCTATTTGCATTCTAATCATGCTATTTGAAAAGAAAATTAGTGCAACTATATAAGTTTAGATTCTGTTATTGATGATTTTTAAATAGTCGGTTCACGTCGTATGTAGTTTACTTTTGCAATAATAAATTTTTTATGACTTAAATTTTTTATATGTAATATAATTTATCGTATTTAATTTAAATATTATATATAATTTATTTAAGTGGCCCACTGATGTTTTTTTTCCTGATTCCGCCACTGCTTTATTGTATTAAGAGTTTGTCTAACATGTACCATATTATACTAGGATGAGGATGCATTTTTTAAAGATTATGCAACATCACACAAGAAACTCTCTGAGCTAGGCTTCAATCCCTATTGTGATTATCGTTCCAAATTAGACAAGGTAGTTCTAGGATTTGTTATTGCCTCAACTGTTGTGATCATTGGTTACTTGCTTGAGCTCAACAAATAAAACAATTGAAACATTGTTGTTAAATTGTTTTTTATCTGTTCCCCATAAAAACATACTATCATGTATTGTACTATAAGTTGTGAAATGTATACTACTACAAATGTAATTTACATTTTATTCTATGCTCTCTTTTGATTCATTTATTTTTCCAAAATTATCAATTGGGCAAAAGCATGCTATACCCACAACCTTTGGCCAAACATTAACATATATAGTTTTAGAATCGAAAAATGTTAAATCAAATACCCATAAAGTAGTGTTGAATGATAAACCAATTACATATCACTTGTCCCAAATTTAATTTAAGTCACAAAGTTTAATAGTGTGTTATCCACTAAAATAAAGGGACTCACCTCGTTCAAAAATGTTTAAGAGTATTGAAAACAGTTGGTAATAGAAGTTGAAAGTGTTGAAATTAGTTGTTAAAAACCATTTGCGTTGTATAATTTTCAACTTGGCCCATTAGCTCAGTTGGTTAGAGCGTCGTGCTAATAACGCGAAGGTCGCAGGTTCGAGACCTGCATGGGCCAAAAATTTTATTTTTGCGAAATTAAACCTTACTAAGCGGGTGCTGTGCATTAGCGTCGGAATATTAAGCACATGCTGTAAGTTAGCGTCGGAAAATATGACAAGGCGCACACAAAAAAAATAAAAAGAGGATAATTTGGATTTTGTACACATTTTTTTTTACATGAGATTGTCAAAGCCGCCATAAATTTAAGACTACTCGCGGTTTGGTTTGGATCGGTTATGAGCCAAAAAGTAATTCTATTCAAAGAAAAAATAATATGCAGTTTGGTTTTTAAATGACTAACAAAAAATTATTCGATTCAATTTTATGCTGTTTACTTCAATTCGGTTTGTTCAATTTTTAAAAAAACATAAGTAATTGTCAATATAAAATTTTTATTTTTGCTGTTAAAAAAAGTTATAAACAACTACAGTAATAATTATATTGCTAGATTTAAAATATATTATTATATGAAACTAAAGAGAGAACTAAGTACTTGTCACCTTGGGTATGGAGCAGCTTTAAATCCTTAGGCCAGCTATCCCACCCTTCGAGGTGCCTCCAATCTAGCGAGGGATTAGTCACTGCGTTCGGCGGTGGATACCCCGGTCTCGACCAAAAAAAGAGAGAACTAAGTGCTTGTCGGAAAAAAAGAGAACTGAGTGAGACGACGTTGGGTTAAGGGAGACGGTGATGGCTTAGAAGAACATAAACATTCTTTCGTGTGTTGCTAGTGTGGAAAATGTTTTTTATTTTAACGCACTTTACAAAAGAGAAATAATTATTTTTTGTGATAATAAAAATAGAGAAATAGTTGGAGCTTATGACACAAACTTCGATTTGATTTAAATTAGTTTGGTTTTCATGGAGTCATCCGAAATCAAATATGAACCAATCAATTTTGCTATAAGGTGTTCCAAACACATCCAAAAAACTTCATTTATTTTCGGTCTGATTTTCGGTTATTTTTTAGATGGAACTTGAACACACCTACATAAACTCACACACATAAAATGAAATGATTAGAGATCGAAAAATCCAGTCATAAAACTCCGACCTAACTATTTCCACATTTTGTACACATTTACTTTTTTAGTATATGCAAGAAAAGGTTTTGTGAAGTTGCAAATTTTTTTGCCAATTTTGGTTACAATACAAAAAAAAAATGGTCAAAAACACCAAAACACCACTCTCAGCCTCCTCACAGTACCAAACAACCATTTTTCTTTTTAGTAAAAAACCACAAATGGTTCCTCCTTGTTACTTAACCTTCACATTTCAAACTTCAATCTCATCTATCAAAGATTAAAACTTTTTAATGAATAACCTAATGATTCAACATCAACAACAACCATCTGAAGATACCATCATGGAGATGAGAGAAAGTTTCATGCTTTCATCACTTGGTGATAGTAAACAAATTTTCAGAACTGCCCATTTTCTCAAACCAATTGCAAATTCCATTGATGAAAGTGAAACTACTTTTCAGTTGAACCCTTCATTTTCTACTTCTGAGTTTAAGCCAAAAGATTGGCCTTTGAATATCCATTTCAATGGGTGGTTTTACCCACGAACGAAATGGGTTAAGTGGGTTGATGAACTTAAGCTCAAGTATGAATCAGTGTGGAAAAAAGCTTGCATCTTTGAACCTATAATGAGTACTTATAGTCGCATAATGAAAAATCAAAACTTGGTTTATGGGGTTGTTGAGAAATGGTGTTGTGAGACAAATACCTTTGTGTTTCCCTTTGGTGAGGTAACAATTACTTTAGAGGATGTTATGGTTTTGGGGGGTTATTCACTTTTTGGTGATCCTGTTTTTACTTTACTTGAAGATCAAGAAATGAAAGAGGTGGAAAAAAAATTGATTCTTGCAAGAAAACAGCTTTGTAAGAGTAAAGCAGGTAAGCCTAGAATCTCATTATGGATGGATACTTTTATTAATGAAAGTAGTGAAATTGAGCATGAAGCATTTCTTGCTACTTGGTTGGCAATTTTTGTTTTTCCTCATAAAAACAAGGTGGTGAAAAGTTGTTTGTTTCCCATCGCTGTTCGTCTTGCTAGAGGGAATCCTGTTGCATTAGCACCAGCAGTTTTGGCTAGTTTATATAAGGATTTGAGTTTGTTCAAGAAATCGATCGTTGATTTGAAAACAATGGTCAACTTTCCATTGGAATTGGAGGTTAATGTACAATCACCCTTTTACTTGGTTCAAGTTTGGGTGTGGGAGAGGTTCAGAAATTTGCAACCAAACCCCAACTTAATCAACAATGGAGACAATGTATTGTTGAGGTGGCATATGGTTAAGGCTTTGAAAATTGACAATGTGAGGTTGGCATTAGATTCAGCTGTTGATGATTTTCTTTGGCGTCCATATGTTAGATCTGTTGATAAGTGTCGACCGTTTTATCCAAATAATGACTTTTGGATATGCAAGAAAGATTTAGATGAAGAGATGTTGTCATTTGTTTTATGCTTGAGAGTTTGTGAGCTAGTTGGATTTGATTCTATAGAGCAATATCTCCCACATAGAGTTGCTATGCAATTTGGAATGGACCAAGATGTTCCAAGTTATGTGCCTAGATTCAATGAGACTAAAGCGGTTGCTTGGAAAAACTACTGCAGAACTATATCTGATAAAAATTTGTATTTTCCACCAAGATTTTTTGAGGCAGATATTACCACGCGTTATGCTGAGTGGTGGAAGAAATCAGTATTAGGTTGCGAAGATTTTGCCAAGAACATTATGAAGCGGAAGAGAAGTGCAAGTTCAAGAAAACATAGACCTCGTGTAGGAAAAGCTAATAGAAGTAGTAATGATGTTGGTGTTCCACCTGGATTTGTTCAGAATCTTGTTGACGCCCTTATGTTTGGAAATGGTTCGAAAACTAAAACTAGGAAGATTGTTGATTTATATGCTGATGTTTCGTATGAAAATATATTACCACCGGAAAGGCCAGTTTCAAAAGATAACATTGAACTTTCAATAGGCCACAGTTTGGAGAAAGATTCTAATGATGCAAATGGGAGCAAAGAAGCAAGGATGGCTGGTGACAGAGTCTATTTATCTGAGGCTCAAGGTGAAATCGGCAGCGATGCTATCAGAAACAAAGCCTCTTCGTCCAATAAAGTAACTGTTGTGCGGCATGATCTCCGGTTTCACTCTGATAAGGCTGCTCAAGCAGAAGCTAAGGAATCAGTTGAAGGAAGAGAAAGAAAAGAAAAAGATGACAGAATTATGGTTTTGTTCAAAGAGCATTGCTTAAAGAATCAAGAGGAATTAGCACGTCTAGCAAGGAAACAGGAAGAGATCTTACGGTTAATGGCTTTGTGTGAGAAGAGGGACGAAGAGTTGAGACAACTCCTCATTAGTGTTCTAAGGAATCAACAACCACCATCACCGTCTTCTTAAAAGTTAAAACTCTATTTTAAACTCTCTTTTCAAACTCATGACAGTGATGCTCTTTTCATACTCTCCATTTTGTTGATAACAAATGAAAGAGAAAGTAATATTAGTTATGATATATGTTTTTATTATCTGCTATGCTTGAGTTGTTTTATATTTAGTAGTATAGACAGAGATGAAATCTGATGAGGAAACTTTGTTAATGTGATTATGAATATATAATGATGTGAAACAATTTGTTATATTTCATCAGTTGCATAATAGTGTATGAATTTGATACTCTATTTGTTTATTTATCTTGCATGTAATGAAATGGAAGGGAGAAAAAAACTACCAAAGTTTAAGAAGATGTAAATAAAGACTTCTCAATACAAACACACTTTCATAAACAAAATTCAACTTATATATTTATATGACAAAGTTTTATTGTAAAAGGACCTTTACTCCTTCTACCTTTCTATATACATTTATTTTTACTAGGAAGCGTATGAATATGAGTTTGTGATTATGTTGGACGATATACATAACATAATGGTTTACCTTCAGCAAAGTGCAGTCAAACAGATACACACACGAAGAACGCTACAGCCGTTTACTGATGATACTAGTAAGCTCAGTAAGGAAAATTGATGTACATTTTAGAATACATATATCAAGCTGTAATTTCTGATGTTAACATGTCTTAAAACTCTATACATTTCGAGTCTGTTTAATTCAAATCTTCTGTTTGCTTGGGACAAAAGTGAAAAGAAGTCAAGCTGTTGGTTTAGTGAGCGAGAGAATGGTGGAAACCATCTTCTTGAAATCAATTGGTTTTGTTAAGTAAGCATCCATGCCAACCTTAAGGCATTTAGCTTCATCACAAGACATTGCATGAGCTGTTAGAGCAACAATTGGAATGTGCTTTCCTGTTCCTTCTTCTGATTTCCTTATTGCTTTTGTTGCCTCATATCCATCCATTTTTGGCATCTAATTTTCCATAAAGATAGATAGAATCAGTGTATTTAAGCTGATATTCACTTATTATGTAAAAAAGTTACCTATTAGGCAATTACTTGCCAACATTGGTATTTTTGTTTGAATTAAATATCTATGCAATGACAGTGTAATTTTTTGTCATGTATATATATGCACAGGCACCATGGTAACATATGATTACATGTTTGTGTTTAAAAATATTACGCTGTCAGTACATAGTTATTAAACTCTTACTATATTAAGGCTTTGTTTGGACAAACAACTCAATTAAACGTTTATCATATAAGTGCTTATGCATAAGCTATTTCTATAATAAAAGATAAAACAAAATCAAACTGTTTTCAGATGAAATATACGCTATTTTCATAAGCTACCATGGAGAGCTTATGAAAATAAGCTAAAAACAACTTATGAACATATCATAAATTGTTTCCACAGGCTCTATCAAATAGTCTCATCGCAAGTGTTTATGCCAGTAGATAAGCTTAAATAAGTCCATTCAAATAGACTCTAAGTAAGATTGAGAGATCCTAAAGCTATTAAAATTAAGCTTAAATATAGCTCATACCTGACAATCCATTAGGATCAAATCATATGGATGACAACTCAAAATCTCATTTTGTGATCTTGTATTTCTTTCCTTTTGAAGAGACTCTCTTCTACAATCTTCAGAACTTGCCATATAATTTAGAGCATCTACAGCTTGTTGTCCATCACCTACTGCAACAACAACAGCTCCCATTTTTTCAAGCATTATTGTCGCAACCCTTTGAATTACTGGTGTATCTTCTGCAAGCAAAATCCTTAATCCCTCAAGAGATTTCTTATCATTCACTTCTTTTCTTGATCTCACCCTATCATGAGCCTCTATTGCAAAGGTTGTGGACAATGATTTAGCTTTGTTGTCTTCGGAGGAACAAGATTCTTCTTTCCTCATATTATTTTCTTCCAAATGTTCATTCTCATTGGTTACCTTTACAATTGGTTTTTCACTAATTTCATATATGTCAGAATCATCAGAGCTAGTAGAAGCATCAAAATGTGTCGAATCAATCTCAAGAAACTCATGCACATCACCGTCTTTCATGTTTTTCTTTTGTTTCTCAAGATTCCTATCTTTTATAACAGCTTCCAAAATATGAATCATTTTACCTTTGTAAAGAGGTTTATTAACCATTAATAAATGCCCTTTCCGACGAAGCTCCGTCTTTATGGTATTTGACGTGTCATGATTTAAAATCCATACAAATTTTGCTCTTCCAAAATACTTGTGAAGCAAGTTAAGTTGTTCTTTCCATATATCTGTGCTTAAGTCAAGTAAACCAATGTCAACAACAATGACAAAAATTGGATTCCTCATATCTTTTATGCTGAGTAGTTTCGACTTGAAGCCTTCAAGATTTATTGGATAGTGTGCATCAAAGTTGTTAGTATTCTGAATTGAACTTCTTGCATGAAAGAGTTCCCTCAAAATTTGAGTTAGTCCATTCCATTCAGATGCTTCCATTGTGCACACCCCTTTTTTTGTTAACCATTTGGATGTTATTATTCTACCCATGTTGCCTTGTAGTGCAAGCAAAACCTGCATTTAATAACATGTTTCTCATCCTTAAATTCACTTGGTTTTAGTGAAATGCACATTTTTGGAAATGAATTATATGTTACTTTAAAGAATGATTTGCCAAGTAGAGTGATTTACTCACCACTAAGCCATTGTCCGTCAAATTTACGTCACAATGTTGTTCTGTGACATCCATGGGTGCACCGAGAAGCAAGCATAACCTCATCAATGTTCCTTGACCCTCCTTTTTAGTAACCTTGATTTCTCCGCCCATCTTATTAACCTGCCATCCAACAGTAATAACGACAATTAAGATCACATGACTGCGTCAAATGCGTGATTGTCCATCTTTTTTTCTTCATCAAATATATATACATACATTAATGAAGAGTGATATTGTAGTTTACTTATTTTGAAACTTTACACATTGAGGTCTTACTCACCAAGTTCCTAACAATGCAAAGACCAAGACCAGTCCCTCCATGCCTGAAATAAGTAAAGGATTCAGAAATCAGTAAATCTTCAGCTGATCTTAGTCATTGGATAAAGATCGAATGACTCACATCATGACTTCGAAAAATAAAAAACTAAAATCTCAATCGCCTTATTTTCATCAACTACCGAGAATCCGAGATCATTAACAATAGTGACAACTAACTGGATCAAATTCATTTCCTATCTTGAAATTTTTTACTTACAGTCGAGTAGTCGATGGATCAGCTTGCTCAAAGCTTTCAAAAACAGAATCCCATTTGCTTGGATCAATACCTATATTATATACAAAAGAAGCAAATCATTGCGATTTATTCTTGAATTGGTTATTATTTTGACAAAATATTATAGTCCTCAATGTAATTTTTCCATAAGAATTTTAAGGTTCATACCACAGCCTGTGTCTTCAACTTCAAACCAAAGTATCACTTTGTTATCTCTCATAGATATTCTCTTTGCATGATTTGCATTTGGTTTATCTTTGCTCTTATGTAAAATCTTTGATTTCTTCTGATCAAGATAAAAATTCGGACTATCGTTG
The DNA here is from genome assembly GCA_951804385.1 of Trifolium dubium. NCBI lineage: Eukaryota > Viridiplantae > Streptophyta > Magnoliopsida > Fabales > Fabaceae > Trifolium > Trifolium dubium. The sequence continues at coordinate 41,640,316 of OX638067.1, forward strand.
CAAGAATTCGGGTATTCACACCATCCTCTCAGAATAACATGACCAGCTGTAGTACATTTACAAAGAGTTTAGAATTAGACAAGTCTCCTATAACACTCACTTTAATTAAAAAAATAAATTATGATATGTTTCATAACTGTTTCATTTACAAGAATATACACATTTTTACTTACATGTAGTAAACTTAATTGAATTGTTGATCAAATTTGCAAATACTTGAACAACCCTAGCCGAGTCGCCTGTAACTAGTTTTGGCATATCATCTGCATGGAAAATAGTTATTAGTTACATGCAACACAAACTTGTTAACGAATCGGTCAGACAGACAGACACCAGACACACCTTCAATATGATTTGTCGGTGCTTCATAGGAAATTATAGTCTATGATGCAACCGGTTAGTTAAGAATTATACCTGAAAGATCTAAGACAGTTTCTACATTGTGATTAATGCACTGAACAGAAAACATATCAACAAGCCCTTCAAGTTCGCGTCCCAAGTCAAATTCTGCTTCTTCGAGTACAAGTTTTCCGGATTCCACCTAATTTTTATAAAATATTAGGAAGTTTTTTGGCAACAACTGAAGTTTTTTGTTATTTAGTGCAATTGGTTTTCAAATATTTTTTTTGAACAAAAGGCTTAACTTATCATATATTACCTTGCTTAGATCCAATATGTTGTTAAGAAGACGAAGTAGAGCCGTTGAACATTTTCTTATTTGAGTAACTGTTGAATATTGTTCATTTGTGAGACAATCATCAGATATAAGAATGTCAAGCAATCCAATTACTGCTGCCATAGGTGTCCTTAGTTCATGACTGTAATACAGCCAAGAAAAGACAAATCATGAAAAGCTAATTTACGAACAATAAAAATATGACAGAATTTGAAAATTATAGGACATGATACATCTATAATATAACACATACAATTTATATGCTTATGAATCATTGACACAGACACCGGATATAACACTGACACATAGAAATCAGTAATTTTAAAAAGTAGAAATGATTAAATGCAAACACATGTGTTCTTGTCGGACATGCCTAAGGTGTTAGTTCTGAAATGAATTATTGTAAATATAGTAAAATGTTGTTATTTATGTCATAAAATGCCATTGTTTTGAATATTTTTAAACTGAAGTTGAAAAACAAACCTCATGTTTGCAAGAAATTGACTTTTATAGTTGCTTGATGCCTCTGCTTTTCTTCTTGCTTCAAGTTGACTAATCAATTCTGCTCTAAGATTCATTTCCTTTGATACTCCATTTGTCAATATCAAAATGCAAACACATCCAATGACTAAAATGCATAAAGATGCAGATATAAGAATAACCAAAGTTTTGAAGGCTCTTTCATCTACTTGCCCCATTATATACTTTCTTGGTATGATGATTACACCTACCTGCACAAAGTTTAAGTCAAAATTTGTACACACAAAAAATATAACGTTAATAAGAAGTCCCACATCGGTTGCGAGATGGCCTAAACTGAATATGTTTTTATAAGTGAGGGCAATCCTCATTTTACAAGCCGGTTTTGTAAGGTTGAGCCGTCGGTGTAAACTAGTTTTATGCTAACATCCAATCACAATTCATTGTGTTGCCACATAACTTCATTATGTAACTACGTTTTAAAAAACAACCGTTAAATATTGAATTCTCATTGGATATCAGTGTAAAACTAATTTATACCGGCATTGCATATCCCCTTTTTTTAGTTTTAAGTCGTGATTTTTAACATTTTAACAACTTGCGGTCAAATACCGTCGTGAAAACATAAAAAAAAACCTTAGCATTGCGACCATAATCCCGGTTGCAGATCTTATATAAAACCTTGGTGATCACCTATAAATTTTCGACCTTAAAGTATAATCAACATATCTTATAAATTTTAAAAGCAATATATATTACCAAAGGAAGTCTCTTCAAGTTTAGGTAGAATGAATCAATGTAATATTGCTGATGACCAAGCTTAGCATTCTCAACATGAACCTCATGAGTTGAATTAGGAAAATGATTTCCATAAGTTTTCTGCAACCACTCAGCACCAAGTTTTATAATACCATCTTCACAATCCACAGCCATTTTAAGCTTAGGTGGCTTAGTTGAATTACTAAGTAAAGGTGCATTTGTAGAAGTTGCAAGTAAATAACCTTGTTGAGAAGTTAAATACATGTGACCACTATGCATTTCAACAAGTTCTCTCATTAACTGTCCAACACTATAAAAAGCAGTTGTAACACCAACAACAGCCATAATACTTTTATTTTCAGAATCCCAAACAGGTAATGCGGCCGAAAGTAACGGCGAATCTGTAAATTTACTAACTGCTACATGCCATGTAGCTACACCATCAGGAACTTGTGAAAGTCCTGCTATGTTGATTAAATCTTCTGGTGCTATTTTCATTGCTTTTCCGATTTTTTCGCCTGTTACTGGATCAAGTGGTTCTCTATACCAAATTGCTGAAAAGTTTCCATGAATTGTTTTGTCATCCCATGCTTGATGAGTTGAAAGGGTATTGACCATGTTAGAAGTGGTTGCAACCATGGAATAATTTGAAATATCTGAGTAGATGTAAAATGTGTTGTTATCTTTTAGATCTCTATGAAATGCTTGAACAAATCCATTTTTATAATTGATTGTTATTGAGTTTAGAGCTTTTCTGCTAGCAAATAGTGACCATGTTACTGCTCTCATTGCTTCATATAGCTGCTACAAATAAAATTAAGACACATGTAACAATAATTGATTAATAATATGGTAAGTGTCAATATAATCTCAAATATAAGAGCAATATAAGTTTAGATTTATATATATATTTTTCTCTTATTTTCATCAAATCAACATAGCATGGTTGAAAATTTTCATACTAAAATAAATTCACACACTTCATATACTTTAATAGTTCATCTCAAAATTTTATCTAATATATAAAATATTGAGTAAATATTGAATGTAAAGTTATATGCTTATATATAAATCATATATGTCAAGTTTAAATCATGAGCATGATCACTAAGATAGTGCTATATGATTCACCAATTAAATTTGTATTTTAGAGAATAAAGACTGTCATAAAACAGCTTAATCACTAAGACAGTGCTACATGATTCAGCAGTTAAATTTGTATTTTATATAAATGTTATCAAACTTCATGCACTTCTTATGAGTAAATTATCAATTTTGTCTATGAAATTATATTATTCAAACAATTTAAACACTAAAAATAGTAAGATTCTAAAAATAATTTCTGAAATTGAAATTTTCGATCGCAATAGATAATTTCAGTGACTAAATCGACCGAATAAAAAAGACTAGTGTAATCAATTATTTTGTTAATTTTGAAGACCAAATTAAGTATCCATAATTGTATAGATTATTATTCATGATAAAAAGTAAAATATGAATGAGTAATAGATTAAAATTCAACCTCAACTTGCTCTGCTTGAGATGCAGGGTTGCTATAACGTCTGATAACATACTGAGATAACTTGACTTGTGCTGTTGTAATTTCAGAAGTTGAGTTCAAAATATTCCACATCCTCAAAATTGGACGTTGTAGAAGTTCGTAACGCAAACCATACGCCAAACTACTCAATGATTTCGCTGTATAAATCTTCGTAAAATGCCATGTTAATATTGTTAACAACCCTATCAAGATGGCTAACATTACCTGTACAAAACAAAACAAAATATAATTTTGACGATCATATCAATATATAATCCAATTTTATCACCGATATAGTTAGTTAATCAGTTAGTTACTAACTTACTATCTGACACAAGCGATCACATCGCTTGCATAGAGAATAAGTTAGTAACTTACTATATAGAGGCAAAAACATAAATATATAAAGAGAGTTTTACTAACCATGATTGCTAATCTAACAACAAAAACACTGTAGTAAGATGAAAGACAATGACTACTAGCATATTGAAATTCTTCTTTTTCAACATCTCTATGGAAAATTCTTCTACCTCTTGGTGTGTTACTTTTCTTCCAAGAAGTTCCATAACCAAAGAGTGTATTAAACATGTATCTATACTTATTACCCATTGGAGAGGTTGAAGCTTGTGAATATAAAGAATTTTCAGAACTTGTTTTGTATATGTTTTCTGCCATATTCCATAGCTATGAGGTTCCAATTTGTTTTTGTTTATGCCATTGCCCGCGTGTCAGACAGAGAGAAACCACTATGTTTCCAGTATTCTATATATAGTGTATGCGTTTTGTTTGTAATGGAATAAAGTTTTAAAAAGATAATGTAGTTAAATGATTTTTAAGCATAAATAAATATAATTGGTAAGGTGTAAACACATATTCATATTCAACCATCTCGCAACCGATGTAGGACTTCTTAATAATAAGGACTAGCTCAAATGACAATGTCAATGTTTATATTTTTGGGTTTAAATTCGGAACCTCAAAATTACGTGTAAGTTTTAGTTGTGTTTATCATTTTATATACGGATAAAAGATATATATAATTCTTAATATAAACCATTGAAAATGCTAAAATTTCTAAGTCGGACCATGATGTACTGGAGTTTGAATACAGTCCCTCCATTTTGTGCGTAAGTTTTTAATAATTTGTTATTTTGTCTATGTACCAAATTTTTTTTTTGATATTGTAGAATACCGATATATAATGGTTATTTATTTCTTGGGTGCAAGTGCTTTGTCATTGTCCACTTCTTCTTTGTGCAAGCGCAATGTGTAGCAAGAGGCTTAATTTTATTCAGTGGGGTGATTTATGTTTATTCTACACTAAAGATGCTTATAGCTTGAAATTTATATATAGGATTTAATTTTTATACCCTACAATATTAAGCCTTAAGGACATTTCTATAATATTTTGGGACTTGAGAGGGTGCTTCTAAATTCAATTTTCAGCAGCTAGCAATATTGTCACACGGCATGATAATAGTTATTCCTTTGCTTGCTTTGTTGAAAACTTTGAGAAACACCAAATCTTAATTAGATCCATCCAAAAGCATGTAGTACTACTTAGTCAAGAAAGTGGCATGCATGTAGTGGTCTTAAAGAAAATAATAGAAAAAGTTTCCACCGATCTTAGATTTTCTTCATACTATTATATACACTATGGACATGGTGAAGGAGAAGACCTAGTACAGTATATTCTAAGAAGCAATGATTATATTGTTCATCTTCCCCTCCAATTGGAGTTAGTTTGTGGGTGGGATATGAGACAAGGCGAGCCTTAGGCGGCACGTCTTAGGAGGAACTAAGAAAGATTTTTATTTTCAATATAGAGGAAAGTGTGTTTTGGTATTATATATTAATAAGCACCCTCTCAAGGAACACTTTTTTTGGGTCGTGTTAATGTATTTTTTTTTAGTCTGAAAATTGATGATGTCTCTGAATATAGGATTAGAAGGGGTACTCAATTAGGTGTTGTATGTTTTTGTATTTTTTATCAGTGTTCTACCTATATACAGATACATTTGTTGTGTATTTTCTCTTCTAAGTATCTTTGTTCATCTTGTGCAGAGATGTAGTTATTATTAATAAAATTTTGCAATCATAAATTTATGGTGACAACTTGTGTACCCTTTTAAGATTTAGGGGTATTTACCCCCAACCACTACAAAAAAATTTAAACGATATATTTTTTTATAAAATGCATCGTTGGATTGAAAATTTATATCATATAGATCATTTGTGTAAAATTTCAGACAAATCTAAAATCATTTGATATGTTATTGAGACACATGAAGATTAACGGTGTTTAAGAAATCACAGAAACTTTTAATTTTGATGAATCTCATTAACATATCAAATGATTTTAGATTTGTCTGAAATTTTAAACAAGTGATCTATATGATATAAATTTTTCATCCAACAGTGTATTTTATCAAAATTTATATCAGTTAATTTTTTTAAGTGATTAGGGATAAATATCCTCAAATCTTGAGGGGTAGACAAGAATTCACCTAAATTTATTTTATTATTATTAAGTTGCATTAAAGAAATCTTATAGATGAATGTGGGTCTATTAGGCGTGCACTGGATTATTGACTTGGCAATAAGCCTCTAGAACACAACTTTTGTGATCCAACTCATTAATCCATATTAACCCATTTGTGGTTTATATGTATCTTCCTTGTTGAGCCTTTAGAAGACGAAATGAGCACTAATTAAGCTGAGGATTAAAACATTTTTAATGGTAAATAGTGGGAAAAAGTTTGAAGTACTTGCTTGGTGCCAAAAATTGTCCACAATATTATGTTACCATTGCATGGCTAAAAACTGACCTATAAAGAAACAATATTATATAGTAGTATATGTGTATTCTTCCATAAACATTGTTAAAATACAAACAAGTAGCGCACTTAGATAAACATTGTCCTAATAAATTCTTTTTGCCCTTGTTTCTACCCTCAAGTAGTCACAACTCACATTTTTTATTTAACTAGTATATATTTAACTAAATCAATCACATTTTTGAATGTAAATTCCAATAGTCACATTTTTGTTTTTTTATAAAAAAACTGTGTGAATATTATTTCTTTTTTAGATCATTTCGTATTTCAATAACAAATTTAGTAGTTCTACTATTCTATACCGAGGCAGATGCAAAAAATTTGGTCAAAATGGAATTAAATTCCTAAGGACCATGTACGATATAAAAAGGGACATAAATATTTCAAAAGTTCATAAAAAAGAAAAAAGTTTTCAAAATGGTTCTAGAATAGTACTATAAAGAAATAAATACTAAATAAAAAAAATAACTAGGGAAATTTTAATGGTGATTATGGAAGTCGTCTTTATAATGAGAGAGATAAAGAATCTCAAAGAAGCAATCAAATCATTAAGATTTGTTCAATGAAGAGAATCAAGTGAAAGCCATGTCTTTTTGTCAAATATATGTTCTAATGGTTCATTTATTTATTCTCGATGATTTTGTAAGGCACAAGTTTCTGGAGGGTACATGTCTCACAGAACATTGGTACAGTAGTATATCTGCAAAAATAGTTAAATTAAATCATAACCATACCTTAAGCACGATTGGTTATGGCACAACATATTTAGATATATAGAAAAACTATCACGAGTTCAAGTGGTAAGAGGCGTATATCTCTTAAGAAAGTGAACAAATGTTCAATCTCTAATTTTTATGGATAAAAGTTAACAAGAGAGAACCTAGCTATATTGTGTATTTCACATATTCTTCTAAAAAAATTAATTACCTTCAAAATTTAGAAAAAGAGAGAGAGATATAACTCAACTGGTTTGAGCTAAAAGAGTTAAAAGATTGAAATTCGAATTCTAATGAAGGAAAAAAATATTAACATTAACAACTAATTACAAGTAACTTTCAAAACATGATCTTCAAAATTTTGCATCTATATCAAAATAATAAAATATACAAGGTTAAGGGTAGAATTTAGTCAAAAAAAAAAAGGTTAAGGGTAGAATAGTATCAGCACAAAAGTAGCATTTGATTTGCCACCAAAATTTGGATGACCATCGAAAATTTGAGAATAATTTAAAATAAAACATCACCATCGTAAGATAAGTTTATGATCCAATATTCAATAAGCCTTACCTACCCATACTCACCAAAGTTGGAGAAAAAAAAATGATTCTATAGGCCACTACTGTGATTTGATGCTCTCTCTCAGTTTACCTTTGAGAAGGAGACATAGAAGATAGCTAGAGATGCACGGTTCAATTAAATATAAAAATACACAATGGACACATAAAGCCAAAAATAGGACACATTAACATTCTTAAAAAAATAGCAACAATGTATGAATATTACTTCCCTCTAGTCCTAAATATAAGATAAGATTTACTTTTAAATACATTGAAAGATTGAAGTATTTAATTCATAATTTAGACTAAATACATCAAATTTTCAATATATCTAAAAAAAAAACCATTTTTTTTTATATTTAGAACCGGATGTAGTATATTAGAAACAAATTCCAACAAAGAAAGACTCTTAGAAATAGAATAGTACATATTATTTTTACTCAAATTTTTAAACTAATTTAGGCCTCTCTTCTAATGAACAAAAGTGAGTTGAAATTGATGGGATTTTTTTAGAAAACAACTATTTTACATCCTTCATCATGCGTTGGAGTGATTAGGATAATTGCACAAATTTAAGTTTTGGATGAGAAGTGATATGTGATTATAAACGCACTCTGGGAACAAGTGATGCCAACAAGAAACAACAACATTGTGTAGGATTTGAGACCAGAACCACCAGTGAAATTTCTCACTTCCCATTATTCATCACTAAACATTACTAGTACTGAATTTCTTGCTACCTAAGCAATAAATAAAGTTGCCACTAACAGACAAAAGCATATGGAAAGCAGAACATGATTGGAACTTACAAGTTACAACAAGACATTGTTGAATCTCTTTACATGACAAATATGATTGTTTTTAAGAGATTATATTATATATCTTGTTATACAAATCTGAAGATAATCCAAATATTACACATGCACAGAAAAGCAAACCATAAACACAACAAATCAATGATCATGCCATATTGCTATGCCCCTCCCCTTCATTCCTAAGAAAAAAGTGGGTAATTTAAAGCTGAAAGCAACAGCTTTTGATGGCAGGATGGTCAAACCTAAACTAAATTACAAGAGCTTCTTCTATAAATTACTTGGATTTGGACTTACTGGACTTGGACTTAAAATCAGAAGCTGCAGCTTTAGCAGCAGATTTGGCTATGGTGGTAGGCTTAAGAACACTCTTAGGATTAATAGCCTTCCTAATCTTGAATGCAGCCCATGCAGTACCCAAAGCATGGCCAGCAGCATCAAGCCCTTCACTTGTTGCGTGAGCAGCTTGTTCTCCATATCTGTGGTATACAAATTGTCAAATTCACTTCTGAACTTGTAGAGAAGCAAAATGAAATATATAGGAAAGAATGGAAAACAGATTTCATTCTGTCATAAGTTATAAAATAAAAAATTTATTAGACCTCAACATTGAAACCAAGAAAATAATTCATTGAAGTAGTTAACATTTATGTAATAATAAAAGATAAAATCAAGACTTTGAGAATCTTTTCAAGAGCGATTAAATGAGTATTTAAAATTAAAACTATCAATAATTAAGTTTCAAGATTAATCATGAAACTGAAAAGAGATAAAATTTACTACATGGATTGTTATGTTAAAATATACTAAAGTGTAATATATATATTTACATTTCAAGAAAGAGGAATGTAGATATTAACATAAAATGACTGATAAGACTTTTTTTCACCTAAAATATGAGGATTCACCAAAACATAAAATTTTAATATAAAAGAGAGATGAAGTGCAATTCAAAATTTTATTTTTTCCCTTGATCAAACCCAAACAGAAATGCATAAAACTTGCACCTCGTTATTGACTGTGTAGTTTGGATGGCAACATCGGGATATTGCATACTAGAGCAGCGATTTCAAGATATCCGCATTCTGAGTGCCACATTACCATTTTTTTAATGGCAGACCAGTGTGAAATTACAAGTGTGCGATAAGCTTCTACAATATCACAATAGCAGCCACAGAGCATGTACTTTAAACTTTAATTACTAGTTAAGGAAAGACAGATCTTAGTCATAGTATTATCATTTGGTTCGATTCTTAATCTATAATAATCAATTTACCATTATGATAATACATTTACTGATCTTTTACCTGTGGTCGACAAGTTCAGTTGTTACAGTGGATGAAGTTGACATGACATTTCTTCCCGCTACTTCGACAGCATCACACACTTTACCTATTCACAAGAAAATCCAAACATAATTAAACAGTATATAAATTTACAAATTCAAACTTTTCTAGGATAGATTTATCACGTAAATAATTATCTTGGTAAACTACAAAAGTAGTACCATCTTAATCATAGCCATAAGCCAACTGAGCTGATGTTAAAAGTCCAAATATTAGAGCTATTGTGCAAATGAATATTAATATCTAAATTCTAAAGACTGATTTTGGACAAGGCCAAGAATATTCACATTAATTAATCAATGAGGTTTGGTCAAATGCAATTGATCTTGAATGACTACATTTGACTCCTAATTACAGTCATATCAAAAGACACATAATCTTGATGACCCTGATCCAACAATTTACTATTGGACACTCACGGATATATAAATGTAAAAGAAATGACTGACCATGAGTATGAATCGGCTAGGTGAAAATCCAATACAATCATCATCTGTTGATCCATACATCTAATTTCTAACAATACAAACATACTACTTTCCGCGGGCACTTAAATATTCTTCAATTCTATACTAAACTTCAGAATCATTAAAATTAAAATTTATATATACAGTAATAAACCTTTTCTTTTGGAATGGCATATACAATAATAAACTAACACAAGTTTTCACTGCCATTAAAAACTTCTTCAAATGACACAATATACACTACAATGTTAACTGATATGGGTGAAAGTCTAATTTAAAGAGCCAATTGTATGACAACCAGGCCAAACAAATTGGGAAATATAGAAAAACAATTTGACATTGGATAAACGCTGATGGAAACTGGACCAGAAACTGAAAACAAATGGATAATTCAGATGGGTTTGACTATGAAACTCATACAAGATATTGTCCTGAAATCGGATAACATTTCAGCATTAATTTGGCAACTGGATAAATTACAATTACAACTTAGAACTCAAACAACATTTCAGCATGTTAATAGCCCATGTAAAGTACAAGGAGTAATATCATTGACTTACTGAATCCATCAAATGATGCAAGCACAACTTCCCCAGGTAAAAGGCTGAAAAATTTCTTTCCGGCCTTTGAGTTAACCACTGAACTGGTGAAAAATCCAGACACTTTCACAACCCCAGAGAGCAATCCATTTGCAACTTTCTCTGTCATTTTAGTCACTCTCTTGACCCTATTTATAAAACATAAACAAAAGAATTGAAGTGTCAATCAATTGTATAATCACTAAAACTGATTGAACTCGTCAAAGTTTACAAACATACTAAAACCCTAATTGTAAGTCTTCGGTCATATTTTACTTACCTCCTGGCCGACTATCAGATTACCAGGAACCCTTTCCCTGGAACCAAAGACTAACAGACTCTAACATCCGAGTCTACTAAACATTTAAGAGACAACATAATGTATTACTAGGAAATAATAAGTCAACACAATTGTAATGTTTTTACTAAATCAACACAACAGCACAATTGACAGAAATAATAATACTTAATTAATGTTATACTGTTGAACATCTTAAAATGGCAATAGTTTATAACTAATTTCACATGTCAACATGATTTGGGGTAAGAAAGCAGAACAATATATATACCTTTTAATCTGCTTCAAGGTTTGAGGACTAATCTCCGAAGCACGCGAACCAGAAGCCAACCTTTTCTTCATAACCTGATTCCCCCATTGCAACCTATCCATAGTCACATCACCACACCACAAAATCCCCTTAATCACATGTCCAGAACCCGAAGCTATCAACCTCGCCGCACTTCCACTATACTCCTCCACATTCGGCGCCAATGTAGTCCAATACGCCGCACATTGCCCTTCCATCACCTCCTTCTTCTTTTTCTCCTCCAAATCCTTCGGCGAAACCTCTTTCGCCATCCTTCCATCCAAAACCTCTCCTTTCTTCGCCTTCTCCGAAACCTTCTGCACAGAAAAATTACTACAACTCTCCAATATCCTATCCAGCTCATTCAACAAACTCTCTTGACCTTTCGACGCAATTGTTAAACCATAACTCAACAAATCAGAGTCCAATTCGTTCTTTTTACTTCGATCCTTTTCTTCTTCATCTGAATCGGAACCGTTAGGTGCACGAAACGAGAAAAAGTAATGAGAATCATCAACTTTGACAGAGGTTTCGTCTTTCGCTAACGGCCATTGAATCTCGTCATCGACACGAGCGTAAACAGCGATGGAGTTTTCTCCTTGTTTAAGACGGACGACGGTGAAGTCACCGGAAGCGAGTTCGACACTGTAATCTTTATCAATGAGGTTAAGAATGGCGCCGGGGATCTTAACGAGAATCTCTTCGGTGGTTTCCGGTGGCGCGGTGGGTGAATTAACGGCGGAGATTTCATCGGGGAAGAGATTTTGAACGAGATCGTTGAAGTCGATAGAAGGGTAGAGATTTGAAGAATTGGTGTGATGAGATTGAGAAGGTGCATCGGGATTTGAATCGATGATTTGAGGGTAGAGAGAATTTCTTTGATTAGGGTTTTGAGTAGCCATTGAATAGTGTGTGTGATGAAGAAAATGAATGAAACTGGTTTTTTGTTTTTTTTTGAAGTGTGAGGGAAAGGGTGGTGGCGAATGAGGAAACGACGCGTGGCGTGTGGGACAAGTTGTTGCTTAAGGGTGAAGATTCCCGCGTGAATTTTCGTGAGATATTTAATTTAGTTTAACTGTAAACTGTCACTACCTAGATGCATATATGTCGATATCCACAAACGTGTATCATAAATTAAAAACCAAACAAGGATATATCTACCCGACAACCATGATTTGGAATTTTGTATAGGACTCATATCAATAATTCAAATAAACCACTGATTTTTACTCACTCGGTCCTTTTATATCGGCTCATCTGACCAATTTTACGTTTATTAAAAAATATAGATAGTGTAATTATTGTGTTTAATTTATGTGAATTTTACTAAATTGTCATTTATTCATATGTATACTTAATTTAACTTTTTGTATTTGGAGAGATAGCTCAATTGGTTAAGTTAATTGAGCTAAGAGTTAAGGAGTTGGAGAAGGTTTGTGGTTCAAGTCTTGGTAAAGAAGATTATAATATATTAATTATTAACAACTAACATTGTCTATTAAAAAAATAAATTAACTTTTTGTATTTTAATGCAAGTTAATGTAAAAATTAAGGGTATATGTATGGAAAAAATTAATGAATATACATAGTAATTAATAAATGAACTTATATTTAGATGCTAGACTTTTTTTAGAAAGACACTTATAATTAAGAAGAAGGAGTGAGTATTTTTTTATAGTACTAAATTAATATTATGTGAACAATAACTATGGTAAAAAATTGTACCAAAAAAAATCTATATAAAAAGTTGTTTATTCTTTTGTAAATATATGTTACTATTATTATGAAAAATGATAAATGAATGATCTAAACATGTTTCATTAAGGTAAAAGGAATAGCATACAAATATTTATAGGCAACAACTAAGTCACTAATCGTTGCATTACAAGCTACAGCTCATGTAGCTTATGGCTTATGTAGCTTATGCTTATTATAGTTTATTACAACTTATTAATTAAACTATCATAGAGTAGTTGCTTTACCGATAGTGTTGTGAATATCATTTTTCTGCTTTTCTTCATGGTTTAATATATCCCATAAGTTGGCGAGTGATATATATATCTATCATTCCCAACTTGAAAAACCAAAGTGTCGAATTGTTGAGGAAGCAAACTTTGGTGAAAATAGTAAACAGGTATAATTGAAATTTGTTTTTGTTTTTTTATATATGCAGAAATTGGAATATACGAGTTTACAAGTATTTAACACTTTGTAAATAATCTAAAGTCGCACATTTTAAAATAACTTAAATTCACACGTTTTGACCCACTTTTTTTTTTTTACAAAACGTTTTCACCTTATTTGAAAGATTTAGATTTCAATATACTTTTTGTTTGTCAAATCGAAAGCTCAAATTTATCATTTGAGCATAAATCTTTTTAAAATATATACAATATTATATAATAAGAAAGGGAAAAATATACAAAAAAAAAAAAGATGAAAATATGTGAGACGAAACATATTTTTTTTGGTCGAGACCAGGGTATCCACCGTCGAACGCAGTGACTAATCTCTCGCTAGATTTGAGGCACCTCGATGAGTGGGATAGCTGACCCAAGGATTTAAAGCTGCTCCATATCTAAGTGAGGATCAAACCCTCGACCCTTGGTTAAGGAAAGATGAGCCCCAACCGCTCAACCACACCCCTTGGGTTTGAGAGACGAAACATATGAATAATTATATTTTGATAAAATAATAGAATAATATAAATTTATTTAGTAATTCAAATATAATAAGTGATTTAATAAATAATAGATACATAAATGCAATAGGGGGTACATAAAAATAAAATAACAGGGTTAAAATTTACAAATTTACAATACAATCACTTTATATTTCAATTATAGAACCATTCTCACATGACATTCATGATTTAAAGAGTCATATTTAATACATAAAAAAATAAAAGAGATATTATAAGATGGATATATATATAGTTGTTGGTGTTATTTATTTGGTGAGAAAATTAGGACTTTTTGACATGTATATTATCAACCAACACCAACAATATTTGTTATTGGAATGCGACCATAGTCATAATTAATTTATAAAAATGAAATGAAATCAATTCAATGTAAATTATCGGACTCTTTTTGGTGGATGAAGACAAAGAAAGTAGACCTAGTTGCTAATTTTCATACTTGATGGTCGAACCCTCTTTGTTTGGGTCTCGACTAATGCTATCTTGATGTTTTATTTTCTGTTTCTAACTTTTTGTTGATGTAAACTACTGTAGACTCTTTTAGCACAACTTGTGCTAAGGGGATTATTTTTGTTATTATATATATATATATATATATATATATATAATATTATTTTGGCTTGTTCATAAAAAATGTAAATTATCGGATATTTAATATTTTTTAATGTAAAATTAATAAATATATTAATATTTATAACACTTAAATTTTTAAATTTAAAATAATTTTTTTAATTTCGTTTTTGATAGATTGAAATGATAAATTGTTTTCATCATAAATTGATCTCTTGACCTCCCCCTACCCAACTCATATCTCTTTCAGCTCATACCACTTAAGTTATCCCACGAAGACAAAAAATATTAAAGAGTAAATTAGCAATGCACATTGTTATTTAGACAAAAATACCCTTAAGTTTTATCATTTAAAACTAGTAAAATAATGGTTAACTTTGTAATTTCATTAAATTATTTACAACCACTTTGCTGCACCAACATAGGAGTATTGATAAACACCTTTTCCAACAAAAGAAAACACATGTATATATATATATATATATATATATATATATATATATATATATATATATATATATATATATATATGACACGTTTTCATACTTTTAAAAATGTAAGAATAGCTGAAGTAAAAAAAACGTAACAAAAATACATCAATGAAGTTGAATTAGAAAGAAAAAATCATCAATTAGTATTACTAATTCAGTAATACTCCATGGAAGAGTTTGATAAAATAAAAAAAATCCATGGAAGAAGAAACACAGTTAAACTTAAACATACTAACAGAAATTAAGCACAAAGCAATAACATGTCCAATAGAAACAACGCTATTAATTTTAGGAAAATAGTGTCTGGGACACTTGTTAAGCGTATTAATATAAAAAATTTGTATCGAAAAATGTGCATTCAATACTTAGAAAATACAAAAAGGAACTGCATCGAAGTTACGGAGATTCCGCCTAGACCCCTATATATGAGGTAAACTCTATGAGTTTACAAACTGAGTTTACGTTTCGATTCCACCTAGACTAAATGAGTTGACGTAAAAACCCGATTCTGATAACCTTGGATTATTTCTACTCTTCATTTGATGACTTGTCGTCCTTCTTCTGCTGCGGTTGGATAAACAATACAATCAGAAAATTGATATTAGCACAGGAAATGGAACAAAATATCATATAGGAAGACAAAAAAACTAAGTTGACAGGGCATTAGGCATAAAAGATGATATAGCAAATTTACACTAGCACATTCAAATACGTCAGTAGCAGGAATTCAGGAACATTTATTATCATCCTTCAGGGACAATATTAACCCTAAAAAAATAAAAAATACTAGTATAATACAACAAACAGGCATTAACAATGAGTGTGGAATAATTACTAAATTTTTAACAAAAACATTCCTACTCAAATGATAATCAAGATGTGCCTTGTGATTGTGTTTCCATATTCATAAACGCAACTACTGTAGTTAAAAGCAATGGGCATGCAACATTAAGCTTTTCGAATATGATATTCAAGATTAGTAAAAGATAATGCCACATAAATCCAACTATTCAATTAGAAGAGGGGAGAGAGGGAAAGGAGTTTAAAGTTATTACAATCCAAGTAATCCAATTATTTCTCTGCTGAAATTTTCAGCAAAATCAATTTCAAATTCAATGTTAGTATGTTTTTTCATGGAAAGACTAACCTCAGATTGATTTGGCATGGATGCCAGCAAATCTTTGATGGAAGGGTCATTTACGTCAACCCCTGGAAGCTGCGGAAGGAGTTAATTATTAGTACAATAAAGCACATCCATCTATGATGTTAAAAGAACAAAACATATAATTAAAGGATTATTAGACATACACTTGCAAGAATATTAGATATAGTGGATGGATTTGCCAACACCTCTGATTGGCTTGCTTGATCCTTTGTACTATCCGCTACTGACAATTGGAGAGCTACATCAATAAATGACCAGAAATCAACAAAAGTTAAAACAACCACCGTGGCATTCCCTTCTCTACAAAAAATATAATATTAAGATTTATAGAACCCCATCTTCCAGTCATTTATAGCTTCTCAAAGCATTGAACACTGCAGTGCAGTCCCAATAACCAAAGCAAGTAGCAGTTGGTTGAAAAATATGTGAATGTATACATGGTTATTGCGTGGCACTGTAGCCTGCTTTACTGAACTTGGTTTCTGTCAGTGTCAGTTGTAGTAGTTACCCATGGTTACTAACTGTTCGTGACAATTGTTGTTAAGTTCATTGTGAGCCAACAGTGCTGGTATTCCTGCACATATAAGTACAGAGGTGCAGCCACTACCATTCATCTAGTAATTTTCAATAACAAAGTTCAGAATCTTCAAATTATAATTTCTCAAAAATTCTCCACTCAGATTTTCTCTCCTCCTAACGAAGACTTTCTCCCCACTATCTTACCATTGTAGAATTCTTCTAATGATCCCCTATGAATTGAAATTTGAAATCATTTATGAACACCAAAAGAATAGGAACTCTAGCTCAACTAAAATGAAAACATCTCAGATTCATGTTGAAATTTAAAATGTTGACTTTTATTCAACTCCGTAACTAATTCCATCATCATACAAGATGACTGTGTGCAAGGCACTTCTAATTGATGGAAAAGACTAGATGCAAACGCTCATCCATGTCTCATAAAAGAACTGTTAATCATAAAAAATTGGAAACCTCAAAAAAGAGTTGTGTTTGTTTTTCTATGTTGGATACATGACACTTCAATGTGTAATGGGGCACTTCAACAGTGCTACTTTGCATTGTCTATGTATATGTAGTGTCTCATGCTTGTGCCCATGCTTCTTAGATGAAGAATAAATGAATAATACATTAAAAACACAAAATCTCACCTAGTGCCAGCTCAGGGTCATCAATAGATGCTTCTGACATATCTGTATCTCTTACATCGTTGCCAACCGCAGGATCATCCATTGACATTGCAAGCGCCTGCTGCAGTAGGGCATTCTCATCATCCTGATTTCATTTGAAGGTCAGCTACTGTTTGTTTTGTTGTCAATTTATGAAAATAATCAAATTAAACATGATAACTAGTTGAAAAGCAAAGAATGAAGAAACATTTATTTTTGTCAAAAATTTAATTGATGTTGATCAACCAAGAAAGGTGTTGACGCCAGGTTACACTTGCAAAAGCAAAATGTTAAAGTAACAGTTCAAAAGTTGACTGGACTGCATACAACAACTCTAGATGTGTCTCAAAGAATGGCAAACTGAAAATAAGTAATAAGTGCCACAGCGACTCATTAGTGTTAATGATGGTAAAGGCAAAGAGAAATTGAATTGATGAAGTTTTGAAGAAGATATGGATGGAATTGAACTTATGAAGATTATTCCTTCTCAGATATTAAAACCATTTCATTGATAGGTGACAGTCAATTCAGTACGAGTACAGCAGAATGAAGAATTTTTTTTACTAAAATGGACAAATAATGGCATGAGATTGGTCCAGATTGTAACCAAAGTCGGATCCATATGTATTTATAAAGTTTCAACTACACATTCACAGACAAGAGGTGATTTCCCAGGAAAATTAAAGTAACCCTTGACATATGTATCTGTAAGTTTCATATGTATTTGTAATTTACTTATTCTAGAATTTTAGAATAAAAAAGATCTGATGTAGTCATACAAACTATTATACCATTTATATGGTTTTAGATGATTATGTTTTGGTATCAAAAGTTTTTAGTTCCCATAGAATACTCTCTTCACCAAGTTTAGTCAATACAACAAAATTTTCATTGATGTTTAGTCCCCAATTTGGTGATTTTCAGGGACAAAAAAGTTGATGAAAATTTTCATTAAAAACACCAAATTGGGGGAAAAACATTTATAAAAACTAGTGGGTCAAGCAAGGAGAAAAACACATTGACAAACTCAACAAAGAAACCAACCATCAAATCAATTGTCTTATTCTCTGCTTTAGAAGTTGATGCACTGGCACGCTCGGTCATTATCGCATCTTGTGAGCCAGCTTGCTGCTCATCTCCTTTCTCTTGTTTGGCAGCATCCTCTGCAGCCTTTTTTGCCGCTGCTTCCTGCCTGGCTCTTTCTTCTTCCATTGAAACTCTTAATGCAAGAGCCAATTCAGGATCCATGTTTGGATCGACACCGAAATCATATCCAGATGCACCCCCAGCTGCAGCTGCTGCTGCAGCAGCAGCAAACCCACTTCCACCTTCCCCATCGCCAGTAAAAATTGGTGTACTGTCACAGCACAACATCACATGAATATTCATGATGGCAAATAAACCATTATTTCATTGAATGTAAGAGAGAAACACGAGATATCAAAGAAAAAGTACAAGTCAAATTGAACCCACAAACCTTATAAGTACATCAGAGAGAGCATTTGGACCAGCTGGAACATGGACAATATGGCTTGTATCATTATTGTTCACAGCTGCAAGAAGTGATTCCAACTTCTCTGTCTTTTCCTCATCTTCTTCACCAAAATTAACAATATCAAGTGCTACGCTGTTCTTTTTCAACTTTCTCCCTATCATCTCCAACATTTTCTTTTCATGCTTGATGGGACTACAATACAATGATTGAGGCAGTTAAGATTGAACAACTACAAATGATAGAAATTAGCATGAAATATGGTTAACCATACCTTCCAGCAAAGACAATAATCCTTTGCTGTTGCTTTTTATTTTGACGATGCTTTAGAGCCAATTGTGCCACTTGAATGCCAGCAGCTAGGTTCATGTCACCACCTACTTCTAGTCCTAAATCAGGCATATGAACAAAAAGGAAATCATTTTTCATAAACAGATTTCTGCACCATTACACAGTATGGCAATAACAATATGCTGCACTTATCAGTTCTGGTTTATTGTTTCAGTAACAGGTTCTCATAAGTTCAGCCTGACCAATAGATATATCATATTAAAATGGATCTTATATAGCTTCAGCCAACATCGAAAAAGAAAAGGGGTAGAACAAACTTGAATTCAATTTACAAAACCAAACAAATTGATTTTAGGAATTCCAGCATAATCTCAATCCCTACTTCCTTTTAAAATCTTTAGGAAGGACATCAAAAAGCATACAAGTCATCAGCAATGAGAATTATCTGCAGTTAGGTACAATCTTCTCACAATAACTTTCAGGGTTTTATCAATGTTTATAGCCCACGTCTTAAGGAAAAAATTCACATCCATTAATCCCCTTAATTATTCGATGAAGAAGAAGAAAGCATTAAAAGGTTTTTGGATATTCAAGATATTTTACAATAATACTTTTCATTTAAAGTTTCTATTTTTATTCAACTTATCATTTAAAGCCGCACGTTTACAAAATGTGAGATTCAGTTCAAACTTAAATGTGAAATATAACCATTACATAACTTCATGGCCAAAATAATGATAATAAATTTAGAGCAGAAAAAATGATAAGAAAAACTGACCATGCATGCAAGCTAAGATCTTGCCTAGATCACTGGTAGGTGTGACCAAAACACGAACACCTTTCCCTGCCATTGTAAGAACTCCGACCGTATTCTCCGGGTTAGACTGTATTATTGAAATCAAAAGCAAAATACATTCATCAGATCAGCACAGTTGAACCCTAAGAAATTATTATAACCTAATATAATATTTAAAACCCTATTCTAAAATTCTGAAAACTACAAAATCACCGCAAAATTATAATAAGGATTAAATAAAGGGAGAAAAATTATGCTATAGATATGAATAATGTATGAATTAGGTTAACCTGGGTCTTAGCACCGCAAATTAGGTTAACAGCATCAGCTTGAGCTTGAAATCGAGAAGGAGAGTAATCTCCATTACGCATCCACTCGGAATTGTCAATACAGATCATAGTTGCCTGTTAAAGAAAGAAAATAATCCGGTGAAGAAAACGCGATTGGATAAGAAAAAATTGAAAGAAACCCTAGTAATTTGATTGTTAGGGTTAGTTGAAATTAAGAAGGGGGAAAATCGGTGATTACCTCGAGTACCATGGTTGATGATTTAGAAGCGAAAGCAAGCGAGGAGAAGAAAAATAAACTTGCTGTATAAATAAGGCGTAGTTTTGTGTGTTGGAAAGAAGAGGAAAGTAATGGTTTTAGTGTGTGTTTGGTCTGGCGGTGATTAGAATTGAGTTTGATAGAATTGATTTCGGTTAAAAATGAGTTTAAGTGAATTGATTTATGTTTGGATATGTTAATGCAAAAGTGATTTTCCTCTTTTTGTATTGTTTAAATATTATGCTTCCTCCGTCCCATTATATAAACACTTCTGACTTTTTTTACGTATATTAAAAAAAGTTGATAGTGTA
Organism: Trifolium dubium; assembly: GCA_951804385.1. NCBI lineage: Eukaryota > Viridiplantae > Streptophyta > Magnoliopsida > Fabales > Fabaceae > Trifolium > Trifolium dubium. The sequence continues at coordinate 41,661,224 of OX638067.1, forward strand.
ATTATTATGTCTTATTTGTGTATGAATATTACTAAATTGTCCTTTGTTGTATGTGTATTTTATTTGATTTTTCAAATTCCAATGCAAGTTAAAGTAATAATTAGAAATATATATAGAGAAAAAAGTAATAAATGCATCTAATAATTTGTAAATGGCCTTATATATATTTTGGGACTAGAATTTTTTTTTTAAATGGTGCTTATATAATGGGATGGAACGAATACTTGGTAATTGATTAATTAATATTACTAAATGGTTTTAATTTAAGTAATTAGTAATTAATAAATTTTTTTGACAAAAAAAAAGTATGTGTTGCTATGGTACAATAGATAAATCATCATGTACCGATATAATAACATGCATTGATCAATGATTACTTGACATGTGGAATAATATTTGACATGCGGTAATAATTAATTTTTAAAATATAATATAAAAATGCTGATGTGGACAAAAAGTGGTTTTTTATTGGTTAAAATTCTATTGTACCGGTACATAATGATTTATCTATTGTACCATAGAATTTCCCTAAGTTTAATTCGTTCAATTGTTACTTTCACAATTTAAAAGTTTTCTATTATTTTTACTCTTCACAATTTAAAAGTTGAAAGCTAAATTAGTCATGTTATTATGATTTATGAAGTGATTATCAGATACACGTTTATATAGTATTATTAAGTTTAATATAATTTAAATATAAAATAGATTCAAATTTATTTTGCTACTACTTCCGTTCTTTTTTACTTGTCGTTTAAAAAAAAAGACCAAAATAGAAGAATGTATTTTTACACCTTATTTTTCTATTATACCCTTTTTTAAATATTTATCATATTTTTAATCCACCAATAATTTTATACTTTTTCACAAACATTATTTATTCCTAAAAAATTTTAACAAACTTTATTTACAAACAATAAAAAGATTATATTGTTTCAACAAAAAAAAATTATACAAAATTTAGTTAATAAAATAAAATAGGAAAGAGGGTATAATAGGCAAAATATAACAAAATACAACAAATAGAAAGGAACGGAAGTAGTATTAGTGTTATGGGTCCATTTGATATGCAAAATTTAAATACTGAACAAAACAGTGTAAGACAGTACAAGACAAAACAATACATGACAAACGTTTATGGTATTGAACAAATTTTGTACGTTTGGTAGAAAAAAATATTATTTTAATGTTTTAGACAATTTGTGCTGAGGATAAAAAGTTGTTTCGTAGTTTAGTGGGAATAAGAAAATCTATTTTTCTTCAGTTCTTTGACCCTCAATTTCTCCAATCTTAAAAACAATTTCAAAATCAAACACGGTACAATCAAAGTTGTTATATTCAATTCCTTATTTTTTAGCAAATCAAACGCAAAAGTATAATTCTTCCTTTCGAATGTTCTATCTTATCATAGTTTGATTAGTAATTTCATTTTCACATTTTGACCTTTATAATTAGAATTCTCAAATATTTGTTTGAGTTATAATATAGGATATGATTTGTTTGTATCTTGATTTGTGTACTTTATAGATACGTAGTATATTTTGTCCAAAAAAAAAATACATTAGTATATTTCTCCCGCTTAATTAGATTTTTTGTAAAAGTATCTTTTATTACACATATGAATGATTTATTTTTATGTAGATATATTCGTCTGGTTTTTTAAAAACCAAACAATATGCACATACAAGTCGATAACTATATATGAAAGATCAATGTCAAAATAAATAATTTATGATAGATATTCTATCAAAAAGATAATAATCATTGCAAAAGATAATTTATATCCAATTTATTATTATTCAATTAAGAGTAATTTTTTTTGGTGTAACATGAGTAATTTTTTTTAGAGCAACCGAACATGATTTCCGACATTACATTTTAGTATTTAGATGTCCAAAGTGAATAAGATGTAAAGTGATAAAATCAATAGTTATTTATCTTAACAATATCATGATTTGTTTGTTATGATGTAGTCTACAACTACAATATACAGTATAGTACAATTTAATATGTTATCAATTACTGATATTATTCATTTTAAACTTGATACATTTTAGAGTCAATTATATTTTTAGAAAACCATTTTTTGGGTGAAATAAATTGTTTCTTAATGCAACAAATTATAATTGTGTATCAACTAAAAAATTATCAAAAGTGTACATTATCCAAAACATTTATAAGTATGATTACATTTACATGATACATAAAATTACACCATAATATTAGTATACCATGCATTGGGTACATTCATTTTGTTGGTCATTACCAACCCCTTGCATGGATGATGACTGGTGTATGTGGAAGTAAAGTAAAGTAATATCTTGAAGGATAACATGTCTAAATAGAAAAATGAAATTGTTTTTTGAACCTTAATGGATAAAAGAAAATTGTTTTTTTAAAATGTATACTCCTAGTCACAAAATTATTCCTCAATACATTATAATCAATTATAAATTTACTCACTGATGATATTGTATTATCACTTAGAAGATCAGAATTGAACATGGTGAACTTAGAAACAAGCTACTGATTAAAAATATACTCACTTATAAAACTATTCCTCATCACTATCACTATCAATTACTATAAAAATACTCACTGATGTTGTTCAAATTCCTCATCTTGCAACCTCATTGCTAACTGATTATCTAAATCGATAAGTCTTTGTTCTTTTGGCTTTTCCTTATGCGGCGGTGATGTGGCGGGGGCTTTTCCTTTATTTGGATCTCTCTCCATCACTGAAAAAGTGAAAAAAAGAATTATTATCAATTCAATATAGTCTAATTATTTACACATAATAATATCTACTTACATGTTTCTAAAGGAATTATTATCAATTTAATTAATAAAAGAGAGGAAACATTAATGATGTAAAGGCTAATAATAAGTATAAGTACTACTTATTATGTTTCAAAAAAATAAATAATGTATGTACTACTAATAGTGTAACATATATATCATAGCCTCTCTATGTAGTTGAAGCTTTCAAACAAACCTATATGGTAAAATAATCCCATATCATGGATTTTATAAACATCAGAGCAGAGGACTATCTATAAAAGAGAAGCGATTTGATAGAATAATGAATAATGCATGTGGTATAATTCAAGTGCGCTACCAAAATAAATGTGTGGCGTCTCTACCTTTCTCCTTAGTATTCGATCTTATTATTATAAGTGTCTGTTCATGGTTTGGTTTGTTGTTTTTGACGAATTTTTTGTGAACTTGGGTGAACAAATTCGCAAACGAACCGCGAACCGGTTCATGTGAACCAATTCGCGGTTGTGAGGTGTTAGGCGAATTATGTGACTATGATTATAAATTCAAGATTAGTGTTCATCTTTATTCAAGAAAGTGAAACAGTTCTATCCTTATTCAAGAAAGTGGAAAGGGAATTACTAATTTGTGAATAAAACTAATTTGCAGGTTCAATTGAAAAACATATATAAATGACTATCTAAAACAATAATGAAATTGAAGATGATGAGTTAATATGATAATCATAGTCATAGTTGAAAATTGAGATTAGTATGTAGCTATGAAGCCCGGACACTGACACGGACACGGGACACGACGCGGACACCGACACGTCGACACGACTAATTTTTTGAGAAAATGATATATTTCAATGTAATCGTAAGTGTCGGTGTCGACACGCCTATTCCGAGAAGTGTCCGAGCTTCATAGGTATGTAGTGTTCACCTTTGAGAAAGATTTCAGCAATGATCTGAAATAGGGAAATGCATGCAACTATATCAGCAAATAGATTGAAGAAGAGACACTGTAAATAATGGAAAAATATTCAACAAGAGATGAACGAACGTGAACGTAACCTGAAGGGAATCAAGAGAAGGATGATACAATGCGTTTGAATAAAGTAATGGGCGGGAACTCTTTTATATTGATTTTGCGCGAAAGAGATTAACTTTTATGTCATGTGATGTGAAGTGTAATATATGATCTTCTCGCTTCCATTAGGTGTGTACAAGTTTTGTCCAAAAAAGTTAGTGTATAAGTAAATGAAGCAATAAATTTTATTCGAACTGATTAAACTGATGATGAAAACAAAACAAAAAATATTCGATTTGATTTTTTTCACCACTTGTATATCCGATCCACTGACTAATCCGGTTCGAACCGAGTTTTAACATCAAATATTTTCAGTATCTCTCAATCGCAGTTGCGCGATCAAACTGTAGTTCTCTTTACTAAGTTTAGTGCTAATCACCACTACGTTTGGTTTTTTCGATTTTGATTTAGTTCGTACTATTTTTAGAATTGAATCTATTTATTAAGCATACTAAAAAAAGAAATAAAAGAAAATTTAAATATTGAAAAGATAACATTTCAGATTTTCAAATTATTATTTTTAATAAGCTAAATTAGCCTACTAAAATTGATATCAAAGAAAATGGAACATGAGACCTCAAAAAGGAGTAGACTTTCAAAACATTAAATACACACATTTTAATAAATTTTTTTATATTTATATGCTTAACAAGGGCACTGTTTAGCATTTTTTTTCTTTTTAAATAATATATTCAATATGTATATTCTTTTCAGTATATTATTTTTTTGGTATATTTCTTGCTATCAATTTTAAAGGATTAAATAAGTGTTTTTTTTTCAATATAAATATTTGAAAATTTATATTTAGTCTTTATAATTTTTTTTAGCAAGTTTTAGTTTCCAAATATTTTTTGACATACTTTTTTTCTCATCTCTGATTTCGATGGGAAGAGATTTTAGTAGTTAAGAGTTCGGGGTGAGTTTGGACATCAAATAATTTCAGTCATCTCCCAAACGCAGTTGCGAGTGATCGAACTGGTCCTCTCTACCAAGTCCGGCACCAATCACCAATGAACCAACTAATATTTTGTTTTCTAACATACTTCTTATGTCTCACAAGTGTCTCTTTTGAATTTTTCACATTTTAAAAGAAAATGATTAGTTTTGTTGATTTCAATAATAAAATTAGTTTTCTTGTCAAAAAAATTAATAAAATTAGTTTGTTTAATAAAAATTCTTATTGATTGTAAAGTGGAATAGTTTGATAGAAGTTTAATGTAAAAAAATATAATAAATGATAATAAATAATTTGAGACAAGATAAAAGCTCAAAGAAAACACTTATCGTGAGTAAGAGAGTTGAGTTGACACTCGTTTTAAGATATGGAGTAAATTCAAACTAATAAATAGGTAAAACAATGTTTTTTTTGTTGTTGATAATCATAGTTAAAACAACGTATTAACAATCTAAGTGTGATTGTCCCCGTAGGATAGCTCAAGTAGTAAGAGTTGGGGAACATATGAGTTGGGTAGAGAGAGGTCCAGAGTTCGATATCTAGCAGAAGTAATTTATATTTTCGATGTACCAAAAAAAATCTAAGTTTGAGTAATTAATACAACTCAAAGAACTCCATAAAGAATGAAGAGTAATTAACAATCCGAAGTTGATTTACGTCCACTTGGGGAGTTTTACAAGGGATTCAATATTGGCATGCCAATGTATCATGAGATTATAATTCCTAAAACATATTATCATCACTTTGACCATATATATCGATTAGCAGATTTCGTAATAATTACTTGTACATAGAATTTTTTTTCAAACATACGTTTTCTATAATTTAACTAATTATTTCAATTATAATTACAAAATAAACAAAGATGAATATGACAGACAATTAAAAATATCATGTTTGGAATAATTTTGTTTCGTATCTCCTCCGGTAGTCATTTTTAAGTTTATTCCAAAATGAAACCAAAAAATTATTTAAGGGACCAAATCAGGAATTAAGCCAATAGTATATTATGGTCGTGGAATAGTGGATACATGTATTGATGTATATGGCAAATTTTTGGGATATATTTATTAACAAATAAAAATGAAAAAGTGTTTCTGCTAGAGCACTCTTGACCAACCAATGATCATGATTCATGTCAATTATGGAACGTTAATGGTAACATAGTGTTTTGGTCTGCAGTGCAGAAACTCACCTAAAGTTGTTTCTGGACAATAATGTAAAATTGCAGCTTATGACTAAAATAATCTAGAGAATCTACAATATGTATAACATCAAATATATCGAGGACTGTTGCACACAACTAAACACTATTGCTGCTTACAACTGAGGGGTAGTGATCCCCAAACTATCCTCTAACAAGAGATACCTAATATGAGATGGACAATCATCATATTTTAGTAATTTTACACCATCATGGTCACTGTAATAACCAAGATTTGCTAATGCATTCGCACACTTAATGTAACAACCAAGATTTGCTAATGCATTCGCACACTTATTCACCTCTCTATACGTATGCGTAATCTCAACAACCCAATCCAAAGCCAGTAAGCACCAAATTTCCTTCAACAGTCCTCCCATTGGGATGTCCAATCTACCATTAACAATACCTCGCACCACAGTTTCAGAATCTATATTCAACTCCACCTTCCGAAAACCCAGCTCTCTAGCGTACGACAATCCTTCATATACTCCCCACAATTCAGCCACAAAAGCACTGCACATACCAATATGCTTCGCAAATCCTCCTAGCCACTCACCTTGATCTCCACGTATCACTCCTCCACAGCCTGCTAACTGGTTATCCTTACAAGCTCCATCTACATTCAATTTGACAAACGTAGCTTTAGGAGGTAACCATCCAATCATAGCAACAACTTTTGCTCTCTCTGGCACCACCTTGTTCACACCCCACGCTTGATTATAGTCTTCAGCCATTTTTAAAACAAATTGAACCTGTTCACTTGGGCGCACAAAGCCATCAACATATAATTCCTTGTTTCTCCATGTCCACATACAGTGAAGAGCTATAGCCCAAAAGTTGCACCAATGCTCTCCTCTATTCCAAGGCACACAATTACTAATATTGAAAGCAATCCAACTATGTAAATCTCCCATAAAAAATATCCCTCTAATCCCTACTGAAACTACCTGGTGCCAAAATTCCTTCGCCATCGGACAATCTCTCAACACGTGGAGAATTGTTTCTTCCACATTTCCACAATGCAAACACATCCCACTAAGCAGTTTGTCATGCATGACCATCCAAATAAAAGCACGGACGCACTCTGGAACTTTAAGCTTCCAAATTTTGTTTTCTTCGCCTTTATTAATAGAGAGAGCACTTTGTCGGCTGATTTTTACCACAGGTTGGGACATGCTATCACTCTGCAATTAAGATGAACAAAACATCATATATTAATACAAATTACTCATAATTTAGAAGATAGTTAACAAGTTACCCATAATTTAGAAGATATATACAAAAGAACATTAATCGACAACAAGATTTGAGCCAAATATGGAATCTGTATTTCACACCTCGCTCTTCCCTTCGCCATCTTCATATACTTTTATATCCTCAAAATCACTCTGTTCAGCTTCTCCCGTGAACCATGACACGGCACTAGGAATAATTGCATCTCGGATTTTAGAACTGCAAATTCACACCAACATAAATACATCTCAAAACAAAAAATAGTAGTAAAAAAAAAGCATGAGTCGTCTTCCCGTGACATCTATCATCACCAGGTTCCATAAATGCCAATATTTCTTCCTTGAATTAATATAAACTCTTATACATCTTTTCTACTTGATCAGATAACAAATGACACACAACTATTATAGCATGAGTGACTAGAATTAATAATATATGCACTATAAGCAGTTTTGAACTCAACGTGTCAAACAACCTTTCAACAAATACATCAAATCAAATAATAAATAAATACAAATAATAAGCAATATGCAAATAATTAATAAATGCAAATCCATCAAACAAATTAAAAATAAATGAAAATCCATAAAACAAATAATAGAACAGAACAACAGAAGTCTTTCCCTAATAAAACAGAAAGTAAATTCACCAAGAGGCTTTACCAGTCAGATCAAAGGAATAAGATATATCATCTCTCAAGTATTCACTAGTGACATACCCAATTTTATAATCATGTGCCATCAAAAACTGAAGCTCTTCAACCTATCCATTCAAGCAACAAAGGTAATGGTCAATAACAATCAGTTTACAACTTTTTAATGGATAGATATAAATTAGAAACGTACACCATCATCATCATCCTCAAGAATCTGGGGGGGGGTTGAAAAAGTTGAAGAAACTTTCACATTTTTCAGTATTTATGATCCCTTTGACATTTCTTGATCTTTTCTTTGGCTTCCTCAGAAGCTTATGTGTCAAGCACTTTCCTGGATGCCACTCAATTTCCGTTCTACAGTGTTCAACACATAATTTAACATATACAGCAAAAAGAAATATGAATATAACCCTAACATTGTAAAAAATACTGCTTACCCTATTGATTTCACAACTATAGGGTCATCCTCAATCATGTGATATGTTTTTGTTAGCACGGAATTTTGGAAATAAGGATTAGAGTCAAAATAAAACTCCAGCTTGAAATCACAAGGATTGCGAAGTGTACACCACTTGATATCTTTGAGATACTTGAGGGCCTCCTTATCATGTTCAGTGATCTATCACAGAGAGAGAAAGGGGTAATTATATGCAATCATTAATAAACTGCATTACCTCTGCAGCCAGTGTTACATTACATAAGGAAGCTATACAATAGACATACATAAATTGCATTACCTCTACAGCCAGTGTTACATTAGTCTTCATTGCAGTTAGCCAAAAGCTAGGCACTCCTTTCTCTGAATTTGAAGGACGATCCAGAATAGTATCAAAAGAGAGCGTACATGGCTAAAGCCTACACTATTGAACAAAACTAAATTAACTTACCTTCAGCAGCATTGTTTTCTTCTCCCACTGCAGCTTCATTTGTGATTCCTTCAACGTCAGTAACACCATTCACAATCTCATACCTCTATAACCATAAAAAAACAATGAAGAAAAAAATTTGTAATCATTGTGAAACAACAAGCAATTCTTCTAAAAAACTAGATATTATATCATAACGAATGAATAACACACACCTTTGTGTAAAATGGTTCAAAAAGATTCATGTATTTAGCGTGCAACTGAACATGCTCCTCAAAAGACTTAGTCTCCAATTTGTCATATTCACTCTGTGAGTTGAAAAAAAACACAAATTTTCATTTCTTCCCCTTGTTGATGTAAAAGTGAAACTTTTAGTACAAAGCTACAATCGAGTATACTTTCCACAACATAAATTAACATAAGTATTACTCAATCGAGAAATTGTAACTAGTTTTGTTGGTTCAAATGATCAATTGGCTGACATATTTATCAAGTCCCACAGAAGACCTCAGGTTGAATCTATTTGTAACAAGCTTGGTGCATATGACATATATGCTCCAGCTTGAGGAGGAGTATATAGAAACATGTGTAGAATGAGTAGATATTCCTTAACAACTTCCTAGGTTAGATGATTCATAGGCACTCAAGGTTAGATGATTCCTAGGCTCTCAAACTATTCATCGTATCTTCAGTATAAATATGTATTGTATAATCTGAATAATACACACACAAAGTTTACATATTTTAGTACTATGATTAATTTGTTAAAAGTTAAAACTAAGCAACCCTGATTATCTGTATCACTAAAGAAAAAGAAAAAAAGTAATCACGACTATCACACAGCCACACACATGAAAACATGAGAAACAAAGAGATATCAGGAGGAATCGAGAATCATCAAACCTGCAAATATTTGAGAACCTCAACGCGTTGGCTGACATTGGGTGAAGATCCTTTTTGTACAGCTTCTGTGAACCATGACAAAGCATGAGGAATAATTGTTTCTCAGATTGTAGATCTGCAAAGGCACGCCAACATAAATACATTCCAAAACACAAAATAGTAGAAGGAAAATAAAAGCACACTTGTCTTCCCGTGAAATCTACATCACCAGATTCCATAAATGCCAATATTTTCTTCCTAAGTTAATAAAAACTCTTCTAAACCTCTTCTTCTTGATCAGACAACAAGAATGGCACACAAAGCAATTATATCATGTCAAACAACCTTTCAACAAATACTTTTTGAGTGGAAAGTAAAACAGAGTAAATTCACTAGTAACATACCCAATTTTATAATCATGTTTCATCAAATTTTGAAGCTCTTCAACCTATCCATGCAAGCAACAAAGCCAACGGTCAATAACAATCATTTTACGACTTTTTAATGGACAGATATAAATTAGAAACATACAGCATTGTCATCAATATCATCATCCTCAGGAATCTGGGGAGGGTTGAAAAAGTTGAAGAGACTTTTACATTTTTCTGTATTTATGATCCGTTTGGCATTTTTTGATATTTTCTTTGGCATCTTCTTCAGAACCTTATGTGTCAAGTACTTTCCTGGATACCACTCAATTTCCGTTCTACAATGTTCAAAACAAAATTTAACAAGTACACCAAACAGAAATATGAATATAAACCCTAAGAAAGAAAAAGATATTGCTTACCCTTTTGATTTCCAAAATACAGATTCATCATATTCACACATGTAATATGTTTTTGTTAGCATAAAATTTTGGAAATAAGGATTAGAATCAAAGTAAAACTCCAGCTTAAAATCGTAAGTATTGTCAAGTTTACACCACTTGATATCTTTGAGATACTTGAGAGCCTCCTCATCACGTTTAGTGATCTATCACATAAAAAGAAAGGGGTAACTACAAGCAATAACATATGGAAGCTATACAATAGATATATAAATTGTATTACCTCTTCAGCCAGTGTTTCATTGGTCTTCATTGCAGTTAGCCAAAAGCTACGCACTCCGTTCTCTGAATTTGAAGGAAGATCCAGAACAGTATCAAAAGAGAATGTACATGGCTAAATCCTACACTATTTAACAAAACTAAAATAACTTACCTTCAGCAACTCTGTCCCCTTCTCCCACTGCAGCTTCATTTGTAATTCCTTCAACGTCAATAACACCATTGACAATCTCATACCTCTATAACCATAAAAAAAACAATGAGGAAAAAATATTGTAACCATATTGAAACAGCAAGTAATTCTTATAAAAAACTAAATATTATATCATAACCAATGAGTAACACACACCTTTGTGTAAAGTGGTTCATAGAGCTTCAGGTATTTAGCTTCCAACTGATCTTGCTCCTCAAAAAACATAGTGTTCAATTTGTCATATTCGTTCTGTGAGTTGATAAACAAAATCAAATTTTCATCTCTTCTCCTTGTTAATGTAAAAGTGAAACTTTTAATACAAAGCTACAATCAAGTATACTTTCCACAACATAAAATAACATATGTTCAACTCAATTAAGCACCATAACAAAGACTGAAAACGGCACTGACAGTAACACCTAAACACCAGTAATGATTTGAGAAAATTCATTAATTGAATTTAATCACACGTGTCCTTGTCAAAACACCGACACATTTTGGATTGGACACACACACACACTACCAGCATAAGACTAAAGTAATTACCAATATCACACAGCCAAACACATGAAAACGTGAGAAGCAACAAGATATTAGGAGGAATGGAGGATGATCGAACCTGCAAATATTTGAGAATCTTAACGCGTTGCCAGACATTGGGTGAAAGTGTTTCCCCATCTATATGGTTCCCCATCAAGAGCTGAAGGTTATCAAACACAGGGCTATATATAAGTAAGTTAAGATTAATTTGTTAAAACTAAGCAACCCTGATTATCAGGAGGAATATAGGATGATCAAAGCAAACCTTGAAGGCGGAATCCCTGACAACGGGTGGAAGTCCTTCGACAAAGACATCTGCATCCTCCCCCGTCAAGAGCTGAAGGTTATCAGACGAAATGATGTATATAAGTAGATTAAAGTTAGGATTAATTTGTTAAAACTAAGCAACCCTGATTATCTCTGTACAACCGAAGAAATAAAAGTAATTACGACTATCACACAGACAGACACACGCATGTAGGATCATCAAATCAAATAAAACCTTAATACAATTGAGAGCCTCGACGAATTGCTTGCGAGTGGGTGTTGTTTCCAAGGAATCAACAAGCCTAACAAACCTAGCAAGTGTATCCTACATAAACAATAGACATTACACGAACAATTCCACATTAAATTTATGATTAATAAGAGATAATAAATTCAGCATTGGTTAGAAACTTACTTTTTGTTCATTGTCGAGACCAGAACAAGAACTACTAGCTACATCGAAAAACAAACACAATAATTTAAAACTAGGGTTTAATCAATTAATTTTTTTGAATAAGCAATGAAATTACCGGAGGCGGCGCGTGGTAAGACATGATCGGACATGATATGAAGGCAGCAGGGTTTTAAGGCGCCGAGGGAATGAAAAATAAAACGGTTAAAAGTGGGTGGGTGGGAAATAATGAAATTACTTCTTCTTCTTCTTTTTGTTTTTTTTTTTACAATAAAACAAATTTCATTAATTAATTAATTTATAGGCTAAATTAAGCTTGTATAATCCTTGTAGAATAACTCAAGTGGTAATAGAGAGAGGTTGATGGTTCAAATCCTGAGTGTGAGATGATCTCAACATGAACCGAGACATGGAGGAACAACGAACCACCAAACCCAATCGAGCATCATCGTTACTGATCTAGTATTAACTTAGAAAAGAGATAAAATTATTTTTGAAGGAAGTCTAATATAACTCTAAAGATGCATTTGATCTGCTAAAAAACAGGGGATTGGACCAGACAACTTATGTTGCACTATGTTTGATTTGAAAACTGTTATTAGGACTGGACAAATATGGGTCAATGGCCTGGACAAAATAAGATATTTTTGTCCCCCCACTGAACTATGGCACAACTTTTTGTCCTCAGCACAACTTTTCTAAATCACAAAAATAACATTTTCTCCATCAAGCATCATACAAGATAAAATTTGTTTAATATCGTAAATGTTTGTCTTGTGCTGTTTTGCCTTGTACTTGTTGAGAAATATATCAAGTGTGAGTTAAGTCTCACATTGGTCAGAAGAGTTGAAGTTGAGCAATTTATAAGTGAGAGGACACATTAACCAATGTGAGACTTCTTCCACACACTACTCACACTTGACACTTTGAGTTTCTCAACATTCCCCCTCAAGTTTCATGTACTGTTCTGTCCAGTATTTTCATTCTGCAGATCAAACGACCATAAAATTAAAATTACTTGTACTTAGTTGATTAATATATATGACTAATAGGTTTTAATTAACATTACTATTAGTTAATTAATTAAATCAATTATCAATTATCCAATTGAAGAGAGTTGAAGGATGAATTATTGGGCCTAAAGGCCTTGACTAAAACTTTTTTTTGAAACAAGCCTTGATTAAAACTTGATAATTTTTTGGTTTTAAATTTGTCAAAATAAATTGTATATTTAAGGTAAGATTAAAATACACTATTGCATTTGGTCAGATAGCTGTTTTTCGCCTTCCTCATGCTCATATGAGAAAAAATACAACTAAAACATATAGAAAATAATTTTCAGTAGTGTAGATCTTATTGATATTATAAATCTTACTGGAAGAAATTTTTCAATAGTTTTTTTAGTGTGTGCAATACTAATACGGGGTAAAGCAACAATCATTCAATAATATGAGAAGAGATGCATTGAGAAGCATTCTAAACTCTGAAGTACGTGTCTAAAAACCCAAACACATGTACTATTGTATAAATTTTTTCAGAGTTCGAAGTATATTTTCAAAATTATGTGTGATTTTCAAAAAATGTACATATCCAAAATTATGTGAGATTTTTTAGAATTGTGAGGTGAGGAAAGTTAGACCAAAATTTAAATGTAAATTGAGATATGTATATAAGAGACATTGTAAATCGGTTAGGGTTTAGTAGATGAAAGACATAAGAAGATAAAGAAAATGTTATTACCGTTTCCAAAAAATCATTCCAATTCAATTCATCATCTTGTCCACAATACATGCAAAACATTCTCAAGACAGTGAAATTGGAGACAAATCATAATTTACAACATCATCATCATGATCTTCATCATAACTTTGAAATTCTGCATTCCTTTGAGTCATTGAAACATCATCGAGATTCGTAAAACAAATCTCTTTTGTTCCTGAGGAACTTCCTTGTTCCTCAATCTCACACATCAAAGACTCCAACGATGTTGTTGTCATTGTATTAAGGAGTTCATAAGACGAACTTTGTTTCTCCTTTACTCTTCTTTGCCATTTCGATAATGATTCCCTTACATTTTCAGATATCACTGATTTTTTGAATCTTGATCCCATCTGCATTAATATAACCATTATTTCGAGAGTTACAAATGTATAAAGTGAGTAATTTCAACCGTGGATGAATAAATTAGTTAATGTTCCGACATATTTACGAAGAAGATTTACCTGTGTGATGATTACATATAAAGGAAATGTTATGAAGCTGCACCAAACTTGGGAGACGACCCTATACCAATAAAATACGCGAAAAAATGAATATTATTTTTTTGTAGAATGTGATTTAGGTATTTGGTTGAAAGAGAATAACATTAACAAAAACAAATTTATACCCGAACGACAAGCGGACAACAACTAATGTTCGGTTGTTCATGAAGCAAGAAGGATCATTAATTTCCCACTGTACTCGAAACAAGGACAATAATTATAGCGTGATTTAGGTAAGATAACATGAAAAAGAAAATGCCGGTTTCTTACCAGAGACCATAAGAATGTTGACATTTCAAATGCGTTCTGCAAGACAACAAAAGAAGACGAAGAAAATAGAAATTAAAACAAACGTATCAGAGAAGAAGAAAAAAAGTAGAACGTCAGATATGTTACTTACCAAGAAGGATATCAATTGTATTAATCTCAACAGAAGCCTTGGTTTTCCAAACCAAAAGAGTTCATCTCTTAAGTTAAACTGATGTGGCTTCATATATGGAGATTGATCTGTTACTTCAACGGCCAACTTTACCACGACTCGATGCAATTTAGTACCGATTATGAGGATCAACTAAAATACAAGTGAAAACAAGAAAAATCATCAGTTAAGTGTAACTACTGTCTACTAGTATAAGATTGCGTGGAAAAAAGTAACGGTAAATATCGTAGTTAGGACTTACAATTGCAGGAACAAAGGAAAGCCAAAAGTAAAAGTTGTTTCCTGAATGAAAATTATAGTGTTTAGTTTTGGACTAACATCACAAATAAAGCTAGCATAATATCTCCGAAACTAGTAGAAACTTACCATGAAAATTTAGAAAAATACAGCATATGGCATATATCCAGAGAATCACACTGTAAAAAAGTTCATATAAACTATCAAATCAATCAAAACAGAAAGTAATGCTTAATGAAAACGATAGCAAGCTAACGCTGCAATGACTCGCCATTACTCAATTTAATTAGCAGCATAATTAATTATTACTGCAGTAACATATTTATTATGTTAACTAAATTCATCTGAAGAAAGAAAAGGACCTAACACCGACAATGTCACGGAATTCCTCATCCATGCTTCGAAGCATGTAGTTGTGGAAATCATATGTTAAAGGAAGGTCGTGATTCTGCAAAACATCACAAAAAACTAAGAAAAACGCGAAAAGAACTAGTCGACTAACCTCTAAGTTACCGTTATGTAATGACAAAAAAATGATACTCACAGTAATGAAGCCTAAGCGCAATGCCATGTAATCAGCACGATTGATGGAACTCCAGAATTGGCGACTGAAACACAGCTGCAACGATTTTCATCAATCATATCAGTATTCAACGAAGCGTACGAAAATGCTATACAAAAAGTTCCGAGAAATGATTGCAAAGAGTACCAGCCAAACAAGAATTTTGTGATTACTCCAAGGATGAGATGTATTGTGAAAAATGAATGTAGTAAGCCGCTTCAATCTTATGCTTGAAGTTGAGGTACTTTGTGAATTATCTAAACTAAGACAATTTCATCAAATAGAATTATTACTATTATTCAATCACAAAATCAATGTATTGCAAAATAAACTAATTATTAACTCATTGTACAGGATTCTCAAAACCTTCTAAGCTTTGTATAGCCATAGTTTTTGCTTCATTTTCCCAAGTTCTCCAACTATATATCTGAATTGACTCTAAAATAAGAAAGTTAGTGTGTGGTAAACACAAAAGTTAGAATATAGGTCAATAGGAACAAAGTTTGATACCTTGATCATGGCTAGTGCAACAGCAACAAAGCTATATGAAACATGAGTGATCCCTAGAACAAACACAAAGCGATGAAGCTGCTCAAGACTTTCATAAGAAGCAAATGATTCATGACCCTATGAAGCAAGTAACAAATTTTCTGTTAACTGTCACACCTTACGAAACAAGGACACAAATAAGGACGCCAGACACTGACATGTAGACACCGGTTATAATGTTAAAATATGAAAGTGATTGAGTGGAACCGAATGTGTTAGTGTCTGATACTGACATATGTCAGACACCAGACATGTCTTTAATCTGAAGTGTCGGTGTTAAATCCATTTTAGAATCGAACCGTTTATCAGAACCGAATCAGTGAGAATGATACTAGTTAGCTCGCATTACAAATTTACAATTGAAACATCCTAAAAATATAACAGAAAAAGTAGAAAACTACCTTAGGACAATAATTATGCAGACCACTGTTCACTTGTTCTTTGATAATTGTTTTATTTGAATATTCTGAATTCATCATTACATTATGTTTCACAATTCCAAAACTCTTCTCCATTGCACATGGAAAAAATCTGCTGCTTAATACCGATGATTTAACACAAATCTTTGCCACAAAAATAATCCAATGTCCCATCAACAATGACAGAAGCCCAAATAACATCAATTCTGCTTCAAAAAAAAAAAAAAAAACAGCAATACCTTCCAAATAAATACCAAATTTTCATCTATAATACAAATTTTTCTAGTCATATGCGACAGTTACATTACAAAATTGTTACCTTCTTGCATCTTTTCCAAAGCAGAAAGAAGGGATTTTCTCTTAGTTCTTCCCAACCACTGTGACATTATTAATTATTATTCAATGTAGAAGAAATTTATGTATGAATGTGAGAAATTTGAAAGAGAAAAGAAAGTATATACCTTAACCAATTTTTTTAATGTGCCATTAAATAAGAAACTAAGAGAAACCAAGAGAGTGATGACAGTAGCAACAGCCCAAGTGGGGGTTTCAGCTAAGGATCTTCCTTCTCCATTTTCTTCCACCATTTTTGTTATCATTCCTCAAAAACAACAAAACACAATGTCATGCATGAAAATGTTGAGACAAGAACAAAAAACCTTATTGTGTGTTTGGTCTCTTGAATGAAGAACATAGTAGTTTTGGACATTAATGTGGTAATTGTTGGTGGATTTGTTGTGGCAAAATATTGAGACCGTGTCATAAGAGAAATATTTATTGGCACATGTATGTGTTATGTTGTTATCACGAACTAGTTGGTTGCATTAACTGATATTCTCAACTACTTATATAGTATGTCAGTTTTGGTTGAATTGTCATTTTCAAGTTGGATCTGTTGCATGACATGGCACTAGCTTAATCAACATTGGATATGTATTGGTCAACATGAGCTTAAGCAAGTTTGGACCAAGAATCTAGCTATTTGGTCATGGAAGACATTTTTTTCGATTTTTTGGTACATAAACAAAATGATAAAGTCATTGTATACTCACATACACAAGTGGAGGGATCAGTGATCGAACTTCAGTCATTTTTTATTTTAAGTTAGATAATTAGTTACTATACTATTTATAGTTAAAACAATCTAAATAATTCAATTGAAAAGAAAGAATCTATCTCTTGTATTACACAAATTTCTTGATGAAGATTGGTAAACAAGAGTAAAAACTTGGTACCCAAAATATAGTAACAAAAAAATCTAAAAAAAGAGTGTTCCAATTAACAAGACATTCTCAAGTCACTCTCTTAAAGTTGTCACATAGTTACAATTGTGGTAGCTCATTCTCCATGATGAAAAATGTGGTAGCTTATTATTATAATTCTTCTTTGGCTATTGATGTCTTAACTGGAAACTTGTTTCTAATCCAATCCACATAACCTCCTCCCATGTCCTTCACATTCTTAAAATCCTATCAAATCAAACCAATACATGTTAAATTAGTGTTGTTTATGAAAAATCAAATCATAAGATGTTAAAATAATAGTAACAAAGTATAAGTTCTTAAACAATATATGTTCCAAGCAACACAAAATTCTTAAACAATATAAATTATAATTGAAGCTAACATTGTTACCAAAGAAAAAATGAAATAACTTACATCAGATAGAAGATCAGAAGTTGCATACAAAGATCTAATCCCACTTTGGCAACCCTGAAATTAATTGAAACATACATTTCATAATTTTTTTTTGGCTTTAACTACCATAAAAACCGACGATGTATAAGTTGTAGTTTTTATTTTAATTTTTTCACAGCATCGCCACTATCCTCACACTGTCAATATAAGACTGATCTCCGCTCATCCGGAGATCAAATAAAAGTTAACCAACACATTTTTTTAACTCTGCAAGAATCGAACCTGATTTCCGCTCTCAGGACATGTTACTCCATTGGAGCAAGCAGTGTTGTAGCTTTTATTTAGAAAGAAATAATTGAAAAATGTAAATAACCAACAAAAAATCGATAGTTACCACAACGAGTTGATCTTCTTTATTGCAAACAGATGAAACCTCCTTTAGAAAATCTGGATTCTTCACCCTGCCTGGTCTCCACAAACACAATATAAATTTTTTTACCATAGAATTTTTAATAATCTTAACATTATGTTATAGTTAATCTTATTATATAGCTATAAGAAAAGATTTAGAGATTGACAAGTTTGTTGTTACCCTTGGGTGTATCCATCATGTATGGAATGTTAATGATCTTAGCTGCATCCACATGCCCTTTCACAAACTCTTCCACCGTCCTAAAAATTACCAGAAGATTTATCGAGTTAAATATATTTTTAGTTTTGTACGAAATTTTATTTTGTGCGCATTTTTTTGATAAAAGTAGCGTCTTATAAATAGAGATGAAAAGAGTACGTAAGTCACCTAACATCGAGATAAATGTAGTGATCAGTCTGGATGAGATTCTTGGCTGCTCTTACATCAATTGTGACAACCTTTGCTTTCGAGATAGAAAACAAGACAAAGAGTAGAAGAAGAAGAAGCAACGCCAAACAACAAGGTAACATGTTCGCCGAAACAGCCATATATATATGTAATGTTTGTAACTTATTTTTTTGAAATGAAAGGAAGTAATGTTTGTAACTTGTTAGCTAGCTAATACGCCTTATAAATGCAAGCAAATGTTGAGAAGTGATTTTAGTTAAAGTTAAACCGTTCAAGTTCAATTGAATCTATGAAAAAGCAAAAGCATGATAATTATATGTAAGTAGCATGTGGGTTTGGTTTGAAATCTGGGGTCTATGTTACTTGGTTTAAGCTTAGAAAATGATAAATGATCTTTCTTAGTTTAAATGGTAGTATGTGTTAATGGTATTTATATGGTGCCGCTGCTGTTTAAGAAGGACACGGTTGTTGACTTCGATAATTTGGCTGTAATTAGATTTAATATTTAACAATTATTAGTTGCACATAAAAAATGGGGGAATTTATTAACGGTCAGTTAGATTCAATGATGATTGACATTGAATTTGGTAAAGATGGTCACGGATGATCGCGGTTCGATCTCCACAACTATGATCGAAAAGAGACTATAACCACTTAATGCTAGAACCGACCCCAAATAAGTTTTTTAAGTTAAACTGATGGTGAAAAAAAAGGGGAAATTAAAAACTCAAATCTTTAATATAAAATAAGCTGTACTTTATCTTTCTATTTTCCTTTTTTTTATATCAAAAATTGATATTGTTACACACTTGTGAAAGTGTGAAGATGGTGTGTTCCAATATCACACCTCTTTATTCAATGATATTTGCACACACTCTATTTCTATACATTTTTTTTACAAAAAAAATCCATTTATTTGAAATTTTATTTTCTCTATCCTCTTTTCATCACATCGTCAACATATTATATATTTTATGAAATCAGGATACTAGATACGATACAGATATTGCGATATGAACAAAATTTAAAATTTAAAATACGATACGACTAGGATACTTTAATAAAAAATTAAATATATAAATATAAATATATATAAAAATAACTAAAATTTATGATAAAGAAATATTTACGTTATTTACATAAATACTATCTAAAAAGTGAGTCATGTGCATCTGTACTAATGTCATATAATCTTATCACTTATTGGAAATATTCTTTATCTTTCTTTCACAAGAGTTGAAAATTTGTATGCACATAAACCAAATCTTTAACCTTTTTTTAATCCATTTTATATATTTTCAAAGAATAAATAAAATATAAACATGATACTTCTCTGATACATATTGAGAATGAACCAAAATACGTATTGAGAAGTATCAGACAAGTATCGCAGAAGTGTCGAAAATTTTTTTATTTAAAAATAAAATTTAATCATTGGATACTTCTCTAATACACGTATCAGAAAATATCTAACGCATATCGGTATCTGACACGATACTTGATCAATTTTAAAATATCTGAACTTCATAAATCATATCTATCTAATCCCTTATCTTTATCACTTTCAAAATGTATATACTCCTTACAGAAGTACATTTTCCTTTTTTGTAATCAACTTTAGCTTAGATTTTAAAGCCATTGTAGTAACTAATATTTTGAGCTTTGTAGTGTGTGTGGATCTTATTAAATTTAGTAAATTTTAATCAAATAAACATGTACTTTTAAATTTTATTACAGTACTATAAAATTATTTTTTACTAAAATTAGTAAGGGTATGCTATTAGA
This sequence comes from Trifolium dubium, assembly GCA_951804385.1. NCBI lineage: Eukaryota > Viridiplantae > Streptophyta > Magnoliopsida > Fabales > Fabaceae > Trifolium > Trifolium dubium. Next base: position 41,682,037 of record OX638067.1, read on the forward strand.
TCCTTTTTACTTAATAATTGTCATATATTTTATTTAGGGCCTGTTTGAATTAATTTTGTTTTTTTATTTTTAAAATGTGTTTTATAAATGTATTTTAGAAAACTGTTTTTAAAAAGTGAAAAACAAAACTTCTTAAACTTATTTTACTTTTTTAGTTTTAAAAATTGATATATAAAAAACAATTTATAAAATGATAAATGCTAGGAACACACTCTCTAACACACATTTTTAACACACTCCAATTAAAATTTGTCACATCATCCTTTTTCCTTATTCATTTATTTATTAATAAAAAAGAATTAAAATAAAAGGAGAAGTTGGGTGATTTAGCAAATTTTAATTAGAATGTGTTAAAAATGTGTGTTAAAGAGTGTGTTCCTAACATTTCTCTTATAAAAATTGTTTTGTAAAATTGAATTATCAATCAAGTTTTTTAATTTTTAAAAATTAAAAAATTATTTTTAAAAAGTCATTCAAACAAACCCTTAATCTTCGGTTATGTCTGCCTTTTTTTGTAACCTCAAAATATTACTTCAAGACAATTACAAATTTGTAAATGTGTGTAAAACATATAACACACAAATATAATACTATTAAAATGTGTTTATATCTTGAAACCGTAGAAAATTTTGGGGTGGACATAGTCACCCGGTCCTAATCTTTAAGATGATGCACCTCTGTGCTCACGGGAAACTTGTTTCTAACCCATTCTGCATAGCCTCCTTCCATGTTCTTCACATTCTTAAAACCCTGAAAATACAATCAAATCAATAAAAGATTGTAGTTTAATTGTCACATAGCAAAATCAGAGAGCGTTAAGAGTTTCATATAAGTTCATAAGTGAGATGGTCTTCATCTTATATAAAACTTAATAAGGATGGGTTACTCCCAATTCAAATTCTAATATATATAGTAATGTATAAGAGTTCAACCGATATCCGTTGAACCACGTACACTCACTAAGATCACACGTTTAGAGTATATCCGTTGAACCACGTACATTCACTCAGATCACACTCAGATTAAAAATTACTTAATTGGTATAGCCTGCTCTTTAGCCGTCACTAAAAGTTGAATTTCTTATAGTGTTGATTAAAGATAAAATTTGTTTCGATTTGTTAAACAATATAATTGAAGCTAATATGAATTAACTTACATCATCTAGAAGATCAGAAGTTGCATGCAAAGATCTCATTCCAATTTGACAACACTGAAATTATAATTTTTATTTGTAAGGTAATATGAAAATATAAATAACCTACAAAAAAATGTGATAGTTACCACAATGAGATGATCTTCTTTGTTACAAACAGATGAACACTCCTTTAAAAAATATGGGTTCTTCATCTTGCCTGGTTTCCATAACACGATAGTTTAAACTTTTATCATATAGTTTGCATTGCAATAATCTAAACATATTTGTAATAATCTTGTTATAATTATGAGAGAATGATAATGAGTAAAAAGCATTTTAGTCTTTGAAATTGTAAGGATAAATCAAGTTAGTTCCTCAAATATGCAAAATATAGCTATTTTGTAAACTTTGATCAAACTAATACTAAAAGATATACATATTAATTTAGATAACATTTTCCTTCATCAAAACAAGCATTTACCATTCAAAATTAATGTGGTGCAAAATTTGAAAAGAAAACAACCTAAATTAGTTGATATGTTTTTCAATTTAAGGGACTAAATTTTAATTACACCACCAAGTGTCACTTTGTAAATTTATAAACAAAATTAATTTACTAAAAATACATATGTGAACTAAAATGACTACTAAAAAATATAGAAAAATGACAAACTAAAGAGACAATTGAAGATGTTTGAATTTCAATTTATTCAAGAACTATAATATCAATGTCTCACACAATTAGAGACTAAAATAATTTTTTACCCAAAAATTAGTTATTCCCATAAGGAAAATTCAAGGGACTAAATTCATATATCTCCAATTGTTCCATCTTTTTCATACATATGTTTCAACATGTTTCTCATACATATGTTGTGAAATATTTCATACATCAATATTTCACATGTTTCAAAGATTAAATTGTTCCATCTTTAAAATTTCAAGAAATAAAATACAGTACAGTACATTTTTATCTCTCTTTAAATCAAATCGTTATTTATATAGGGTATCAAATATTTTGTAATCTATTAAATGTTTACATAATATATTTTTTTTTGACAGAAAAATGTTTACATAACATAATACATAATGAATTTGCTTCAAAAAAAAAAAGGCTTAATTGCACTTTTGGTCCCCTATTTTACATGTTTTGCAATTTTAGTCCCCCTATTTTAAAATCAAACATTCTAGCCCTCCTATTTTCATTTTTGTTGCAATTTTGGTCCCCCTATTTTAAAACCAAACATTCTAGCCCCCCTATTTTGATTTTTGTTGCACTTTTGGTCCCCCAATCCATTTTTTTCACCAAAAAACAATAAATAAATAAATAATAACTTTGAATAAATAATATAATTTAAAAAAAACAAATAAATTAATAAATAAACTTTTTTTATTTATTGTATTAAAATTATTTATTTGTTTTTAAGTTATTGTTTATTTGTTTTAACTATAATATTAAATTGTTTTAAGATTTTTTTGTTATAAAGTATTTATTTATTTGTTTTAAATTATAATTTTAAAACAAATAAAAAAAAATTTAATAAATTTTTTTTTTAAAAAAAAAGAAATAATAATAACTTTATTTACTAATTTTATTTGTTTTAATTTTTTTTAAGAATTATATTTTTTATTCAAAGTTATTATTTATTTATTGTTTTTAAGTAAAAAAAATGGATTGGGGGACCAAAAGTGCAACAAAATTAAAATAGGGGGGTTAGAATGTTTGGTTTTAAAATAGAGGGACCAAAATTGCAACAAAAATGAAAATAAGGGGACCAAAATTGCTAAACATGCAAAATAGGGGGACCAAAAGTGCAATTAAGCCAAAAAAAATTAAAGGTCATGCTAACTAATGAATTTACATAACATAATAATAATGAAAAGCTTGTTACCTGTAGGTGTATCCATCATGTATGGAATATTAATTATCTTACTTGTATTCACACGAGGTCCTTTCACAAACTCTTGCACTGTCCTAAAAATTACCAAAAGATTAAGATTATAGTTTTTTTTTTAAATCCAATAAAAAAAATTGTTTATAAGGACCCCTAAATGTACATATAGGTTATAGGTTATACCTAACATCAAGATAAGTGTGACCAGTTTGAATAAGATTCTTGGCTTCTAGGACATTAATAGTCACAACATTTGCTCCTAAGCTACACAAGAAAAAGAGAAAAAGAACCAAACAACGAGGTAACAAATTCACCGTAGCCATATGGTATGATTTGTAATTTGTAGTATAAGTTATAGCTAAAGCCTTATTTATATGCATATGTGAAAAATGTGATTTTAGTTGTTAAACCGTATAATTGTCCAATTGAATCTATGAAAAGATAAAAGCATGTTATTTATATGTAAAGTAGCATAGTGGTATTGTGATATGCTGCTGCCAGTTGTTTGATATATAAGAACACGGTTTATTGATTACGATTATGACATTTTTTTTCGACACAACACATTTTTTTTTTTTAATTGATCTTTTATATTACATTTTATTGCTATTATTTGTCTTTTTAATAAATTTTGTTAAAAAAAAGCTTTTGTGACTTTTTAATATTAAAATAACTCGATGTAGATTGGTCTTTTTCTTTCTTCTTGGATTCTTTTTCTCCAAATCTAAATTTTCAAATTAAAAAATCTTAGAACTACAGTGATTCGAATGTACCAATCCACGTTCCAAAACAATCGGTCATTTATTTCTAGTGTGATGAAAAGACTCCTAAATGTCATTGATATCTAATCGGTTAAGAATGATAAATGTAACATAGAGAATAAGAGAAGTGTTGTCAGTAGAATAATTTAAGTTGTAAGAGTTGAAGGACATATTAATTGAATAGAAGGAGGTCCATAGTTTAATATTTGGCAAGATCAATTTATCTTTCTGATATACAAAAAAAATGCTACTATATATATATGGGACAAATTAATGTTCATGAAATTCTACGAATGCGTACAAAAGTGCTGCCTACAAATCTATCATACACCCATAATATACGATGAAACCTTAATATTTTTATTTTCTTATGGAATTTTTGTTTTATTTTGATCTCTTATATTACAAATGTTAATGTTAGATAATTTGGTTTCATAATTTTTTTTCGCTTCTTCATTTTAGTCCTTAAGTTATTAATGATAGTCAATTGTTTAGTTGTTGGTTGCATGTACGTGAAAGAGATGACACCATCGATCCAATACCAAGCCTAAGCAGAGTGCCAAGACAAATCAAATGCAACAATTTTTCAAGAACAAAGATGCTAATCAGTTAGCATGTGATTGAGAGAAGTGGCATTATGAGATTCTTCCACCACAAGAGAGGCAGAAGCATGAGTTTTAAAAGAAGCTATATAATTTGGCTGGATGAGTTGAACAATATACTAATGTATCAATTAAACATTATTAATTGTTAATATTAAAATAAATAAAACATTATTAATTGTAAGTCAGTTGTAAACGCCATGTTTGGTAAACTCAATTTTAATTTGAATTTGGTTTGCATTGTAGGACGTTGTTGCAATCTTTTCTAAATTTTAAGATAAATTTTATTAGGAGACAAACTAATAATGATATTTATTTCTTTGTTATCAAAGCAAATGCCTAAGTGTTATATATATATACTAATTAATCTCCAAATTTACATAATTATTGAATCAACTATTATACATTAAATCCTCAAAAAAAAAACTATTACACAAATGGCAGCTAATTAGTTACAATTACATAACATTTTTGCAATATTTTTGTTGCCTGAATTATTTGGCTGATTTTATTACTAAACACATATTTATAAAATTAATTGGGGTGTTTCATTATTTATGATAATTTGTAAAATAAAAAAATAATATACATATATAATATATATACTATTAAAATGCATGTGTATACAACATCTCTTTAAAGAGTAAGGAAATTTTCCACCCTAATATCCAAGATCAACCACTGTAATCACTGGAAACTTATTTCTAACCCATTCTGCGTAGCCTCCTGTCATGGACATCACATTCTTAAAACCCTAACAATACAATTCAAATCAATACAAAGTTAGTGTCATTTAAATGTCACGTTGCAAAATAAGGAGGGTTTTAATATTTGATGGAATAATAGTTGAACATATGTATATTATATATAGTTTTTCAATTTGTCCTTTATGGATACGTCTCCTAAAAAAATAAGAGACTAAGCAAGATAATTTCAAGTATACTGTGTTTGATTTTAAAATTGTTTTTAAGACTGTACAAATTAGGGGTCAAGAGACAGAACAAAAATAGATATTCTTATCCCCACTAAACCACAAAAACAACTTTTTGTCTACATCATAGATTGTCTAAAGCACCAAAATAACATTTTCTCCATCAAACATCATATACAAGACAAAATTTGTTCAATACATTTTTACGTTTATCTTATGTTGTGTTATGTATTATAATGTACTATCATGTATTGTTATGTCTATATTATATCCAGTATTTATATTTTTTCAAATCAAACATACCCTATCTGTTTAAATATGTCACTACTAGTAGAAGCGTACTTCCTGGAAACCTCCTAGGGATATCCAATTAAAGATATTGGCTAAGTTTAAGCAAATTTATAAGTTAATACTAACCTTCTTGTTTTGGTGTTGTTGTGATTGTTTTTATTTCTGGTGATGTTGTTTTGTTTTTTACGGTATTTGTAGTTTTACTATTTTTAGGTGTTTGTCTTTTTTGTGGGTATTTCTCATACTCATTTGTATTTTAGACTCTTATCTTTTTTCTTATTTATATAATATAATTATATTTGTTATTAAAAAAAAAAGTGTGAATATGTCGAACGTTATGGGTATGCTCCTTCTCAAATGAAACACACTGTCTAAACGCCTTGATCATGCATATTTGGATACAAGAACTAGTCAAACAATCATTTCTAACAGTGTTGTTGGGCACGAGTGGTACGGTCTATTGATCTACGCAATGGATTTTGAACAATCAAATAGGTGAATATTGTATATTACATCTTAACTCTAAACTTTAAGACAATAAGTTTAAAAGTCTTCTCACGTGTAAAATATTCAATGTCATTTTTTTATCCAATTCGTGTATATAAGTGGAACCACTTTAGTTTGTAAGGATGAGTTAGACTCAACCAATTTTTTTCTTTTTTTTTTGACAAAATGGACTCAACCAAATTTTAATAATGCACAATAAGCTACATTAAATTAATAATTACCATAGAGTATATATTTATATTCGAGACTAAATTATACTAAAAACAAGTAAAGATCAAGACTTTTCGTCATAAAAAAAAAGTATAGATTGAGACTAAATTTTTTTTATATAAATAAACACCTTTATTTATTTATTAATTTATTTTGAGCAAAAATACCTTTCTTTTATTACATTTTATATAAAAAAATACCTTTTTATATAAATATCTTTTTTTAATGAGGGGTAAAATTTGTTGTTAAGCAATATAATTAAAGCAAAACATGAGAATTAACTTACATCATCTAGAAGATCAGAAGTTGCATACAAAGATCTCTCTCCAATTTGACAACCCTGAAATTGTAGTTTTTCAGTACCATAAATAAAATTGATTTTCCTTCCGCCGGAACTTTCACCAATTCACATAGTTAGAGATATTAGAATGCGTTTGATCTTTTGATCAATAATCCATAAAAATATACTTTAAAATTTACGATCGCAACCAAATGTGACAAGAAATATAACTAAAAATAAATAAGTGATAGTTACCACAACGAGATGATCTTTTTTGTCAAAAGCAGATGAAACCTCCTTTAGAAAATATGGGTTCTTCACTTTGCCTGGTCTCCAAAACACAATATCTTAATTTTTTTTGGTAAGTACAATATCTTAAATTTACCATACAATGTCTAATAATCATATTGGGTAAATGGTAAATAAAGACATATTTGTTAGATAATAAAGTATTAAGTTTAAGTTATTGGACTTTAGGTTTAAGTTATTGGGCTTTTATATTTCCATTAGGTATTATTATAAATTTCTTTGTAATTCTTATTTTGTCAAGTAATGCAATGCTAATGATATTCTATTGAAACCCTAGCCTCCATCTTGTTTATCTTTATTTTGTATCAGTATTGTTAACATGGTATCTAGAGCATGGTTCGATCCGCCTTGAACCGTGTGTTGTCTTTCCGCTGCTTGTGTTCTCAAAAGTTTGAGAATATTGTTTGTTTTGTTGGGATTGGAATCAGTTTGTTATGTCTTGTGCGTTACTTCATTGCTTGTTCTCTTTGGTTAGTCAATCAAATTAAAGGTTCGGTTTTGAATTTGGGTTCGGTATTTGATTTTGATTTTTGTTGGTTAGTTTGTTTTGTGTACTTGCTTGCGATTCATGTTGGGTGCAAGAGAGATTATGTTTCTTTGTTTGTTGTTGCCGTCGGTTGTGGTATTTAAGGGTGTTGTGTTTGCTTTGATCTCTTTGCTTTTGGGGCTGGTGACATGTTTAGGCTGGTTGTTTTATTTTCTTTTGCCTTTTTTGTGTGGTTAAAAAAGAAAAGAAAAAAAAGGCAGTGTTTCCTCCCGTCCTGATTATTTCTTTTATCATTGGTTTATTGGCAAGCAATTGTTTTGCAATTTGCGGTGTGTTAGTTAATGTCATCATTATATTGAGTGGTTTGGTTCTTGAGAGTTTATTGTAGTGTGTTGGTTCTATCACAATTTGTTTTTTTGGTGAGTTAGTGCTCACAATCTGTTAGTTTGGTTGGTGAGTGAAAGCTCACAATTTGTATGTGAAGCACCCTATTTTGGTGTTTCTTTTGGCTTTTGGTGAGTTAAGATAATGCTCACAATTTGTTTTTGTTTGATTGCACTTATTCTTTTTGATTTTTCTGTTTGATTGCACTTTTTTCCCTTTTTTTGATTCTTCTGATTGCATTGCACTTCTCCCTATCGGTTCTTTTGATTGATTGCACTTCTCCCCCTTTTGATTCTTTTGATTGCATTGCACTTTTCCCTATTGGTTCTTCTAATTGATTGCACTTCTCCCCCTTTTGGTTATTCTTCTGATTGCATTGCACTTCTCCCTACTGATTCTTCTATTTGGTTTGATTGAAATTGTTTGTTTTGGATTGACTTGGTTAATGGTGATGGTTCGTGTTGCATCCACTATGAAGACAAAATTACTTTGGCTGCTTTTCTCTATTGATTATCAGATTTAGTTTATTTTTCTGGGTTAATTTGTTACAAGCTTAAAGCTTAGTAAGCTTTAGCTTGAGGGATAGTTTTAAAAGTTTAAATTATTTAGTATGTTTTTATTGTATTTTGTTTGACAAACTCACAATGCTTCTTGTTGTTGCATTATGAGTTTGAGAGTAGGTGTTAGATAATAAAGTATTAAGTTTAAGTTATTGGACTTTAGGTTTAAGTTATTGGGCTTTTATATTAGCATGTTTGAGTCCATTAGGTATTATTATAAATTTCTTTGTAATTCTTATTTTGTCAAGTAATGCAATGCTAATGATATTCTATTGAAACTCTAGCCTCCATCTTGTTTATCTTTATTTTGTATCAGTATTGTTAACATGTAATAGTTATAATATGAGAGAATGCAAAATGATTAAATAAGCTTTTTATTTAATCCTTAAAATTGGATGGGTAAGTTAATTTAATTCTCAAATCTGCAAAATAACAATTTAATCTCTATCAAAATATTTATTTAGTAAACATTGATGAAAATTAATAAAAAATATACATATTGACTTAAATAATATTTTCGTACATCAAAACAAATATATATAACCTTTAATTGATATTTTTCTATTGAAAGGATTAAATTGCCATGTCTAGGACCTTAAATCTATCGAACTCTGGTCATCATTTCATTTTGTATGTGTGAATTTATAATGACTTTGTTAGTTCGTCTATCTAAAAAAATTGAAAATTTTCTTACCCTTGGGTGTATCCAATAAATACGGAATATTTATGATCCTATCTGCATCCACGTGCTCTTTCACAAACTCTTCCACCGTCCTATAAATTTAAATGTATATTGCCAAATTTATAAAAAAAATAAATACTTTTTCAAAATTATTAAATAATAAATATATTTGATCTATAAATGTTGAGGAGAAAGAATATGATCAAGGGTTACCTAACATCAAGATAAATGTGACCGTTTTGAATAAGATTCTTGGCTGTTCGTACATCAATAGTGACAGCAACATAATTTGCCCTTGAGATACACAAGACAAAAAGAAGAAGAAAACAACGAGGTAACAAATTCACTGAAACAACCATTTTGGTAAAATATAATGTTTGTAATTTGTTAAGCCTAAATGCAAGCAAATGTTGAAAAGTGATTTTTTGGTTAAACCGTTCCAAGAAAAAAATACAATTGCACGCTATTTATTTATATGTAAGTTAAAGCAGCATGTTGGTTTTATTTCAAATCTGGGATCTCTATTGCATGGTTTAAGCTTTGAAAGTGATCTAATATTAGAATACAAACTGTGTGAGTAAATAAGTATGCCACTGTGTTTAAATTGCATGTTGTCACGCAATCAATCAGGATATATTTGTCTCTTGATCAATAAATAAATTTTAAAATATTAATCTGTCATACTTTTTATTTTTATAATAGATTTAATTATAGTTTTTAATAGATTTAGTAAATTTAAAATAAATTTAGCAGCCCTAATTAATTAATACTTCTTTTTTATCTAAGGTTTTTTTTTGTCTTTCAAATGGTGATTTTGAGTCTTTTTTTTATCCAAAATCAAACATCTGCATTTTTTTTCTTCTTTTTTCTTTTCATTTTTTTTATCAATTTAAATAAGTAGTTTTCACATCTATTAAGTTTTTTTTTGTTGTGATTTTGTCTTCTTGACTTTAGTTTGTCTTCGTGTATGGTGTTCTTGTTTTCTCAACTTGTGTTGTGTTTATTTGGTTATGATTGACGGATCAACTACTGATTCAACCAGCGACCAAGTTCGTTAACGATGGAGATCCAAAAGTTTAGGTATTACGGCTGGTTGCTTTATTTTAATCACATTATTTATAGGCATAAGTATGCGTTTTGTGGTATTAATTAATTTGGATACTCCCTTGTAGTTCTTCTACCACTCTTAGCACTTCTTGTGCTTTGAGTGTTTTATTATCAATATATTATTTGGCTTTTCAAAAAAATTAATTTGGATGTTATGAGTTTGTTTTGTTCGCAGTTTCATCTCTTATATTTTTAGCGAAGTTGAATTTGTATTGTATCTCATGTACTCTATCTATTTGAATGAATGAATATCTTTTTCTTTGTCAAAAAAATTACATCTTTGATCTTTATATTTTTATTCACAAATTAATCTCCTAATTTTAAAATCATTTAATTATGGTCTTTTTCTTAGAAGTGTTTATTATAATTTCATGGAAGTAGATCATTTGCTTCATCAAATTATTTGACACGTTATTTAAAATATGTCACAACACTATTTTAAAATGGTGATTTGAAAAAGAGTAATGTGACAAAATTTAAATGATGTGTCAAATAACTTGATGATATAGAATAATAATCAACACACATAAAATTATAAGAATATTTTTTAAAATATTAAATAGCGGAATTAAAACTGAGTTATTTTAAAATAAAGGAATCTGTTTTGTAAAATAAAAATCAAGAGACAAAAACGGTAATTAAATCAAATTTCAATCTAAAATACAACTTTTGTTGGAGATTAAACAAATTTGCAGTGTAAAGGACAAGATCCTTCGTCTAAGAGTTCACCCTATTTTATACTCCATCCGGCCTTAATTATTAAATTTATTGTCATACAAAAAGTCTAAAACAGGTGTTGCAACAAGTGTTAAATATTTAATTTGAAAATTTATCTAAAAAAAAAAAAAAAAGTCCACTTGCATTTGGTATGATGCACCACACGGAATTTCAAAACCATGTTCTTAATAATCTACTAACTTGTTACATTTACATTAATTAATTGAAGAAAAAATATTAAAAAAATGTTTGAGTTGCATAGCATTAGTCATTGATGATAGTAACATCACCATGTGTCAAATAATTCATAAAGAAAGGGAACATATAAATAGCAACAAAGTAACAACATCTAAAATAAGCAAAATCATATATACAATAGTGTTTAATTAACTTCTCTAAACCTTAAAAATTGTTCATAATTTCTTATTCCAATTAATCACTATGTTATTATTCTCTAGTAATAATATTGTTGTTGAAAAATGGCTAGGATTTGTGACAGCAATATGGGTTCAAGCAATATGTGGAAACAATTATACATTTGCAAACTATTCTGATGTGTTAAAATCTCTAATGGCTCTGACTCAAATGCAGCTTAATAATCTCTCTGTTGCTAAAGATGTTGGCAAAGCTTTTGGTATTTTATCAGGTCTTGTTTCTGATCTTTGGCCAACTTCAGTTATTCTTATGATTGGTGCTGTTTTGGGTTTCATTGGCTATGGTGTTCAATGGCTTGTTGTTAGCCAAAGAATAGCTCCACTCCCTTATTGGATGGTAAATAACTAAATATACACTCTTTCGGTCTTAATTATAAGCAAATATTCATTTTTCAGATTCATATTGAATAACTGAATGTATCTGGTGTTCAATGACTTATTGTTAGGTAAGATACATCAGTTATTCAATAAATCTGAAAAGTGAATATTTGGAGAGACTATTTTGAATTAAGCTGTATATCCAAACATGTCTCAAAATGAATACAACATTTCTAGTAGAAAAAAGAATATCTGTTTGATTACTTTGGAACTATTTTGCAGATGTGTATATTCTTATGTATGGGAGGAAACAGCTCAACGTGGATGAACACAGCAGTACTTGTAACTTGCATGAGAAACTTCTCGAAAAATCGCGGTCCAATTTCCGGCATTCTAAAGGGTTATGTAGGACTCAGCACAGCAATCTTCACAGATATATGCACAGCTTTGTTTTCCTCAGACCCATCAAAATTTCTCTTAATGCTCACAATTGTTCCTGCTGTCATTTGTCTCATTGCTGCTATTTTCCTTCATGAAACTCCACCAGCTTCAAATTCTACAGAAGAAAATCAAGAAACACAATTCTTCAATGTTTTCAACTTGATTGCAGTTATAGTAGCTGTTTATCTCTTGACATTTGATATCACTGGTCCTCATAAACATGTTATTTCATTGATTTTCACTATAGGACTTTTGGTCCTATTAGCTATGCCACTTCTTGTTCCTTTATATTTGTCTATCTTCAAGATTAGTTCTAGTATTGACAAAGAAAAACAGATTCATGAACCATTGTTAGCACAAAAGAATGAAAATGAAAAGACATGTGACAAGGTGGAGGAAGTTGAGATTAAGCGAAAACCGGTGTTAGGGGAAGAGCATACTATCATTGAAATGGTGAAAACTGTTGATTTTTGGGTTTTGTTTGTGTCATTTCTTTGTGGTGTGGGAACAGGATTGTGTGTGATGAATAATATGGGACAAATGGGATTAGCACTTGGTTACCATGATGTTTCTTTGTTCATTTCTTTCATTAGCATTTGGGGTTTCTTCGGACGGATTCTTTCTGGTTCATTCTCCGAATACTACATCAGGTATGATCACTATTCACTAGTCATTACTATATTTTTCAATTATCATATATACGACTTCTTAATTTAACCATAGTTTTAAAGAAAAAGCTATGTGATCACGACATTAGTCTTCATGAGAAGTTATGTTCCACTTCGGTTTAAAACCAAAGTGGAACATTATAATAGTTCGATAAAACTGAACTGAATAGTTTGATATATATTGCAGAAAATCAGGCATGTCAAGGCTAGTTTGGAATGCAGCTTCTCAAATTTTGATGTTTTTTGGTTACATAGCATTAGCAATGGCCTTACCAGGATCACTATACATTGGATCAATGTTAGTAGGAATATGCTACGGAGTTCGTCTTACAATAACACCGGCAGCGGCTTCAGAACTATTTGGTCTCAAATACTATGGTTTATTATACAACATACTCATTCTCAATCTTCCTATTGGTTCATTCCTATTTTCTGGTCTCATTGCTGGTTATCTTTATGATATTGAAGCCACTAGTGTTCCAGGAGGTGGAAACACTTGTAGTGGAGCACATTGTTTCATGCTTGTTTATTTGATTATGGCTTTTGCTTGTGTCTTGGGATGTGGATTGGATTTGTTGCTTGCAGTTAGAACAAAGAAGTTATATTCTAAGATACATATAGAGAGAAATCTTGTCAATTCATAAGTTCAACATTGAGATGATTATGATGTTTTTTTGACATTTTTTTAGCATAAGATTAGAACATTTTCAAGAGGCATTTTAGGCTTTTGCTTGTGTATGTATTGTTTAATGTGTATATATTAAGTGATAGATGAGTCGTTTTAGTGCTTGTTTGGTTCCACAGTGAAAATCTTTAACTTGAGCTTGCAACGGTTAAATGTGGGTTTTATCGTATTTTTGTGATGTTTGTTTTTCTTCCATATAAAATTGTATGATGGTAAATTAACGAGCAACAAGCTGCGCCACTACCCCTTTCTGAATTGTAAAACTAATTCGCTTAATTACATATGATGCCTGATTTTTATAATGAGAAGCAATTTAGGTTTTAGAATTTGGATGTTCGTCTACAACAAATGGTAAGAAATCGAAACTATAAGGTCATGTCAATGCGGCAAAGTTGTTGTAATTTTTCGTTTATGCAATACTGAGAGATATAATTTACAATGCAATGCTTAAATGTTACGATCCAGTTTACAAGATTATTTCTGAATCTTATTCATTTGATCTACAATCTACTCGTTGTATTCGAGTGACCGTCCACTCGTCTATATAAATATTAGTCATAGTTAACGCCTAAAAGAGAAAGTAAAAGCTCTTTTTTGATAGATAATAGTGATGATAAAATTCATTGAACATTAGTGTATCTCAAGTATGATAAAAAGAGTGCAAAATAACATAGTAGTTGGGATTTGCTACTGTTATCAGCACTAACACCTTAAAAGAAAAAGTTCACTTATCATGAATATTTAAAAGTGCTTAGCTGTGTATGAGTTAACAAAGCAAGTCTAGCAGGTAACTTATTGGCTTGATTAAGCTAAAACTTAATCCAAGTTGAAAATTGATGTTGGCTTTTCTGTTGTACAAGCAATAAGATGTGTTTAATTTGCATTACAGTTATGACATGATTTCAGCAGTGTATCTGCCAGAAAGTGAATGCTAAAGAGAAGCAGAGTATTTGTACATTCTTGGCTATACATAATATGTTGTGTGCTACTTTAATCAATATTAAGAAGCTTCTAAAAATTCATTTTTATGAAAAGCTATTTCAATTATCTTCTTTTTTTAAGGGGTGAAATTGTGAAATTCTAGCTATCAGACTACCTGACAAAAAAAAAAACTTTTTAGAGATTTTTTTAAAATTTTATGATCCAAAAAAAGTTGTAACAAAATGAAAAAAATAAATACTTAAAACAACATTTTAAGGTAAGCTATTTAAACCAATTTTTCATTTAAAACTTTTATAATAAAATTCTTTGTTAAAAACTTTTAAGACAAAAACAATACACTATAAAAATTATTTTTAATAAAAGCTAAAACAAACGCACCCTTTGTAGAAGAAGCTCCATGTTGTTCAATAACTTATACATATTCTTTCTTTGGATCGGTTACTTTTCTTGGTTATTTAAAGATGGTTATCATTTTAATGCCTTCACATCTAGTTCCTTGAGTGATTGAAATTATCATTATCAATTTGGATCAAGAAAGTTTCTTTTGAAAGTTGTTTTCAATGTTGCTTTCTTTTCTACATGCAGCTCATGTGGTTTTTAATCTTAAAAGACCAAATTTGCTAAAGAAAAAAGAACACTTGCAACCCTGATGTTTGTGAAGACCCAATTTTTTTGCAAGATAATAAAACTATTTCATAAAATTAAAATTATTTTTAAATTAAATTCCTAAGATTATGAATATTATGTACTCTCTTCGTCCTTAAATATAAGACTCTGTTTGACCACTGTATGTACGCAATGCATAATTTTGATCACAAATATATTTAATTATCTAATAGTAAAAATTATAAAAATCTGATATTTTGAAAGTACTCATCAAAACAAATCAAACAAGATCTTATATGCTAATATTTATATCTATGTATTATTAAAAAGATACGGTCAAAACATGATAAGTGAATAGTGCAATTTTGTCAAACGGAGTCTTATAAAAAAGGACGGAGAGAGTATAATTTTAAGTGTATAACACTCATAAACTCACCGACAATTAAGTGAATTGACTTTAAGTAAATTACATACCTTGTATGTTCATAAATTTTCTGTCGGAGATTAGTCACCATGCATCAACGAATCTTAAAAAAAACTATGATACGTATTGTAATTAACAATTTTTTAATTGTTCATTAATGAAAGAGAATGTTTTCAAAAGAGACTAAAAACTACACTAAATTACTCTAAAACTAACTTCATTCATTTTTGCTTGATAATTTATACAATCACAACTCATCATGGTTCCTTATAAAACTATTGGATCTACTATATCATTTAGGCTTATATTCATTATATATATCATAAAAAATTTAAGTTGAATCTAACTCAACTTTATAAAATTGACTTATAAAATAATAATTATTGGCGCTTATAAACATTTTTTCAAGTAATTCTCTCATATTTATGTGAGACATGCACTTTCAACAATACATGTGAGTGATGTGAATATGAGGAATGTACGTTTCGTTATATTCACTCATCTAGCACTTTCGAGTTATATATATTTTCTCACATTCTCCTTTTCATCATATCTTTCTTTTGATCGATTGCTATTTTGAAAAGATTGCACCCTATCCTTTCTCATGACTTATCATAAAAGGGTTTGAAATATACATTTCATAATTCATGTCTCTAATGATTTAATCATCGATGACATATTTTATCTCTTATTCTTCAGCCAATTAAATCCTAGTAATCCATTTTTGTGGACGATAGAACGCAACGTTCGTACCTCAATTGATTGCTAGCATGACCCCAGTCCATATTTTTCGATTCTACAAAAATATCTACTAATAAATATCTTCTACTATCACAAACTTTTTAAGATTCATATAATTGAGGTTAATAATATTGTTGCTTGTTCCATTCATGAAGTGGTAATAAGGCTCCATTTAAACTAGTAATATTTACATTTCAAGAACTAATGTTTTTACATATTTCAAGGAAGTTTTGGATGGACACAACAACAAAATATTTGGTAAAGATAGACAACAATTTAATCACATCATTTGGACGACACATATACTTGAAAAAAAGTTGAAAGAAAAAGAAATTAAAATATTCTCTATTTTAAATTACTTGACGTACGCAATTTTTATCGTATTTATTATTCACTTAATATACTTTGAGTATATTTTTTACTTGCCATGTACTAATGGTTTAATTCTCATGCACTAATGGTTGAATATATAAAATAAAATAAAAATAGGGTTTGATTATCACTTTTATATGTAAGTTTCTAAAATATCTACATAACATGATTTGACTGTATATTTCTCTAAAGAAATATTACACCAATATAGTATATAAATTAAATACATATTTTGTAAGAAAACGTTTGTATATAAGATGTTCGATTTATTCCAATAAATTATTTTTCAAAATATGAACTTTTTATAATCTTTGCTAATATTTCAATTTTTTTTAAATTACCTAATTTTTGCTAATATTTCAAAAGTACCAACAAAATTAGCGCGTTTTTGTCAAAAATATATTAGCGCGCTAAATAATTTTCCTAGTAAATATATTAATTAATGGTTGAAAACGCGCTAATTATTTAAAATCATTTTGAAATAAGAAGTAAGGTTTTTTATGTGGGTAAATTAGGCATACTATAGTGTACTGTAATTTTACTTGAAAAAAAGAAAATGCAATTTTCACGGAGGTCCCTTATTGGATTAGCTAGTGCTACAACTGAATCATTACATTGTGAACAATTGTGCTGATATTTCATAGATTAGTGGTTTTGATTTAACAAAAAAAAAAATGTGATGGGCCTCAAAATCCACTAATCCAATCGATTAACCATCAATTTAGCAGACAACTTGGTTGTTCAAACTTATTATAATCAAGAGAAAGTGCTCCATTGCCCCACCCCATCCCCACCTTGCCTCTAATTCTAAATTTCTAAGGCTCATAAGTAAAGAAAGGGAAATGGTAAACAGTACTTGAGGCAATAGTTAAAAAATTAAAAATGAAAATATAATTTTAAAAGTAATTTTTTTATTATTTTGAAATTTCATTGAGAACTTTCAAAATTACATTTCTACTTTTATTTCTTTAATAATTATTTTGAAGGTATTGTTTAGCATATTCTTATGAAATCATTGCAACAAACTCATACCAAACTATGCAACAAATTAATCATTGAATTGAATTGCTTATTCTTTAAACACTACACTAAAAATTAGAATAATCTTTTGACAATAAACACTAAACTAATTTAGTAATTTTACCAACCGTATATTTCTATTTCTATTCTCTCTAAAAGTAAGATAAGAATACAAATTAGTGAATTACAATCAAAACAACAACACTACAAAGGAAACACAAAACAACCAAAAATACTAAAAATAAAACCAACCACCACCACCAACAAAGAAATCTTAGTAGAAGCTCCAGAAGCCGCAGCAATATAAGCCATCCACGCATCCGAAGCCAACTCCGATTGCCCCGAGCCACCCCTTAAATCTGTACCCGAACCCGTTTCCTTCGTATTGTTAGTAGATGAATCTGTTGGAGACTTCAAACTACAAAAAAAAAATTACTAAATATCAATTGATTCAATAGCTACCGATGTTGTTGAAAGAACTACAGCTCGATCTTCTTCAATTGCGTTCGAAAGATGACTGAAACCACTTACTTTCATAACTGAAAATAAAAAGAAATTCCAACTAAAGTAAATGTAATTAATAAAATTAAATTAAATTACCTAGGTGAAGAATTAGGACAAAATGTGATTGCATAATCAGCACCAGAACAAGTAAAAGTACTACTTGCATCATCATAAGCGTAACTATAAGCTTTAGGACATGCAGATTTAAACATTTCCGAATAAACAGAAGGATGACACGTGTCCGGGTTACTAAACGCGCCGTTACAACAATATTCCGGTTTCCCAAACGCGCCACAAGCACTATTACACGCGCCACCACCATCCACCTTCAACTCTGACGGACACTTAGCGTTAATATCAGAGCTACACCCTGTGACCTCACAGGCACCTGTACCACCGCTGGTGGTCACCATCATCGGAAGATTGTAACCATCGACGAGACTTACGTCATAGAAATCCATTGAACCGGTACCGAGTGTGAATTCAGCGAGAGTTGCCGGTGGTGAAGCGGTTGCTCCGTTGCAGGAGATTTCTCCGGAGCCGCAATCGGCGGTTGAACAAGTTCCGTGACCGGTGGAATCGAATTGGCAACCGGTTCTTCCCCAGAATCTACCGGACCAACCTGTTGGTGCTTGGAAGGTTCTGGAAGTTGCTTTTGTTAATTCGAAACCGGTTGTTCCAAGTTCCGGTTTTCCGTAAATTCCTGGCCATACTGTATAATCACACTTGTTTATAAATGTAAATGTTGCACCTGAAACTGAAATCCCTGCATTTGAAAGAAAATTAGAATATGAAAATATAATTTAGCGATAGATTAATCACTGTAGCGTTCGATGAATACTCCGATAAATGATGAAAATTAGAAATATAAGGAAACACTCCATTTTGTTGAATTAATGAAAGAATTGAAATTTACCTTTGAAAAGGAGGAAGAATAAGAAACATAAGAAGGGCTGGAGATAATGTTGGTTATGTAAGAATAAACTCATTTTTGGGTTATTAAACTGAAATTGTTATTGTAGTATAGAAAATTAGTTATTTAAAAATACTACTATAGTATAGTATATACTAGTATTATTATTATTATGGCTCTTTTTCTGGGGAGAAAAAGAGTGAAGATGAGGATTAGGAGGGAGTGGTGGGGGGAATCTGAATGTTGGAAGGTGCATTGCTATTTATATAGAGGGGATAAACAAAGATAGCATAAACTAACAATGAGAGAAGTGAGAAACAGAGTGGGAAATGAGGTGAAAAGCACTTTTGACCTTTGATATTTTATTTTGTTATCTCATTTTGGGCTCGTACGTAGTTTGTTGGATAGTGTCAGTGATGTGTGCATTTTTGTTGTATCGTATTATGTATATTTGATCGGGTTGATTATGTAGTTTGACTGAGTTTAGTTTATGTCTATCAATAATTTTATATTGGGATAATAGGTATATACCTTCTGTAAAGTACATGATTTTTGCAATACTTCCTGTAAAATATTTTTTTAAGAATATCCCTGTAATATTTGCATTTTTGCAATACCCTGGATTTTTTCAACCATTACATTTTACAGGGGTTTTTTCTTTGCGGCGGTTTAAAACCCTCCACTAAAATTATATTTTGTGGCGGTTTTTATTTGCGGCAGTTCAAAACCCCCACAAAATGTAATGGTTGAAAAAGTCTAAGGGATATTGCAAAAATGCAAATATTACAGAGGTATTCTCAAAAAATATATTTTACAGGGGTATTGCAAAAATCATGTACTTTACAGGAGGTATATACCTATTAACCCTTTTATATTTTGCTTTATTTTTATTTTTATCTATATTAGATAATGTAGTCGTTTACTACTCACACATTTTGCTTAAAAAGACCCTTCAATTTTAGTGTGATACTACTGGCCTATCTATATATTCTTTCGAATGTACCAAAAAAATAGTCTATTATATAATCTTAAGAATAAGAAACATAATAAAAAAATCTATATTACCATAGCTAAGAGTTGGATTCAATCCTAATCATTGGATTTAAGTAGATAAAAATTTGTACTACTTACAGTTCTTAGGTTAGGAGGACATAATCAAATTTATATGAACCACAAGTTTTTCAGCATAGTGAAACTCTTAAACTTAACATAACAACAAACAAAATAATACAAAAATGGCAGTGTCGGCCGAAATATCTGGTGCTACGTAATGATTTGATGTTGTTGCTATTGGGTTATTTGGCTCTATACTATTGGATGACTTGATTTTAATATCTATCTGTTATTTTTTATTTTTGTGTACACAGAAAAGAAAAGTAAAATAACTATTTCAAAAATAAAGTCCTACTATAACATCAATTAGTAGAAGGAGATTTATTCCATTCGATGAAATAATTATAGGAGAATAAATTTCAGAGGGTTCCAAACTTCAACTTTAGTTAAAAAATTTACACAGGAATTTTCTTTGTAAAGAATATGAACAACTTTAACCTTCTAATCTCCGGCTAGAATCCATCTATTATCTTTACAATGTCCTTTATAAATTGTGTAGATAAAGAAAAAATTTACCTATGGAGTACCTTAAAGATTTAATTTGTATATCTAATTTACTTTTAAATTTTTTTACAATTTAATTCCATAAATTTCAAATAAATATTTCTAGACATAGGATAATACTCAATACACCCATGAAAATATATTACAAAAATTTTAAATATGTTTTTTTGCTATAAATTAAAATGAACACATTTTAAATTTAGTCTTTATTTTTCACATATTCTTTTTGAAGTTGGAGGAGAAACGATTTTTTAGTAATTTAAATGACATTGATAACTATTTTGTAATTGTCTTATGAACTCTTCAAATAATACTTGCATACTTGGGACTGACACAGAAACATCATAAGACAACAATATAGATTTTTTTTTTCCACTTGATAAAAAAAAAGACAACAATGGGCTTTTATATAAGCTTTTGTACATACTATCCATTATTTATTTTTGCAAATGATCATTTGAAGAGTCCATGAAACAAAAACATAAAAAAAAATAGTAATTTGTTTCACGATACGAATGACACACTCAGATATCTCAATTTAAAATGTTTTACAATACAAATAACACACATAGATATCTCAATTCAAAAGCGACATATCTTGTTAATCAACCTCCAACTATTCCTCCTGATTTAACACTCATCAATGTATTTGTAACAACTTTAAAATTGACATTAACTCATGAAGCTCTACTCTCAAATAGCCATGGGACCAAAGCTATTTGCAACCCCTCCTACACACCCCATTCAACTCCACAAGTGTTACAATTTACAACTACTGAGTTTCTAGAAAATATAAATTCGCAACATGCATCACTCTCATCTCTAATTAAGCCACCAACACAAACAAAAAAAAAGTGACAACCAATAGTTCATATATTTTACCCAAGTTAATTAGTTCATTTCCTCTCCAAGATCATTATTAAGATTCAAAGTTATCCACACACCTAAATTTTGTATTAAAAATCTTATCTCGAGTAACTGAACTTAGCAAATATTAGTATATTAAATAGTTTATGTTACGTTGTAAGTGGATATGAATTCTCTCCAGCTCATGTCTCTTAAATTAGTTCTATCAAATGATCGATTAATCTCAAAATTTAAACTATTAAAAAATGATTTTATGTTTTTTTTTTTTTGACAAGAAAAAATGATTTTATGTTATTTCTAACAAGTTTGTATATTTGTGAAAAATCTCAAAGCTAGTCACTTTCTATTTGAAACATCATATATGTATACTTGGACAGGACAGGTGCACTAGTGGTAATTGCAGTGTTAAAAGGACAACAA
This sequence comes from Trifolium dubium, assembly GCA_951804385.1. Classification (NCBI taxonomy): domain Eukaryota; kingdom Viridiplantae; phylum Streptophyta; class Magnoliopsida; order Fabales; family Fabaceae; genus Trifolium; species Trifolium dubium. Next base: position 41,703,867 of record OX638067.1, read on the forward strand.
TCCCACACGAATATTGATGTTTGAATTCTCGTCGACATGTCCCAAAATCATTGTTCCACCATAATCCAAACCTTCACTGTCTATTAATTTGGCTAAGGATTTTTTTATGTATAAAACTTACTATTTGATGATGAAAAATCAATTCACATCCTTTTCTTGTACGGGTCCCCTTTCAAGGATTGAGAATTTTCAATAAAACTTTATTAATTTGGAGTCATAAATAATTCAATGTCCAAAAGAAAGTTATAATAGCCTATAGGTTGATTAGATTTTCTATACATGATTTGGATTAGATATTCTTATGTGAAGGCAAACTTTGACCATTGGTATAAGGGTACAAACACCAAATTTTACGTGAAATGGGTTGGATCAATTTCATAAAGTGGTCAATAAATAAATTAATCTAGGAAGTTAGTGGGTTGATGTTTGCAAAACGCCAAAATTGACGTGGTTTAATTGAGACATGTGTAGATACGATTGTGACGGGAGTAACCTAACACCATTATTTATTTTTGGTCTTAAACAAAAGTAATTTAGAGAAATTTGAGTTTCATAATTTTATTCTAGGTTAAATTTTAGTCTAAAAGAAATTTAAATTTTATTTTAATTAACTTTTAAAAATATCAATTTTATTTAAAATAAATTTTTAAAATTATACTAAAATTTTTTACGAGAGTTTAGTCAATTGTTCAGACTTGTTGGATGTAAAATCGCTCAGATATATATGACTATTTTTTGTAACTGACATATATATATATATGACTTTATTATGATTTTTTTGGTTACAAGATGCACTGTTTATTAGTATGGTTATTTTATTTTTTTTATTCTCTAGTTTCTAAAAGAATGGAGTCTTAATAGTAGTGCACCGTTCTGAGTGAGTTGTGACATCAAATAATTTCAATTTTCTTTTAAAAACAATTGCGGAGACTAAATTGTGATCTTTTCTATCAATCTAATGTCAATCAACACTAAGATTTGAGATTTAATATGATCTTTTAATTAATATCAACATACTCATATATACTCCCTCCGTCCCTTTTTATAAGACCTCTTTTGACAAATTGCACTATTCACTTATCTTGTTTTGACTGTATTTTTTTAATAATACATAGATGTAAATATTAGCATATAAGATCTTGTTTGATTTATTTTAATGAGTACTTTCAAAATATCAAATATTTATAATTTTTACTATTAGACAATTAAAGATATTAGTGGTCAAAATTGTGCATTGGCGTACGTGCAGTGGTAAAAAAGGGTCTTATAATTAGAGACGGAGGTAGTATAGTGCAGTCAAATAAAGATGAGATTTAATTACTATTTATGTGTTAGCAAAAGATATGCAAAAAAATAAAAAAGGAAAGGAGATAGATTAGAGTTCCAATATGAATTGCATTAAACAAGAGTTACAATATACTGTAGAATGTATAAAAAAAAATTCTAAAAATGTTAAACTAGCTTTAATTAGTTCCTTAATCCAAAAGACTTATCAGATACTAATACTACTTACTATATATATATCGAACAATATGAAACCGTGTTCTTGCTTTTTTATAATAATAAAAAAAATTGTGTGGATCACAATTTTTTCACACACTGGTCTGATACTTAATTATTTTTTAAACAACCAATTAAAGCTTAAAAGAAAAGAAACCACAACAAAACTAATTAAATAAAATGTGAAAATACGTACTCGTTCCGTCCCAAAATATAAAGAAAAAAAATAATTTCATTTATTAAGAAAACATAATTATGAGAATTTAAAATATGGTTTTGTAGGGTATTTTTAAAAATAAGTTGTATAGGAAGGTGTAAAACTATTTTTTATTAATTAGTAGTATTGTTTATTGAAAAAAGGAGAGAAAAGAAAAATTAAATACAATTTGCATTTAATTTTATGTAAATAAAAAAAAACATATTTTTGAAAATAGTTTTTCCCTTATATTTTAAGACAATAAAAATAAAAGTAGTTTTCTTTCCTTATATACTATAAAAGGATTGAATAAATAGACGTTAACCCACGATTTTTTCACATTCCAAATTAAGAAGGATTGAATAAATAGACGTTAGCCCACGATTTTTTTACACATTGGAAATCTTAATAATTCCCATTTCAAAGCTAGAAACGCATTTAAATACAAAAATTACAGTTAAAAGATTCATTTAATTAGTTTGCATGTGGATAAGATTTCTTTCTTCTTTTTCTACTTTCTTTTTCCTTTGCTGCATGCTCTCCTTCCTTAAAATTATAAAAACTTGAATTAGCTGCGGATCAAAAGTTTGACGTCAAAAAGTGACTTATATATATTTTTTTTGAAGGAGAGTGATTTATATATCTTGGTCACCTAATAAACATTCGTAGAAATTAATAGTACAACGTGATATTACATACATAAAAATCTAGATTTTAGACATATTTTTTTCTAAAAAATATGAGTTTCTTTTTTTGACAAAAAAAATTAATTCATTTTTATTTTACTCTTGGTAAGATTCTTTTACCACATATGCAAGAAATAACCTATTATATATTTAATTTTGCCGTGAAAAAAATTTATTCTAACAAAATTAATTTTATGAAATTGAATTTTTTAAAAATACTCCCTCTGTCCTTTAATATAAGACTCTTTTTGACTAAATTTTACTATTCATCTATCATGTTTTGACCGTATTTTTTTAATAATATATAAATGTAAATATTAGCTTATAGGATCTTGTTTGATTTGTTTTGGTGAGTATTTTCAAAATATCAAATTTTTATAATTTTTACTGCTAGATAATTAAATATATTAACGATCAAAATTGTACGTTGGCGTACGTGCTGTGGTCAAAAAAGGTCTTATAATTAGAGACGGAGGGAGTATATTTGAAAATAAAGTAATTTAATTATGTTTTAGATGTATTCATGCAAAAGTGAGTTGAATAAAAAATTTGTGAAAACAAACAATTTTACTTTTGAGAAAACAAACAAATTACAATAAAATTAATTAGGTTTAAATACAATTTTAGTCCTCTAACTATTTTCAATGTTTCACTTTGATCCTCTAACTATTTTTCACTCCGAATTGGTCATTTAATTTTTTTTCCGTTAGTCAACTTGGTCCATTCCATTAACTTTTAACCTCAAAATTATAAGGTGGACCAACATTATATGTGGTCCACCAAAGACCTCATTTAATTTATAAACTTTAACCATTTGATATTGTTTTTGATAAAAAGAGTCATCAGATTTTGTTAGTCGATCTATTATAGCAAATCATGAACCACCAACACCTAGTACTATTTTATTTTCGATAAAATACTATTGCTTCATCATCTTTATCACTAAATTCGTTATTAAATCCAGAAAATAAAATTCCAACAAAAAAAACTATGAACTCATTAAAAACCTTAACCAACATCAACATTTCATCATCCTCCATCAGTTGAACCCAAATTCCTCATAATCTTCTTTATGCTCCTCCCCAAAACCAGAACAATTCCCTTCACCTCTCTCAGATCTCGCACCACTCTAAACCCAAAATCAAATAGCAAGATCTTCACTTTAACTTAAATCAAACCAGGAATGTAATAACAAACAAAGAAAAGAAATAAATGGTAAAATTGGAGTGGAGAAAATACGTAGCAAAATTCATGGCCTTATCTCATAAAAAATTCTCCAACGCAATTGATGTTGTGCAAGTTCAGATCTGGCGATATTGATGGAGTTTGATGGTGGAATGATGAAGATGGCAAAGAGATTGAGAAAGAAGATGGAGAAAATGGAAGCAAAGAGTTTTGATTTTCTGGATTTTATGAATTTTTTAGGTTTAATGATGAATTTAGTGATGAAGATGATGAAAAAATTCATAATTTCTTGGTTTAGATAGAAGTTAACGTTTTGTTGGAAAAATCTAACGGAAAGGACCAAGTTGACTAACAGAAAAAAAGTTAAAGGACCAATTCGGAGCGAAAAATAGTTAGAAGAACAAAGTGAAACCTTAAAAATAATTAGAGGACCAAAAGTGTATTTAAGCCTAAATTTTATACCTTTAGAATCAATTCTTGTTTTGGTACGTACTCCTCTAAAATCAAATTTTTTTTTGGTACATAGATGAAATGACAAAGTCATAGTAACCTAAGATTGAACTCCAATCATGGATATTCGGCCTAACAATTTTGATATTTTATGTCAGTTAAACTATGACTTCCGAATAAAATCAACTCTAACTCCTCTAAAATTAAAATCAAACATACACAATCACTTTAACATATTAAAAAATAACTTTTATAATAATATTTTTAATAAGGAATTACTAAGGAAAGCATAAAGCGATAACTCTAAATAGTTGGAGTTCGATTCATAACATTGTCAATAGATGAACAATTGGATAAGGTGTAGGGTTGGTTGTTGATCACCCTCAAAAGTTTTTGGTGACCAAGTTGACATAGGAAATCTACCTTTTATATTAAACCCATTAATTAACATGCCAAAACTTACAAATTTTGATTTGTTATAACAAATTGAAAACTAATTAAAGAGGTTTTGAAAAAGTTGACGGTTTTTCTTAATAATGTTATCTTAACCATTTATAAACACTACCAAATTTTGATTAAACCACTTCGAGTACACCTAAGCCAAACGTGGAAAGTGCTTGTTTGAAAAGGGTTTAGATCATTTGGAGAAGCATGTGTTATGCTGGAACAAGAACTTTAATTTCCACAATGTTGTCACTCCCATGCAGCTAAAAATAAGTAAGGATCAATCTAGGAGGAATCTAGATTGCCAGATTGGGTGTATAGTTAGTATCATGACTTCGTGCAATCAATAAAATTAAGATTGTTTGACTAAGCTTTGATGGTTGAGATATAATAAGATCGAGGAATTTAAATAACTGAAGAAATAAAAATTGCATTTAAATTGAGCCGTTTCATTTTAATCGGATTTGGACCCTTAAATTTTACAGAATAACTATATTTAATGTTTAAATCTTTAAAGTTAATTGAAACTATTCATTAATTTTAAAATAACCCAAGGGGTGTGGTTGAGCGGCAGTGGGCTCATCCTCCCTTAACCAAAGATCGAGGGTTCGATTCTCACCTTGGGTATGGAGCAGCTTTAAATCCTTGGGTCAGCTATCCCACCCTTCGAGGTGCGTCCAATCTAGCGAGGGATTAGTCACTGCGTTCGGCGGTGGATACCCCGGTCTCGACCAAAAAATTCATTAATTTTAAAATGGTGAAATATTTCTTATAAAAAGGATCAGACAAATATTTTATTAAATTAAAAAAAAAAACGTTACTTCATCTCTTTCTTTTTATTTGTCGTTTTAAAAAGGAAAAAAAACTAAATTAAGTAAATGTGTTTTTACATCTTATCTTTCGATTATACTTTTTTTTGAATATATATCATATTTTTCTGCATACACTTTCTCTTTAAAAAAAAAAGAAACAAAACAAAAATAATAAAACGATTATATGAATAAGTTTAGTTAAAAAAGTAGATACTATAAAAATATTATGTAAAATTTAATCAATAAAAAATATGATATATAGACACTTTTTATATTATAAATAAATAATAGTTTATGCATTGGAGTATGTGTCAAAAAAAAATTCTATGCATTATATTTTTCTATATTATTTTGAATTGGAAAATAAAAAAAAAAATTCAATGACTAGCTAACTTATATTTCTTTATTTTTTATCTTCTAGTTCATAGAAAAAGAGAGTCATAATAGTCCAGAATTCAGAGTGAGTTCTGATATCAAATGGTTTCAGATTTTCAGCCTCCGTTCAAATATAATTGTAGGATTGAACCGTAATTCTCACTATCAACTATGACGTTAATTACCACATTAACCAACTAACATTCGATAACTTATATCTTCTTTATCTAAATTTCTTTAATGTAACTTTTTTAAAAAGAATAGTCAAGAGTAAAAGTAACATACATATATACTTATTTGTAAAAAAAATGTTACTTTTCAATTAAAAAAAACTTTATTTGAACGACTCTATCAATTTTAGTGTCAATCACCGTCAATCAATTAATATTTGGTAACCGATATCATCTTTATCTTGTAGAATGAAAACTTAATTAGATTACTTCAATGTAACTTTTTAAAAAAGAATAGTCAAGAGTAAAAGTAACATACATATTTTGTCAAAGAAACGTTACTTTGCAATTACAAAAGTTTATTTGGACGTTGTTTTAAAATTTATAGGAATATTTTCTTTAAATTTATGATGATAAAAATACAAAAAATGCAAATAAACTTGAAACAAAATTAATATTTCTTAAAAAAGGCATATTAAAATAATGCAAATAAACTTGAAACAAAATGAAGACTTTTTGGGTGCGTTTGTTTGAGATTAAAAAAAAATAGATTTTTTTAAAAAAATCTATTTTTAAAAAATAGATTTATTTTGTAGACATTTTGAAAAAAATCTAAAGTTATTTTGTGTTTGTTTACAATTATAAAAATCATTTTTAAGAACAAACACATAGTTCTTATTTTTAAAAAAATATATTTTGAGAGAATCAATTAGAAATAGCTTTTCATTTTGGACTCAAAAATGATTTTTATGAAAATCTGAAACAAACACATCAAAAATAAAAAAAGTGATTTTTTTTTTAAAAATATATTTTTTCTTGAAAAAATCTAAAACAAACGGAGCCTTTATATTATTGGTAAAATCATTAAAAAATATTTAGTTTTAATCATAATTACTTATATAATTGTATATATCGATTATAATTTATTGAGAGTGTATAGATATTAAACTCATATATACAAGGTTAGATACACAAATTTACCATGGGATATAGTACAAGGTATTCAAGGTTATTGTTATTAACTTTATAGATGAGGAAAGTGGCATTTCAATTCTCATAATCAATGAACAACTAAAAAAAGGGAGTCAAAAGAACACGTATCTAGTTGGTTTCATTAGGAAGCAGTTGCAGGAAAATAACAGGCACACCTAATCAAAATTGTACTCTTCCTTTATTATTTTAATAAAATTGTGTTCTAATAATTACATTTGTTGAACAAATTTATCCTATTTTATAAATTTCCTAAAATGTCTCAATTTATCACTTCAGATAGAGGACAACATATGAATGGTGTGAATCTTATGAGCTGATGTAACTCTCCTACCTGCCTAATTCTGTTCCTACTTCAACTTCTTAGATAGAGATATATAAAATTAACTAATTAATTTTGTTAATAAAAAAACTAATAAATTAATTTTTGATTGTATCTTTGAAATAACAAGTTGCTAGTAATTACATTTTGCAGCATTCAATTTGATTAAGCAATTTTGAACAAGTTGCTAGAAATGTCATAGGCCATCAAATTTACCACCAGCCATGTTATATGACATTGTACCAACAAATTGAGTTACTACCACATCCGATCAACCACCAAACCCATCGAAACAAATGCGATAACAACCGCCACAACATTGTTAACCATCCGATCCATATGTCGAACACCAGACACGTCTCCCACCGGTATTGGATATTTCTCACCAGATTTGATCGAACTGCATTCACATTTCAAACAAGAAATTTTCAAAACGTTACACTCAAAACTTGAACATAAAATAAATATCTAGCTAGCAAAAATTATTTCATACACGGAATCTATTATTGATGGAACATCTAGCATGGGACGGCACATATAACAAAAACTATCTTAATAATAATTAAAATAAAATTTTCATCAATCAATATTCCTCTATCATAAAACACGTTTTAACAACTAAACATATGTTTGGTATCACAATGATAAATATGTCACAATTGTATTCACATTCTAAAAATTACGATAAACTGTCGTGATTCTAACACATCCACCAAAATATCAAATAATAGGTAAGAATTGCAAATCCATTAAGTGATTAATTGATTATTCTCTTACCTTGTGGAGGGTGTGGGGCAAAAGGTGATGGTATAATCAGCAGAAGCACAAGTGAAAGTGCTAGTTCCATCATCATAAGCATAACTATAAGCGCGTGGACACGCGCTCTTAAAGAACTGCGAGTAGGAACTTGGTTTACATGTATCTGGCGAACCGTAGGCACCACTACAGCAATATTGTGGATCCCCAAAAGCTTCACACGCGCTTTTACACGCGACACCCTCTCCATCACCGTTACTACTCATCACTTTCAATTCCGTCGGACACGCCGCGTTTAAGTCGACAGAACACCCCGTCGTGGTGCAGTTTCCGCCGTTGGTTTCACCGTTTGGTTCAATCAACATCGGGAGATTGTAACCGTCGACGAGACTGACGTCGAAGAAATCAAGTCCCCCGGCGCCGTTAAGTGTGAACTCCGCTAATGTTGCCGGTGGTATTGCGTTTTTTCCGGCGCATTCTATGGTGGAAGAATCACAATCTCCGGTTATGCATGAGAATTTTCCGGTGGAATCTTGTGAGCAGAGTGTTCTTCCCCATAGACGGCCGGACCATGAAGGTGGTACGGCAAGGGCATTTGACTCGCCAGGTTGAAGAGCGAAGCCTGTGGTGGAGAACGGTGCTGTTCCGGCGCCGGATAGAATCCCCGGCCAAACTGTGTAACTGCACTTGTTAATAATTGTGAATGTTGTTGCATAAGAACCTGTCATAATAATAACATAACATAAACATGTTATTAAAACAACATAAGACTAAGTGCATGTTTTTTATATAAAAAAGAAAAAAAGAAAAAAAGGAAGAAGACTAAAGTGCATGTTTGTTATCGTGTCAGAATCACGGTGATTCACCAAATTCATTCAGAGTAAATAATTGTGATTCTGATTCTCGTGATATCAAACATAGCTAAAAAAACAACAACATAAGACAGAAACATTGTAATATCCAAAAAATAAAAAAACACAAAAAATCAAAGTAGATTTTGGTGAGATATGTTTACCTATTAGGAATTGGAAGAGAGTTAGGGTAATCAAAGTGATAGCAAATTGAGTTGAAGAAGCCATAATTGGGGAAAAAAATTGGTAATGAAGAGATGAATTGGTTTCCCTTAATAGAGGGTTGTTTGAAAATTTAGTAGTAAGATGTAAGAGAAGTACGTTAGTGAATTTATTTATAGAGAGAATTGGGTGGGGTCAAGGACCATAGTCCATAGGCCCATAAGAGGGAAAAAGGGTACGTGTAATGGGCCCACTTTGGCAGTGCACATGCAAACATAAGCCGCTAATGTGAAGGTCGGTTGATTGTCTGATTTTTTATGTGTTTGTGTACGCTATAGATCGAAGGTCGTTGTTTATTAGGTTTAATTATTTGGTTATTTTGGTAGATCACCCATCAAAAAAAAAATTAATTGGTAGATCTTTGAACTAGCTTTAGATTTTTTAATAGATCTTTAATTTCTATAAAAAATTTAAAAGATTTTTAAATAGATGTTAGATTAGATTTTTTTTACATATATAGGAACTTATATCTTATTTTTATTCATTATTTTTTTTTTTTTGACAAAGTTTTTACTCATTGTTTTTTCTTCCAACTTTAATTCTATCATTTTACTTAAAAAAATATATTAATTAAAAATATATTTTTTTTATGTCATTTTACATCTATAAATCAATTCAACTATTAATTTAACAAAATATTATAAATTAAAATAATTAGCTGATCAAACTATTGTATAAGTTATAAACTATAAACTCAATTTTTATAAATTTATGACATATCTGCTATTTTTTATCAAACAAAGTCTTGATGACCTTAAAATTTTGGTAGTTCCTAACTTTGTCTCTTGTGCTATGCTGAGCTAGTTAAAAGAACTATATCACTCTTTCTAAGAGCATCTACAATATGGAAATCCTCATTTGAAGAATTTAGTTGGAACACGTATAAATATCACTTATTTATAATTTTTTAATAATATTATCTAATAAACATTCAATCTCTTCAACTTAATATCTCTTTAAAAAATCATAAATAAATTATGTAAATAACACATATCACCAATAACTCTACATCATTATAAATAATACTCATATATGTATTGTTGTTTATTTAATAACCCATATTGTATTTATTTAGGTACTCTTTTGTTTTTGCTCCAAAGTTTCTATAAGAAACCTTAAATAATAGGTATCCAATCCATGATGATGGTCTAAAGTTTCCTTCTTCTTCTTTGTTTCTTTTTTTTCGTATTGTTTGTGGTAATCTCTTCTATTCAACAAGAAAAGAATGATAGTATAGGAGTATATATGACAATAATTAAACATTAATGGGAGATATAGTGATTTGATGATTGAAATAAGAGAGTTAAAGAAGTGAGTTATAAAAGTGATTTAAAATTTAACTTCCACCTCCCAAAAATACTAACAAATTAATCATTAGTAATATAGCATTGTTGTTACAAAAAATATTAAATGTTAAAGATCAATGGAGTATATTTTTTGAAGGAATCAACTCTAGTGCTGACAGGACCTGGGTGGGAGGTATATATCAAAGGAAGCTTGAATTAGACATAAGAAGAAAAGGACGGCTACGAGTTTACATAAAAGGAATATATGAGACATAATTACATAAACAATGAGGAGAATAAAGTATAGTGCATTTGAAAGCATTAGCATTTTTTATTTTTAAGTAACATTGAGGTCCAAATATAATATAAGACTGAAGTAGATATTAATTCCATGTGATTGTTGTCCCTTGTTGTACTATTGCTTCAGGGTGCCATTAACTATATGATCACATGCATATTTGATGTGATCACATGTTCATGCCTTGAATTTTGATAAATTATTAGTAGTATGCAAGATACAATTTTCGATGGTGGATTCTTTTTTTAAGACTACAAAATACTACTAGTTGATTGATACTTTTGTTCCTTGTTTGTGATGCAGTATTTATTGGCTAAAAAGTTTGTTTCTTTTTTCTCTTTTTAAAAAGGATAGATCCTTTTTTTTCCATTTAAAATCTACACCCTTTGCTGATAATATACTCCTTTGAAAGTGCATCAACAAATTAAAATATAAAAGTATTAGTATACTATGAGAAATTCATTCTATCATCTAAAATGAGTAAAAAGAAAATCTCAATTAATAATGAATTGATTTAAATAGTACTGTAAGAGTTTTGAACTTCCATACATATATAAACAATTCAGTTGGGAGGAATTTATTTTAATATATTTTATTAGAGTATCTTTTAGGTGATTTTTTCGAGGTACCAACATAATTGGGATGTCTTAGATGTCATCTTTGTATTCTTGTAGCCTTTAAAAAAAATTCAATTGGAAGGAAATAACTTAAATACTTAATTTATGTACATGTGCTCCATAAATTCTCTGATACAGATTAATCATCTCTTTGTAGTTATATGCAATAGTTGAAGATTCTACTGTACTTAAAAAGTAGTAATACTTAAAAAGTAGTAATATCTTGAAAGATAAGAACAAAAGTTTATAGTAGTATTTCACTTCTTAATGATTGAATCAGGCTATACAAGATCATATTGATGAATCACTTCTTATAATGTTTAGACCCAATAAAAAATTAAATTAAAATAGTAATATAAATGAAGCATTCCCTGAGCTACAAGCAACCAGTTAATTTGGTTGTATTTACACCGACAGACAAGAATTTACTCAAGTTAAGTAGCTAGCTCTTTCATAATAATCAAATGTCTTGTGAAATGGACAAAAGGCCAAACACCTCACCTATCACTATATATATTAAAGATTTATGACTACACTGTGCATCTATCTGTTAAGGTCGGCACAAGGATTAAGCAGTTTCATAATACTATATTAGGATTTTAGACTTTAAATTCTGATATTTTAATTAAATGGTTAATGTTAGTATGTTACTAGTAATTTGTTAGTAGTTATCCTAAGGTACAGACAAACTTGTAATACCGAGACCTAATCCTATTATGTTTGGATAACAAAAAAAAAGGGTAATGTTCAATTATTTGACAACTTGCTAATTGGGTGACTTCATGCTCATAGATACCACAACACAAGTTAAAAGCTGTTCATCTAGTTACCAATATTATATTCATATCATGCTGATTCTGTTGCAAGCATCATTCATTGTGTAATGAACAAATTTGATAGTTATATGCAAGTAGCATTTATCAGTTTTCAAGATATAAACAAGAAATCTAACATTGTTTGTAGCATTCAAGATTTACACATACATTATGTAGTGTGGGACAAACAGATATTGAGGCCAAAACTTGAGTCAATCTTTGTTACAATTCTCAATCCAATCTCTACAATCAATCCTTGACATAGTGACAAAATTAATTTCCTTACATCAAAAGGAACTAATGCAATCCCTCGCAATTCGCAATGAGTTAATGGCGCATGCAACACGATTGTTCTATAAGGTAATTGTTTCGGAGGAATTGAAAGTTAGTTGTAATTAGTAATTAGTAGCTTTTAGGAGCTTTAAGTTTCTAACAAACATGGCAAAATCTTGTATAAAATACTCTAATCAAGTCAGGTATGAATGCTAATTCCTTTTCTTCGCATATGATAATTCAATACCAGATTCATATAGCTTCCGCATTGTTTCCACTTCTGCTTCAAACTCTGACATCGACAGGCCAACGAATCCATCAAAATCTTTCCCAAAATCCAACCATCCCTTACTATATTAACTTGCAAAAACCTCAGAATTGTGCTTGTTTCTCCTTGCCTCAATGGTGACAATAGAGCTAGGCTATGAAATGTGCCTTACTCTCAAAGAATAATAAACTTTGTTGATGGCAGCATTACAACTCAATAATACAGGGAAGCACTGTAACAACATTATCATTTTTTGGATTAATGGTGGGTTAATTGCCACTAGTTATTGCTCAAAGCAGCATCTACATTGATAGTTCTCAAGTCTAGGGACGCTTAATTAAGAGATTAAATAACTGCACTGATCAGAATTTAAGACCTAGTTACAGACATGTATGGTTCGTCCCAACCAGTCGTATCCTTAGTACTAATAACACATTTGGTTCTCGGTTGGTAGGTTGTTTTGTTAATCTCACTCATAAGTTGATAGCTCATGCATGGATTGTCCGGATCTAGATTGCATGCGATCACAACATTATTATTGCATGCATTCAGCCACATCTAAATTGTTTGATCAAGATTAGACCGTCCAAATTTTAAACTTTGTATTTTAGATTTAAAAAGTTTAAAATCTAATCTAAATCGTCAAATCTTGATGTGGATGACTGCGTGCAGTGCAGTCATACTGCACACAATCCAAATCAAGTTTGATCTTCCTTCCCTTCCCAGATCACCCAAACCCTTTCTCAATGCCTCCAACTAACATTAAAATTGATGAAGTTGGTTTCATCTATATTGCATGATCCTCAAAATTATTTCTTGCCACGATTCTACAAACAATATTGTTCACAAGCAAGGTATAATTTTTTGTCATACCAAAATTACAAGGGTTGTAATCTATCTACAGAATGCAGGAGGGTATATAGATATGCTGCTGCACAAAGTTGAACTTGTTATCTGTGCAAGTGAAAATAAATTAATAAACTTCGACATTCCATTGCTCCGCCTTCTTCAACTGTCTCTTGTACTCAATCCAATCAATACCTACAAACATTACAAACACAACATGATGACTAGAGTTTCTCTGATTCTTGTAACATATAATTTTGGATCGAAAAATATAAGTATATTGATTGTGACGTTACTTACCGTCTTTTGCAGCGAGTGACACCATGATGTCATCAATTCCCTTTTCCATTCCTTTCAGTCCACACATGTAAACAAAAGTATTGTCTTTCTTAAGTAATTCCCACAACTCTTCTGCATATTGAGCCATTCTGGTTTGGATGTACATTTTCTCTCCTTTATCGTTTACTTGCTCTCTGCTCACAGCAAAGTCAAGCCTGAAGTTTTCAGGTGCTTTCTCCTTCATCTTTTCAAATTCCTGTACCATACAATTAAAGTAGTATAAGCCTTCCCATTCTATAGAACCTGTATCCGAATTTCGTGAATAATGAGAAAAAAATTTATTCATCTCACCTCCTTATAAAGCAGTGAGCTGCTTGTGGGAACACCTAGGAAGAGCCATGCCAAACCATTGAACTACAAATATCATATATGCCAAAAGCCGAAAACTCAGTTAATCATCAAATATAGTTAGCACAAAAACATCTTTTACAATACTAAGCTTTTAGTTTCTTGTGCAGCAGTCAATTTACTTTGCCTATGCTTACAAGACAAATAAAATTTGTCACTCTTTAAAAGATCTATAAAGATAAATATCTCTATGTAGTTCCAATAAAATAGAGCGTTATGATTATGAGTTTTCTAGTAACATCGACCACCCCGTAGTGATTTCCTTTGCTAAAAACTCTTCCCTTACCTTGTAATCGTCATGCTTCTCAAAGAACATTTTCCATAAAAATGAGCGAAATGGGGCAATTCCAGTTCCAGTTCCCAACTGCAGAGAAAATTTTAAAGATCAAGGGAGAAAATCAAAACAATCATCATGACTACAGAAAGAGCTCAAAATATTAACTGTTCTTATCAATTTAGATGGAGATGATTAAGTAATGTACCATGATGACGGTGGCATTAGGATCTTTTGGCATAAGCATTTCTTTACCAATTGGTCCAGTAATCTTTACTTCAGTTCCAGGCTTCAAATCGCCTGAATAAAGAGAACCACATTGTTGATTGGTACAAAGAGTAGTGATCATTAGTACTAACAAATGATGAAGTTTTTATCACTTGTATTGTAACTTGTCGAAATAAATATACTAACCGATACATAAGCATACATGTGTGTGTGTGTGTGTGTGTGTGTGTGTAGAAATGCATAACTAATTAGAGCATCGAAGATTGATATATGTATATGCAAAACCAAAACCAAAACAAGTTCTCTTTTAGAATCCTTAGATGTAAAAGTAAAAGCATGCATCCTTACACAAGAAATTTGAGCAGACTCCCTTAACAACTTCTCCGGCATCATTTGTGTACACGAGACGTTTCACACATAGAGAAACCTGTATCAAGGAATCATATCAGATCAGGTTAAACTGCCATCCATACAAAAGATGTGTTAGCAAATTAGCATATACTTGTTTTGAGAATTCTACTCTCAAATTCATTTGAATTTAGTAGCTTCAATAAAACTCTATGAATGTTCAAACTACTAACTCTCAATTCTCCCAGCTTCAACAATATAAAGAAATAATAATATGATTAGTTCTCCAAATTAATAATACTTACAGTTTTGGAGTCTCCAAAATCACCGAGGGCGCTGCTAGCAATTGAATACAATCTCAGCTTGTGAGGCTTGCCGTTCTTGTCAATACCGTCTGGAATTATCCCAATTGATTGTCCTTCTCTGTAAGGAACCTCTCCTGTAATAACAATACAAATATTAGGCTTTTGAGCTATTAAATCAATTAATATTTTGAAACCAATCCATGTCATCACTTATGAAACACGGTTTTAACAAAAGGCCTGCAACGGCATTTGGGCCACGACATTAAAAATTTTGATTTTTCCACGACTGAAGTTGAAGTTGCATCAGCTGCATTGATTACGATTTTCCACAATATCAAGTATCTTGTTGCTGAACAGTATTTAAACTGGATTGTAGTATTTAAATTAAGTTTTGTACTATATAACCATAATTCACTACATAATAGAAAACTACAACAGTCACCCTATCGTCAAAGACACACAATTGATCAAACTCCGCGATCAATCGTTGTGTTCTTGTGCATTTATTTATCTACTTTCTTTAGTATCGAATTTGTTATTCTAACAAATCGTGATACAACCGTAATATAAATAATGAATGTAAAAGTAAATGTATGAGAACACACCCTCAGTGGTGAAAACCATGTGCCAAGTTTCACCAGGTGCATCATCCCCAGTGATCTTTGTGTTGAGAAGAACCCTCCCAATGTATGGTTCCTTGGGTTTGTACTTGTTCACAACAATATCTTCATCTTGTTTCTTTGATATCTTTACTACCTTAGCAGGTGCTTCTGTTGTTTCTGTAGTAGTAACTTGGGCTCTGATGGTACCTACCCTTCCACTTATAGAAACATTATTCAATGAAACCTGTAAAATAAACAACACCTTAAATCATAATCATATACTTAGCAGACACTTCAAATTGAAGGCGTATCTGGTATCCGATACCAGTGTCTTACACCAACATGACTAACAAATATAGTTACATCCAATTACTTCTATTTGTTAAATTATTACACGTGTCCATGTATCTATGAAGCACGGACACATACATGTACACCGGACATGACACTGACACATCGACATGTTTTTTTTTTAAATGATATAATTCAATGTAATCGTAAGTGTCATATGGGTGTTAGATGCAACGCGTGTCCGACATCGGGGCACATATAATCCTAGGAGTGTCTGTGCTTCATAGTCTGTTATTAGTGTGTCAGTGTCATGTCCGATGTCTAGGAAATATAAAATCACAATAGGATCAATGCATTGTGCAATCATGTATATGAGTATGGAACATACCTTCTTGAAGACAAGTCTTTCCGGGGCAATAACAGATGTCCTGATCGGAAGAGAAGTGGAGTTGGAGTATGGGAAAGAGACGGCGGCTGTTACAGCAGCAGCCATGTTGTTGATGTTGTTGTTGGAAGAATCAAGAAAACTGAGAAAGAGAAAGTAATGTAAATTAATTAAGTGACGATATGTATATGCAATGTTTGAGTTATTTTTCTGGTGGAACAGAGGATATTATGATTGAGTGGATGAAATTTGTAAGGCAAAGAAGTGGTAGATATCATGTGAGGATAAGTCTATCTATATGTATGATACACTTAAACATGTGATGACCATTTTAGCCTAAGGATCTTTTGTCACTAGATCATTTATATGAGGTCATAAGGACACAAGATTTAAGGTTATAGAGGGCAGTCAAGGAATTATTATTATTGAATTGTGGTTTCTAAATTTTATGATATTTTGATATGGATTAAGTGATTCCGTATGATTTAAAGGTCCGTTTGATGTATAAGTACTGGATAGAACAATATAAAATATAATTTAAGGTATTAAACAAATTTTGTTTTGTAATGTTTTTAAATAAAAAGTTACTTTTGGTATTTTAGTTCAAAGATCTTTTTGAAAATAAAATGAAAGTACATAATTGATTTAAAGTTTTTCAAAATATAAGGACTAAAATTCATAAGGATTTTTTCTTGCATCTGTCTAACTAATTTTTATTTAGAATTATGTACGTATAGAAGTATTTCTTGTATGATTCTCACATCCAAAATAAAAAGTAAGTCTAAAATTAATTCTATGACCAAAATCTTAAGGCTACAAAAGTTAACAACTTGTTGCTCCAAAACTCTAAATAGTAGTATAAATTTAGCTTCGTAGCATTCCTCATCATATTATGGGCCACTTTCACGTGGGCAAATTGTGTTCCTGAATTTGGGCTAAACTTGGGCCTAGTCCTTTACACGCATGAATAAAGCCTGCTAATGCTATATTGGATACTATCATACCCCTGCTACTTGTTAGTTAGCTTAATCGTTGAAAATTGCTTTATCCGCCTCCTGAATTACTTCCACGCCCCCCAAAGTATCTAAATTACCTTTCGGAAGATATCTTCCGAAACATAGTAAGACAAAAAAAATTCGGAAGATATAACACGAAAATTCATAATTTTTGGTAGATACAATTGGAAACACAAATTTTGGTAGTTACGATCTAAAATATCATATTTTTCGGAAGTTACAAATCGAAAATATCAAATTATGAGAATTTTCTCCAAGTTTGGTAGTTACGATCTGAAATGTATATAATTTTGGTAGATAAAATCCGAAAAAAAGGAGAAAACATAATCAGTCGAAACAGGTAATCTCTTAGGTTTTTCACGTTTTCAAGCTATAAATCATCATTTATTCGCTCATTTGGAGCATCACACACTCATTTGAAGGCTTAAAACATGTAATCTTTGTTTTAAAGTGATTAGTTTTTGATTTTTTTTAAGAAATTCTGTGTACATAAAATATGTAAGATAACTTCCGAAACTAGATTGGTAGATATCTTCCGAATTTTCTCCCAGTTTGGTAGTTACGATCTGAAATGTATATTATTTTGGTAGATAAAATCCGAAAAAATGCATTTTACAGATTATACAATCTGAAAATTTTATTTCCCTAAATTGAAGGTATTTTCGGGTTTTTGGGGGGTCTGGGAGCATTTTGAGAGGCCTAAAAAGCAAATTTCTAATCGTTAGAATTCCATCCATAAATAAATAGACATAGAATAGTTTGAATATTGATCCCGGCATTTTTTTTTTTTTTTGGTTACACGATCCCGGCATATTTCAATTTTCCTTTAATAATATAGTATTTTTCGTTTTTTCTACCAATTGATTATCCTATTGCATAGTTATTCATTTTCTGAATCAATCTAGATGGAATGAAAAAGAAAATGAACGTGAAATTTGATGTTAATTTCTTCATACTCTATGATGCAATGACAACTAGGGCTTTTGTTGTGATTGCCATTGTGCTAAAAAAAATTTCAACAAAAATTTACTGCCACTATGCTGTCTATGCTAATTCAAGTGCTTAGTCCAAACCAATGTTTTAAGAAACTGAACACGGCATTCAATTGGAGAGACCTCATAATTGTAGTTCAATTGCTTTAAACTGTGGTCAAATTCTGGAGTTCTAACTCCGACCTCTCTAATAATGTTCCATTAGTATTATTGAGAGGCTGTTTGCAACATATACCTACCGGTTAATCAAATCATGCAATCAATATATCTGGCCCAGCAGAGAAAGAAATACTAACCATATACATTTCATTTAATATTTTGGACTCATACAGTATCTTATTGAGAGGCTGTTTCCAACTTTTTGTCAACAATACAGGTAGGTATACAACCCACCATATATACCTAATTATTAATTATTCTTTCCAAGCAAATGATATAGTCAACTCAAGGCTGCTTGTTAATGTAGAATATTGTTGTTAGAAATATATGCTATAAGCTGTTTTTATAAATTATCTTGTAGAACTTAAAAAAGTTTATGAAAAATATCGTAAACTATTTTTGTAAATTCTATCAAACAGTCTCACAAAACGTATATCAATAAAGCTCAAATAAACTTACTTTTAGTTGCAGATTATTTATATTGTGGTCAAAAAATAGTTTATAGTCACATGATGGAATCATAATAAAAAATAGAAGGTAAACTTGACATGGGTTTATTCAATTATTTGAACATGTCCAACTACATCAGTTGATTCTTTTGGACCACAATCCATAGCCAAACCTCAGGTCAACATAGACCTTTTCATATATTCTCTGCTTTCTATTGGTCCAGCAAAAGCTGAAGAATCCTTCAAAAGTATTCTTTATATTTGGTCCAACGCATAAGAGTTGGTAAATAGTTGTAGACAGCAAAATCTGCAACACCTTGCACTATTCAATTTAATGGTTAAACTTAAAAAATGAAATGGTCATTCCTGCCATGAAAATGAATCTGGACAAAAGTAAAATTGACCGAATACGAATCTCGATCCTCTAAAGTGAGTATTATCGGCCATTGATTAATAAATCAAAGGCGGATATTACAGATACATTATAACAAATTATGAGTTTGTTGAAATAACAACTTCTAATTTTCTCGCTTTACAATTTACTCACTTTAAAGGAGCCGAATTGATTGTATACATGCTCGGAAAAATGATGGAACAGATAAGAATCATGAATGATCGGAAAACCTTTACATTTACAATGATGACTACTATGCTTCCTACTGATGCAATTTATGATGGAATCCTCTTGAGCCTCTAGATTGATAAAGCTCCAACCTACTTTTGGCTTCTTGCAACAATGCCTCAAGGGTTTCATCATGTTGCAAGAAAGATTGTTTGGATGCCCATTCAAGCACTCCAAGCACCTCAGCTAGAGCAAGTTCTTCGCTATCGGGCACGTGCAATGCAATGTATGAGAGCAGAACCAATGCTGGAATCTGAACCATTTGTTCTCCAAAATACACAAGCTGAATTAAGTGTTTTGCACCACCTGCACTTATAATTGCTTTGGAATGATCAACATGAAGATAGTTTTCACTTCCGGCAAATTTCTTGAGTGCGATCGATGCCTCCATGGATACATCCGCCTCTCTTTCATCAAGAAGTTTAACCAATGGACCGATCATCCGTGTCTCGGTAGCCTTGAATGTCCTTGCTAAATTCCCAATCACCCTAACACAAGGAATTAAAAGATCCGAATCGGCTTTCTCAATTATCTTAAGCACTTGATCAACAACTGCTTTGCAGGCAAGAGAATTAGGCTTAAATGCAGATTTCCTCAATTCAGCATCTTTCTCAGCCACCGCAGTAATCTCCATCAACGCCATCGCAGAATTATACTGCACAGTCTCCGGTCCTTTCTCAAGTAAAACAGCAAAACACAACAAAGCCCTTGACTCCGTAATGCTGCGACAAATTGCCACATTACCCTTAGCCAAATGCCATAAAGCCCTTGCTGCCATTTCCTTCATACTTGCCTTAATCTCAGGATCTTCACTTTCCCTTCCCTTCATATTAATCCCCGAATGCGAATAATTTCTCTGATGATTCCCTTGCTTACCACCATCTTTACTACTAGGAGGAGTATATAAATTGGCCAAAGAGTTCTGCTCATTTCCTTCATTAGGCTGCTTCGAAGCAGCATGAATCGCCATCGTACTAGTAATCACCCGATGCAAATTCCTCGGCCTTTCACCCAACGGATGATGCGATACGCGAACTTGCTTATTATTCCCACCACCAACACCATTACCAGCATCATCATTTTCATTACCCTTCTTAGGATTAAGATTAGAATGATTATTAGTATTACTCGCCATAACAACGGCATGAATTGAATTCGGTTTCATACTAACAACAGCATATTTACTATGTTCTTCAACAGTTTCAAAAGCAAGATGACCAACAAGTAATCTAATAATATTATGCTGAGCAAAAAGATCCTGACATTTAGGATAATTCGCAGCTAATTCAGAAACAGCCCAAGCAACAACACTTTGAACTTTCATAGGACCTTCTTTAAGAATCTTAGCAAAAACAGAACAAACACCAACATTAATCATTTGTTCAACACACTCAGAATCTTTACCAAGAAGACCAATAGCTCTAGCAGCATTCTCTTGTCCATCAACTTTACCTTCTTTTATAAGCTTCAAAAGTGGTCCCACACCACCTTCTTCAATTATCAACTTCCCATAACGGTCACTCCCGCGTGCAAGTGAAACAAGCGACGCTGCAGCGTCGCTTCTATCGTCCATCGAACCGGTGTAAAGTATAGCTATCTGTTCCCATATGAAACAAAGAATAGGCTCATTAGCAGCTATAGGTGGTAAACCGAGATATTCTCCGCCTCCGTTATCAGCGGGGGCGGAGACACGGAGAAGCCAGGAGACATCTCCAATGGAGTTTTCTAAATGTGAAGAAGTTTTACGGAAAGCGGCGGCGGGGATGATGGTGAAGAGACGTTTCATGAGACCGTTAGCACGACATTTAAGGACTAAGGAGAGTGTTTTGTCGAGAAGTTGTTCGGTTTCTTCGATGATGCGTTTGGTGGGACGTTCGTAGAGATCGGAGCTAGCACGAGCAGCTTGACGGAGAAGTGTGGAGAGTTTGTCAGTTTTGGATTTGAGTTCGGAGCATTCTTGTTTGAATGAAGTTGCTTCATCTGCTGCTTTTGTTATTTGGTCTGCTAGTTGGATCGGTTTTGTTAATATTTGTTTTACTATGTCACCCATAGATATAGATATAGATATGATATGATGAATTATTATTCAACTCAAGATTAATTGGATCAAATTTTGGTTTGTGTTTGTGTTCTTTGTTGTTGTTGTTGTTGTTGTGTTTGTGAATGAATGAATGGTGTGATTCTGATGGGAAATGGAAAAGTATAGGGATGAAATTGAAGGGAAATTTACGAGGTCAAACGCGGTTAGACATGACTGGGATTTGAAAGAATTGATTATTAGTAATTGATTATTATTGTGGAAAGTATCAAAATCATGGTTGCGATTAAAATTGAGTTTTTGAGAATTTGACAACTGTTTGTTTGTTTATTTAAATATCACGTCTCTTATAAATGATGACCAAGTGATTAGACAAATTTGAGAACATACTGGTCCGCATAATTCTTTAATTTTGCAAATTGAAATATACTTCCATCTAGATATATAAGAGATTAGTTTAGATCAATTTTGAATGAATCGAATATTTAAACTAATGAATTTTCAATTGATTTGATTTAGGTTGGTTTAATTCAGTTTTCAAAAATGAATCTGATCTGAATTAGTCAGTTTCATCAATTTTTTTTTTTTCAATCCACTTACACCTTACTTCCACCTGTCTTTAATATAACATAAACTTTATTTGTTAGATTCATTAAAAATCTAATGTATTAGATTTTCAATGAATCTAAAAAGTAAAGTTTTCTTATATGAGGATAAAGTCCAAACAAACAAAAGAAATTAAAACTTATTGTATATGAATATTTTGGGACATGCAAACGCGAATAATATTATCTAAAACGAGATTTTTAAAGTTCTTTAAAATGATTTTTTAGAGCAGTAATTCATAAGACTTTAAAGTCAAATTGAAATTAGATAATCGATAAGTTGATTTGTATTCTTCATGTCATGTATGGTTAAATTGGATATGTCAATATATGTTAGAGTTTACGAATGAGTTTGATATAAGTAAAGACTTTTTATGTAAACATTTCAACATGTGTTTGGTAATTTCAATTGTAGAGGGTTAAATGTAATTCTATAAATTGTAGAAGTGATTTTTAACACATTTAAATGATTTAAAGGAACTTTGATTTTTTATTTTTACTCTATAGTTTCTAGAGGAAAGACTCCTAATATATAGTTCAGAGTTTGGAGTTTGTTCAGTCTTCTTCCAAACACAGTTGCGGTATCAAACTGCGATTCTCTCTACTAAGTCGAGCGTCAATCACCACTTGACCAACTAACGTTTGATAAAGGAGAGTTGATTTTGCTTGTAGAATTGATTTTACTTGAAGCCACAATTTGTAGCTTTTGGCTTCTACAATTGATTTGAGTCTTAAATTTATTGTTAAATCTACTTTTACATAAATATAAATATATTCAAACACAAGTCATTTCACATTTTTTTTGATAAATTAAGAGCATCTAAACATCAAGGTAGGGATAAACATCTCAACTTAGTTGACATTCATATCCTTCCTTGTCCTCCGCCTATAGCTTATATTATTATTAAAAAAGGAAAATAAGTATATACAAAAACTGAGGGGACATAGACCTAACTCAGTGCGTCCACACAAAAACGCGTATAGGACAAAAATAGAAACCAACTTCTAGTCATAGTAGACAAAATAGAAGTCATAGAAAACCAAGGCGAATAAACTAACTGTCAACACGGAAATAGTCTACGTACCTACGACTCCCTGCAACAAGCAGCAAGTGATGATACTTTTTCAAGCAATACTGTCTGTAATCAATGAATGATACGGATATTAAAAATCAACATTTGGAGAAACAAATCTTGTTGAACAACCAAAATAACCCATAACCATTTGAAAGTCATTTCACATTCAACTTGATCACTTTTATTCGAAATCAATTCACTCAAAATTAATTTTTATCGCCGCAGAACTAAATATACACTCAAAAGTTTGTGTCAAGAAAAACTGACGATGTGTGTAAAATATAGATGTATTTAATCAATATTATATATAGATAAAATACATTAATTATTTTATAAACATAAAATATTATTGTATTTTTTTATATTAAAAACTAAAGAAAGTCGTAATCTTTTATGAAAAAATGTGCATTCAATACTTTAGAAATTGAAACAATTAATTTTCAGTTTGAATCATAAAATTAAACAGTATTATTAAAAAATTAAAACACTTATTAACAAGACTCATAAAATTAAATAAGTTAAATAAGTCTTTACCCTTAGATATATAGATTCTCTTAAACTTTTCTTTATCCTTTTTATAGTAGTATCTTTTTAAATATAACTGCTTTAATAATTTATTTACTATTATACCCCTAATAAATTTACATCGTCTAATTGTAGAAGCCTCTCCAAACATAGACTGTATTTATTAAATATAACAAAAAAATACAAATAACATCCTTTCAAAAAAAAAGAAATAACATAAATTATCGAAAAGGCTTGTATACAAAAATTGGATAGCAATAAAAATGATGTCTAGTACCCAAAAGAATGTTGCTTTCATCAAAAAGGAAATGGTTTGCTCTGCACTTGAACAATGGTATGTATTAAAGCACCAATATATGACATGCATAATTATATTGTTGCATAACTTGCCATCTCAATGCTTTGAGGGAAATCTGCAGCAATGTATGGTCAAAAGGACAAATTTGGTGGCATCACTATAATAAAAACAAAGTTGCTGGAAAACGTGGTGGCAAATCAACATTATATAACTCTTTTGCTTGCTTTAAGAGAAACATTATATAATTTTATTAAAGAAACATTGGTTTCTTTATATTTGGGCTAAGAACAATATTACATAGCTATTATAGCTATTTTAATTTGCAACAAGTATCAATATTCAATGAGACAGTTACAAACAAATACGTACCTAAAATGCACATAGTTTATTGTATTGTATTTAGTGTTCTATCTTTAATTTGAGCACTCTTATTATTTATTGGTGTAATATTTCGTGGAAGCATCGTCTTCTGGACTGTATAGTTGAAAACTACAAAAGGAATAGTGATTGTCTATGTCATGACAAAAATATTGTGCAAGCCAATTGCCAAGCAAGCAGTGATGAATTTGAACATTTCCATCGTCATGTCACATTTTACAAAGCAATATTACGGTTCACTCATTGGTTCAAAATCAACAAAAGTGGGTATAAAGTACCAAAAGTACATAGAGGCTACTCATTATCATATCAATGAAAGCTTTAGGTGCACTCATCATTATATTATCACCTTACTACAAAAAATTTCATGGGGTTAATCATACTATATAGGATTTCCGGTCGAGCGGTGAAAAAGGTATTTTCTTGTGTACCCCATAAAATTTGGGGGTATTTATCTCAACGACATAAATTTTTTTAAATCGATATAAATTTTTGTAAAATAAACCATTAGATTAAAAGTTTATATCATATAGATTATTTGTGTAAAGTTTTAGACAAATCTAAAACTATTTGATATATTATTTAGACGCATCAAAATTAACAATTTTTATGATTTCTTAAACACCGTTAATCTTTATGTGTCTCAATAGCATATCAAATGATTTTATATTTGTCTGAAATTTTACACAAATGATCTATATGATATAAATTTTCAATTCAACGGTGTATTTTATAAAAAAATGTATCGCTCAAAACTTTTTGTAGTAGATGGGATAAATACCCCAAATCTTGTGGGAGTACACAAGTTGACACCGGTGAAAAATCATACTGCTAACATTTCATTAAGGTATGGAGGTTATTAAAAACATTTTTGAAACATATTTTAATTGCTCGAACATTTTTTAAGGAAAATCAATAAAGCTCACATTATAAAACCTAACACCTTTGTTTTGAAAGGCCCGATTTGGGTATTATTAAGGTATACTTTGTAGGGATTAGTATTACTTTTTCTATGCAAAAAAAGCATAGTACATTTTAAATGTATTTTCAGGACCAATGCGTATCGATCGTAATCTATACGTAGTAATTTGTCTTGTCCATTTGTTAATTTCTTCGGAAGTATCCATTTGTTTAACTAATCATCATAAATAATCATTTATAGTTATAACTGTCCTATATATACTTTTTTTGTGCTTTTCATTTGTTAAATGCTTTTGTGTAATGCAAGCAAAGGGTACTCTTAGAAAATATTGAAGTGGTCACACAATTTGTACAATACATATAATTTTATTATAATTAATACATTATTCAAATTGTACTAAAAAAATACACATTGCTAAAATATTTTCTATCTAATTTATACATATATTTTTCCATTTTCACTCTTGATTTGGGACCATGTATATGTTAACGTAGTTATCAAAATTTGTTGTTAGTTTCACATGTTGAGACCACATGGGGCAAATTCATTTTCCCTTATATATCCCTTTTTTTCACCTTTAATTTTCCCTCATAATATTGTAGTAAAAAAGTATATGAATTATAATACAAATTATACAATATAGTGTAATATGACAAGTTAGAAACGATAATTTGTACCGTTAGTTTTTTGTTTTTTTCCCCACCAACTGAGCAAGTAGGAAGCTGTAACAATCGCATAAGAATGTGTTGCATTCCTAAACAAATTTGGTTAAAGACAAAGTGTTTATTTGGAGTATATTTTTTGTAAGAGAAAATGAAAGAATGAAAAGATAGATTAGTATTTTTCCTTTCTATATATATTGTTTGGACAAAATTGACCCCTCCCCAAGAGAGGATGAGAGATGATGGTGAAGAGAGATATAGTTTAAAAGAATAAAGAGAGTACGTGATCATAAAGAGAATGATACTTATAGTAATAAAATGTTTAATTTAAAATTTAGATTGAACGAGCTGATTTAATTGATTGAAACAGTCAATTTATAGGTTGATTGGTTTGAGTTGTAATGTAGTCTTTTATTTTTGGCTAAGGTAATGTTTTTTTTTTTGGTAAGCAAGGTAATGTAGTCTTATTGAATTTGATAGGATAGTTTAAACAGATGTAGAGCATGGTTGAACTTATTATATATACTTTTTATATTTATTTATTAGTATTACTTTTGTAATTTTTTGTTAACTTTATTTCTTTATTTATTTGTTATTTGATACAATTGTTTCGAATTGACTGATCAAATACATCACATGTTCCATCTCGAATTAAGATTAACATTGATGTATAATGTTTGAATTCTATCATTACCTCCTACTTCCTATGTTGCATTGAGGGGGATCGAGTTTTATCGCTAGTGACGGATCCAGAAATTTTGATGAGTGGGGGCCCCACACATATATAAATAGTGACGGAGCCATAGAAGTTTTAGAGTCTGGGAAAAAATTATAGTTTTGAATAAAAATATTTGTTTTGCACAAAAAAAATCAGTTTTGCTCTAAACTAACCCCTAAAAATCTCAGTTCAATAAAAAACTTAATGTTGAATAAACAAATCTTAATTTTACTCTAAACTATCTCAAAATAAATCTCAACTTTGCTCTAAAAAAGTTGTGGAATTAATTGTATCATAATAGTGTGGGCTTAGAGAGAAAAATTGTGTGGTTATTATGGACCAAATGGTTAAAATATGAACTTACATTATACAACATACATACTAAAAAAATTAATAAAAATTTTGTGCAAGCAGTAGCTCACATAGTCTATTACCTGCATCCGTTCCTGTTTGTCGCACATTATAATCTCATTTGATTTGAGAGATTAAATTGTGTGCATAAGATTATTTTTTTGGTTGAGGTGTGTATAAGATGTCCAATATACAATAAAATATTAATTATTTCCAATAAATTGCATTCTTTTCATTTGTTTGAATTCTTTTAACGTTTTGATATTTTGGAAATATTGATTACTGAACCGTCTTGCTATATATTAGAGGAGAAGTTATAAGAGATTATTAAAAGGAAGAAAAATGAGTTGGATGATATACGATGCTAGCCCACGTTATAAAAGTTGTATTGGGCTTCTTAGTAGGGCCATTGAAAGAACTCTTACTGGTTCATTATAAATGGAGCTATTACGAATTCCAAAAGAAGAAAATTGTTAGTCATACACCCCCTATATTTTGCAGTTAAGACTTTTTCTATTCATCAAAAAGTAAAGATTGATGATGGTCGGATCCACTATTTAATATTTATTTTTTTGTTGAGTTTATAGTATCCACCACCGAATACAATGATTATTCTCGTCGTTAAATTGGAGGCATCTCAAAGGATGGAACACTTGACTCAGAAATTTTAAGTTGTTGTGTATCTAAGGTAAAGATCGAACCTTCGAACCTTAATTAAGGGATGATGAACCCCATTTACTCGACCACACCATCAGAGTTATTTAATTTTTGTGTTTATCTCTCAAAATAAAGTCCTCCAATTTTTATTTTGTTTAAAATAGAGAGGATTAATCCCAAAAAGGGCAAAGGATAGTATGACTTTATAGAAGCTCATGAAAAAAAAAATTCCATTAATTGGAACCTTTTAGCCTATTAGTGACAGTTTTGTCTGTCACTACAAGTCAAAGTTCTTTAAACTCAAATGTTATACCGAAATTTATAATGAGGTTTTCGGGTAACAACATCTAAACCAGAATATTTTGATAAAGAATTTTGGTACCTGTCTGATTGAGTTGTATGTACACACCTTTAAGACTTTTAGTGACAGATTTACCGTCATTATAAGTCAAAATTGTTTATATTCATGGACAAACTTTAGATGTTTTGACATGTGTGCTATATATCAGATGTAATCTATGAAAAAAAGAAGTTTACACTGTTCTTGTTTCTTTCTCTTATTTCAATCCAAATCAATCAAAATTACAATCTCTCCTTTTCTTTTTTCATTCTCATGTTGTTAAATTCACTCTCTTTCCCCTCTCTCATATTGTTTGTAGCTGTATCATTTTCTTTCGTTCCAACTATTTGTTCTTCACACAACCAAACATTATTATGATGAGTTTAAAAAAATTTGACTTGTAGTGAAAGACAAATTTGTCACTGAAAGTCAAAAATATGTACAAAGAACTCGTTTTGACAAGTACGAGAAATATTTTAAAAAATATTCCGGTTTGGATATTCTTACTGGAAAATCCTTTCTCAAAGTCCAATATATCCCTTAATTTTTAAGGAATTTGACTTATAGTGACAGACAAACTGTCACAAAAAGTCTGAAATCCGTAGGTAAAAGTATGGTGGGGTGAACTTCAAAAGTTTGTAAATGAAATGGTTTTTTGACAAAAGGGCTAAACTTGAAATATTAAATAGTGTGTAGGGGTGAATGGATTATTATAAGGGTGGGAGGGTAAATTTTCCAAATCCTTAGCGATTGAATTAAACTAGAAGCTCGATTTAAAATTGCTCATATCTATTATTTGGAAGAAAAAAAATTCGTGCCCCATTCTTCTCACACGTTTTCTGTATTTTCATAAATATTCAGCTCGATTTTTTTGGATTTTATCATGTTAAAAATACCATTTTTAAAGAAACTACGTTTAGAGCCTAAAGTTTGAACAATATTCAATTTTTAAAGTTCGAACATGTTTGATATAGAAACTATCACATATTTTAACTTCTCAATAACATAAACAACATAATAAATAGAAATGCTCAGTGACCTTATAATTTTTTTTATTGCAAGCAATAACTCTGAGGGTGCTAAAATGTGGAACTTACTTCATGCTATGTGTATTACTTTTCATATCCACATTGATCATTTGATTTTTGAAACAGATTTTACCCTTGTTGCAACGGTTGTCCTTAATCGTTCTACTATACCACCTTTTATCTCAAACCTCTCTTAATTAGATGAGGTTCTTAAACTAATACACCTTCAAGATTGATATGCCCCTATTAAAAATTGCTTCATAGAGACCAACTCATGTTCATATTTGTTAGCAAAAAAGAATTTGATGCTCCTTTCTCCTTAGTTTTAGCTACTTTTTTTTTACGCAAGTTTTAGCGACTTCCAATTACACCTTTTTAAATACACGTTTAGTGTTAGATTGTAAAGGTATTCTCATCCTTAGTTTAGTTTATTAATTTATCCTTCTTAATTTAAAGAAAATATAAACTTGTCAAAACAACTTACATTATTACTGGTAATAAATAGACAATAAAAGCCATGAATATACCACGAAACATGTTGTTTTTACAAGTTTATATTTTTATTAAAAAAATTATAATTTCAATAAAGAGATTCTATATTTGAACACAAAGGTAGTATTTTTTTTTTTAATAATAAAACGAAAGTAGTATTTTTGATTCTTTCATTTATTCATTCACACTACTCCGTATTAAACTAAAGTAACCCTAGACATGAATATACCATTAACTATTATTAATTTATCTCTAGTCTTTTTTTTGGGATATCTTTAGTCTTTTATTATAATTAATAATAGAGTAACATATGAAACCAACATATATTAATATATTCCAAATTTTATGTATCCGATTTTAAACAACTTATATTTTATCAATAGTATACTATATACTCCCATTATAGTAACTTATAAGTGTGTATATACGTATTTCACATTGATTCGCAATTGAGGATAATATTACGTGTTCTCCAAGTGTATTTTTGTCTATAAGTAGACTCCAAATATCTAGAAGCTTATCTTCTCTCTCTCATCTCTGATTGTGTCAACTTGAAAATTTTATCAATTAGTTTCTGGAAGATAGTGTCTAGTCCACTACAACAATTACTACAAAACAAATACTTCTTTCTTAGTATTTGTCCTTGAGCCCCACTAGACCCCCACAATTCACATCATATTGATGAGTATGCAAGATATTTCTTCTAGAAGCATTAAAAATACAATTAATACAAGTAGAATTTTTCTAAGGCTGCTGAAAAGTCACCTCCACTAGAAGTAATACAATGTGCTCTTCATTTCAATTTTTTGATATGTATGTGTGGTTTGCATTTTTCTTCTTTCTTCTAAATACATACAGTCTCTAAAATCTACTAGAACTATAGAATGCTACATAGCTATATGAAAAATGTGACCACATAAAAAAAAATGTCTTAATCAGTGTTTCCTGGCCACCCACATAGCTTTTATTTCTACTACATGTCAAATATAATTTGAATTCCAAAACTAGAATCTGAAAATTCTTTTGAGTAGCCAAATTAAAGATAATTTGTTTTTCTGGCTCTGTTATGCTTTGATGGTCCTTGTCACGTGATACTGTGCAATTGTGTATGATATTTTCAAATTTGCTCACAATTTTACTTTATGAATACAAATTTAAGATGTGAGGAAGATATATATATATATCACTCTAAGATAAAATAAAAGAATTAAAAAAAACTTTAGAACTCAGAATATAAAGAAATTTCAAATTTATCTCACACCAAAAAAGATTAACAGATCTCAAATTTAGAGACATCTAAATCCTCCACCTATCATTTAGTTACAAGGTCAACTCTTTTGGAGTTCTTGTTTACACCTCTTTGAAGTTCTTGTTTTTACCTCTTTTGAGTTTTTTTTTCTTTTTGGTATGAAGCGGATGTGGAAGTTTGTTTAGAGATGATAATGAAAAGTGGATGCTTAGATTTATCTATAAATTTGATAATTGAAATTTGTTGTGAGCAGTGGCGGAGTTAGCATTTTATTTAGAGGAGAGCTGTGTTAGTTTTACTTAAATGCTATTAATTTTTTAAAAGAAAAAAATTGCTTGAAAGAAATTGAAAATTGGAGTTTTTTTTATAATATAAATGAAAAACTTGAATTTTATGTTAAAAAAAGAGTTAAAATTAACAACTGTCTCCCAAAGGGAGTTGAACACACAACTTTTTTACAAAGAAAAAATTTTGCAACCACTAGGACACCCAATATATTTGTTAATTTTTATCCAAATTTTAATATATATAATATAAGTACTAAGTAAAAATACATATATACACCTATAAAAAATAAAAATGTTGAACTAAGGGGCGGGCTACCGCCCTGCACCGGCACTAGAGTAGCTCCACCTCTGTGAGCTGAAATATGAGCTATTTACCATAGATTGAAATTGGCAGAGGGTTATAAGAAAGTGGTAATAGTTGAAAGTGATTCAAAATATTTAATTGATTTGATTGATAAGACTAATTTAAATAGAGATGCTTTTAAATTGATTTGTATGATTAGAAATATGATTAGATAAGATTGACAAATTCAACATATTCATACATGAAGAAGATACTTTAAGTATTATTTTTTTGACACATATCAACTTTAAGTATGTTTCTCTATATACATATAGTTTTACTTTTTGTTCTTTTAATACAAAAGAATATCTTTTTTTTAGACTAAGCCTAAATTGATTTAACTATTAACTAAACTAGATTTGCTAAGAAATCCACCATTGATACACCCTAGCAGATCTGATGATGTTTATCAAAACATTAATCTATGTATTACGTCCGCTGAATTCCACCCAACGGATTCAACATGTTTTAACCCCATAATCCTATAGAAGGACAAGGACATATGCGTAGGAGAAGGGTATGCACATCTTCAATCAAACGTTTCACTAAATTATAAACTAATTTTTATTTTAAAGTGTTTACAAGTAGATCTTCCACCATTAAAAAGTCACTGACGCCTTTCCTTGTCTCATCGACCATCAATCTAGGTCAACTAATGGATCACATTTTATTTTTTGGGTCTTTTAAGTTTACCATAAAAAGTAATATTTACATTGGAAATTGTGTTTTATTATTGTTGAAAAGTACATTGCACAAGTTTCAAGAATGTTTTTTCTATTCTTGTATCTTTAACCATTGCCCTAAGGGTAATGTATATAATTTTCCTTATTTTTTTTAAGCAGAATAAACTATTTTATTTCATTAGCAATAATATGATCAATACAAGATGTATCAATGAAAAAGACAAATACTAGTTAGAAATATAACCTTTCTTACTAAAGCATAAGTTATCTCATTTGTTTGTCTCATAATAAACTCAACACCTGAATTTTTATAATCTATCTTTTTTATAAAAAAAAACTAACGTCTAATCGTTGTTTTATTTTCATTCAAGCTTTCAATGGAACTTAATTAGATTATATGGCTAATTAAACCATTCACAATAACAATTCAATCCAAACACGTAAGATAAATTATTTAGGACGTCCTTTTCATGTACGTTAGAAGTTGGAACTGGAAATATTGAAAAAATAAAAAATAGTATATAATAAAATTAAATATGTTTTTCTGACTAATTAAATTTATAATTATGAAGATATTAACAATTACTGATCACCTATGTATTTTATATTTTGAATATTATTTTGCTAAATAGTAGCCAAAATTTCACTTAACAAAATAAATAATTTAACGTTAAATTTCAACCAATACACAATACGATATGTTACATTGGAGATATGTTCATGCTCATGAATGAGACTATAGGATTTTTTTGGTCGAGACTGAAGTATCTACCGCCGAACGCAGTCACTAATCCCTCGTTAGATTGGAAATGAGACTATAGGATTTAATATATTATATATTTACTAAATTTGAACAAAATAACTTAAATATAGTTTTTTTTTTTCAAAATAGGAAACAATCAATTACTTTGACAAAAAAATTGCTAACCTATGTTCTAAAAATACATATATTAAAGATGTAAATATAAAAAAATATTTTTAAATTTTATGTATTTAAAATTTTAAATTAAAATTTTAGATTAATAAATATAAATTTTCCATATTTATATATATATATGGGACACAAAATAACATAATACTTCCTCTGTCTCAAAATATTTGACATAATTAATCAGTTCACGTTTGACAATGCACAACTTTGATCGTTAATATATTTAATTATGTATCTTTAAAATTATAAAATTGTATATCTTAAAAATATTCATCGTGAGACAAATCAAACAACATCTTGTAACTTAATATTTGCATTTATATATTACTATTATGCATAAATGATCTTTTGGTGTGTGTTTTTGGTTTTAGTCCCTTTATCTTTATTTCTTTTGAAATTTATTCCTGAATATTAAAATCGTTTTGCTTTTAGTTCCTAAAGTCAAAATTTGCAGAAAAATTCAAAAATGATTTTAACATTCAAAAATAAATTTAAAAAAAATAAATATTTAGATATTAAAACCAAAATTAAAAACACGTAAACTTATAAAGATGACAAGATCATTTAAGCGTCAATATAAAAATATAATTAAAATAGATTATTTAAATAGTGCATATTAGTCAATTATGTTAATTATTTTTTGAGATAGTTAAGTATATTTTTATAGAACATTTATTTATTTATTGATTTTTACCTTCTGATTCATAAGTGAAAATGACTTTAATAGTTTAGAGTTTGGAATGAATTTTAAAATCAAGTGATTTCAGTTTCTTTCAAATTACAAAAAACAAACAACACTTCTCCATATCAATTCCAACACCGATAACCACTGACTTAGCACCAACATAATCCTCCAGAAACCTTCGTGCTTCTAGAAGTTCACTATGTTGAGTGGTGACCCATAGACACGTCAAATGGTGTACTAACTGTCAATCTCTCTTGACAGAGAAGCACTACTCCGGTACTCCGTATTCCATAAGATGCTATGCTATGCTACCCGTTGCTTTTTTAATTTACTATTCTATTTTTTCATTTATTTTAAAATGAATGTTATTTTTAGTATAATTTTTTTTTACGAGACCATAATGTCCATCACTGAACAGTGATAAAAGATGAAATAACTAGTTTAGAGATTTAAAATTTGTCCGTATTTAAGGCGATGATTAAACCTCAGACTTTTAGTTAAAAGAGGATGAACTCAACTCTTCAATCACACTTTATATGTTTAGTAAAAATATTATTTCAATGTATTTATCAAAATAAATAATAAATTCTGCCAAAAAAAATATCACACACGTTTTTAATGTAAAATTATTATATTGCTTTCAATTATAATATCTTCTAATTAATTGAGTTTTTTTACAGCTTTAATTTTAAAATATTAAACTAATAGTAAATTGGTTTGACATCTCTATTTATATTAGGAAATAAAAAAAAATTGTTCTTTAATTTAGTAAAATTTCATGTTTTTTAACAACATCATTATATTTCTTAAAACAATATTTATTTTAAAATAGAAAGAGCACCATTTTGCATTTATTTAATATATTTACTATTTTAATAAACTTTTAAGATGGAAGAGTAATGCATTAATATGAACTAATAGTAAGAGTTGATGAATATATGTTGAGTAGAGGGAGGTCTAAATGATTAATTTTTTATGGGAGTAATTTGTCTTTCAGATATAAAAAAAATATATTAATGCATTGCTATAAAATAAAATGACGGCAGAATTAAAAGAGAATTTGATTATAAAAGTATTTACATTATTACAAAATTTGTATTCAGAAATTTTTAAATTCAAAATCTGTTTATTTATGCATGCTAATAAATTTATTATTAATTTTTATAGCTTTTGCTATATAAATAAATATTTTGGGAGAAAATATTTTGGGAGAAAATAACTAAGGAATACGCAATTAAAAAGGAGCGAATCATCAAAAGTTTTTTAGTATGAAAGCTAATAAAAGAAAAAAAGAAAATTAAAATGAAAAACTAAGTGCGAGGGAAGAAAGTTCTCATTACGTCATTTCTAAAAAATTCGCGAAGGCTTTCTGAAAGAGATGTATGAGTCAAGAGGTCAGCATCTGATAATGCTCCAAATTTAACGAAAAAGTCTGCACATTGAGAATCATCAAAAGTCAAAACAACAAAAAAATTATAGAGAATAGAAAAATGGAGGCCAAAATTGTTCAAAATAAAATTTAAAAAAATGCAATTAAATCAAAAGTTAACATAATTATTCGATTATGTCAAAAAAACATAATTATTCGACAAAATTATTATTATTGAATGATGTGAGTTGTCCTCCATATAAAAAAAGTGAAGTGAGTGATATGTTCATGTCTATATCTGAATTTTACTTTATTTGCACTTTAAGCTAAATTTCAGCTCACAAACTAATCAACCTCACATATTTGAATTAATCACGCTAACTAATAGTACTAATCAACTTTTATAATTTCACTTATTTTACTGTGGATCTAGCAGTTCTATCCTTGATTAACCTCACACCAACATGCATATTCTCTACTAGGAAACCTTGACACTTCTAGAAGTTCACTATGGTGGTGACCCATAGACACGTCAAATGGTGTACTAACTGTCTAACTCTCTCTTGACAGAGAAGCACTGCTCCATATTCCATAACCATAAGATGCTTCCCTAACTGATGTTTTATTTATTTTATTTATTATTCTCTCTGATTTTTTAGAAGAATAAAACTCTAATAATTGAGAGTTTAACAAAACTTGTATTTAGGATCTTTTTTAAATCCAAAATGTTTATTTATGCATATTATTATAAATTTACTATTAATTTTTTTTTTTTTTACCATAACGACAAAATAAATATATTGGAAGAATATAACTAAGGAATACAAAATAAGAAAGCAAAGAATCATCAATAGACAAAAATTATAAAGGACAGAAAGATGGAGGCCAAAATTGTTCAAATATTAAAAAAATACAATTAAACCAAAAAATTAACATAATTATATCGAGAACAAGAAGGTTTTTTTGTTTTTGTTTACACTATCGGTATCCAGTTTAAAAATCAACTGTGACATCAAATAATTTCACCTTGGCGCAAATAATTT
Organism: Trifolium dubium; assembly: GCA_951804385.1. Classification (NCBI taxonomy): domain Eukaryota; kingdom Viridiplantae; phylum Streptophyta; class Magnoliopsida; order Fabales; family Fabaceae; genus Trifolium; species Trifolium dubium. The sequence continues at coordinate 41,740,267 of OX638067.1, forward strand.
TCGGGCTGATTGACCCTAGTCTCTAGCTAATAGCTATGAACAAAATGAGTGATGAATGGTTAAATGACCACCTTATAATTTTTATAGAAAGAGTTGTTTTAGAAACAATTGACAATGATATTATTTTAGCCGATTTTCAAAAATTGATGATAGACGATTTTCATTATAATTTAATTCATTATTTCTATAATTTTAACCACATCCAAATTTTATGTCCGAATTCATCCTATCTCCTCTTCAACGCAATTATAAAAATTAAATGGTGGCTCTTCCTACCCAATCCAACACGGTCCTATCATGTCTAACACCAATTATACTAAACAAACATTAGGCAAAATTTGTATTATTGAATGATGTGAGTTCTCTTCTAGATAAAAAAAAAAAAGTGAAGTTAGTGATAAGTTCTTGTCTGAATTTTACTTTATTTGCACTTTAAGCTAAATTTCAGCTCACAAACTAATCAATCTCACATATTTGAATTAATCACGCTAACTAGTTGTACTAATCAACTTTTCTAATTTCACTTATTTTACTGCTGATCTAGCTGATTAAAAATTACCATTTAATTATCGTTTTTTACTCTTCTTGTATGTTCATATCTAAAAATCTGATGTAAATCAAGGATTAAGAGTAAAGTGTGCTTCTAGAACAATTGGTCAGTAATTTTCTTCTACTGTATTATTATAGTGGAAAAACTCCATAGAATACACTTTTCAAATTTCACAATATACAAACCCTGAAAACTAATTAATTACTACTAATAGCTTCAGCGAAAAAAACTAATTACTACTTACTTACTATCCTTAGTTAGTAATTAGTTCTAAATTACATTTCGAGTCATCGCGCTTCAATAAACTGCACCTTCCTCATCCGTTATATATAAAAGTTGATGTATTTGACCCAAACGCATCAATTTTTTTGTTCATAATTTTTTTTTATATTTTAGGTCGGAGCGAGTACTTAATAATTAAGTCTCAAAAAAGCCAACTCGGACGAGTCAACTCAACTCACTACCAACACTGATCTGTTTCCCATTTCCGGTTAGAGTAACCGGAAGACATCATCGACGACATAGTCATCGGCGGCCGTGATCGTCGGAAAAGACTCCGATCATAATTAGCACGTTTTTCAGGATCAGCAAGAGTAGAATAAGCAGAGTGAATCTTCATAAAATCATCAGCCGACGAGTTTTTCCGATCAATCGCCGCCACATCAGGATGACAGACTCTAGCAAGTCGTCGATACGCCGCTTTAATCTCTTGACCGGAAGCGCCAGCCGATATACCGAGGATCTCATAGTGAGATCCAGGAGCAGCGACGGAGTTGGTGTTCATGTTGAGATAAGAAGGTCTCTGTTGTTGTTCAGTCCATGAGCGAGGTTCGGCGGTTGCTGTAGCGGAAGCAGTGATGACTGATGGTCGAGATCTGATGCCGCATGGCGAGAGTGGTGGTGATCTGATTCCGCACGGTGATGGTGGTGGTGATGCGGCGGTGCCGGAGAAGTTAGCGGCGTAGATAGAAGAAGGAAGAGAAATAGAAGAAATCATGATTGTTTGAGTTTTTGATTTAGCGGTGTGAAAGAAAGTCGTTATGAGATTTGGGAATGAATGAATGAGAAAGAAAATGGGGGAAGGGTTGGTTTTATAGTAGGAGAGAAAGAGAAGCGTGTGGGTCCCACAAGAGAGGAAAAAAGCCGTGGTTATGTTGCGTTTGTTTTTATTATTGGGTATCACGGAAAAACTTATCCAACGGGCGATTTGTGCTGACTCGGAATGTACTTGTCTTTAGCTTATCCTATTTTTTTTCTACTCTTATTAAATGCTGCATTTATAACTGTTAGTTAGTGGATGTTATTTAGGTTTAGATTCACTGCTGTAAAAATTACTAGTAGTTTCATGCTGTAAAAGATTTTAGCTTTGTTTGATATCTCGTCCCTACGCTTAAAGGTAAGAATAGGTCAGATTGAACCGGACTTTGTAAGGTATGAATTTGACCTTCTTTGAATTTATGAAGTGTGAAATCAGATTTATTAACTGTGATGAATTTTTACTTTAGTTTGATCTGACATTTTTTAAAGTCTGACTTAATTAATAAGTTTTTTTTAAAAGGCTATTTTACATTGAGTTTTATTTTTAATAAAAATATTCAATTTTGAGACCTATAAATAATTTTTTTTATTATAATGTTGGCTTATATAATTATTTATATATCATTTAATCTATTTTTAAATCTTAATGTTAATTTACCGTTGCATTGTCCTAATATTAAAAATGAATAACTTAAATACTTATTGTCTTGAAAAAAATAAAATCAAAGTTGTATATATACTATAAATAGGTCAGCCTAATAGGCTTTGTAGGCTTTTTAATAAGTTTAAGCCCTGTTTATTTAATTAAATAGACTTTTTAAAAGCTCGAACCTCGTCTTTTTATTAAATAGGTCGAGTCATAGGCCCCTATCGAGTAACCTGACCTATTCTCACCCCTTATCTACCGTGATTTTGGCATCATGATATCAAACATGCATTTTGTCAATTGAATTTGAATGGTATTATTTTCTTTTTGTTTTCACAATTAATATTTGACCTAATGAGCCACTAATTTGGTTTATAGTAAATTTTAATATTAAGTAATTTCAATTTTATCTCAAACATAATTGCAGAAGATCGGATAATACTTTTTTTATGTTAAATTCATCATCAATTACTACATAATTAATTAACGTATAAATTTTAATTCAATGTTTCATACAATAAAATGATTGTATATATTAATTTTGACAGGACGGCTTATGTAATTATAACATTAAGAAATTTCATTCCATATTAGAAAAGATGAGATCAACCACGGTTATAGTTTGTTCAAATAGGTTAAGTTTAATTTTAAAAGAAAAAGTATCAATTTCATTTATTACTTGTCAAATTTTTATTTTAAGTTTGGTAAGTATCATCTTTTTAAAAGTCTGAGAGACCCGTTTGTATGTTTAAAAATTTATTTTGTGGTCAAATTTTAAAATAATATTTGGCCTTCTATAAAAGATTAAAAGGGCAATAAAAAAACCTATTTGGTTCAATTTGGACAAAATATATAATGATTCTCTTATATGGTTTGGCCACGGGACAGGTAATTCGAAATATTTTTGTAATGTGACACAACAACTGGAACCTTCTTTTTATATACGTTGCAATTTGTATTTGTATGATGGATTTAATTAATTTAATTAACTAGGTATCTTAAACCATGGGATTCAAATTCCCATCTAATTGAAATGGAGAACGTTAAATTTAAAAGCTGAGATGAGATACCAACTTCATAAAATACAAAGAAATTATCAAGCTGTTCACCGACATGTTGTTAGAAAATGCTTCATTTCAATTCGTTTTTATATGAAGAGTCAAATTTTATTAATCATTGTATATGATTTAATTTTTTTTTTAAGTTTAGGCACAGATCGATATGTTAACTTAAGTTAAGAGACAGCTGGATCTGTTGCACATGGAACAGAGTCTGGTTTACACTACATGGACACATGCCTTATATTAGGGTTATCCATCGTTTTTAAGTGTACTTTGAGATTAATATTAATAATGAATGAATTGGGCGATAATTGATGGATACGAACATTATCTATAGTATTTATGTAGATCAGTACTGTATTTCAAGAAAATTTTAGTGACATTTGATATCAACAGCTCACCACTATTTTTAGAAGTTTATAGGATTTATGTTCATGCGGTTTAAGGTGAATAATATTTAAATATTGTTATACAGTATTTATATATGTGTTAGATTTATATTTAAAATAAGTTGAAATGTATATTTTTATTTAGAATATTTAAGATTTGTTTGTTATTTAAGATTAATATAATATTTTTTAGAAACAAATAAAGAACCAATAAATTAAAAATAGCACTAATTGGTACAAGAAATGCACAATTAAAATGCTAAACAAAATTTGAATACAACAAAAAAATAAAAAGTTATATATCTCATTAATCCATACAGAGCAAAAAGTGGTTAAATCAAGAATAAAAAACACAATGAAAGTCTTTAAACTTTACCTTGAACCACTACCAAACATGAATTTTAATTTGAAAAACAACAAAATATGCATCAAAAGTACTATTGTTAAAACAACTATTATTGCGAGCCCTCTAAGTCAATCAATTAGTTGCCAACTCAATACAGTAACTTAAAAGTAATCCTTAATCTTCAAGTATCTGACTCATAAACTACTAAACTGTTAAGCATGAGCAAGTACATACATTATGCATAGCACTTTGCACTCCTAGCCAATTAAGAACACCACACCACACCTTATGAGAAAGGCCACAAATTAAGAAAAGATGCGAAACAGTTCCAACCGAACCACAACTTAAAAAGATTATTATCGTGAGTAGAAATCCAATTAGCTAAAAGCCGCCAAAAAAATGCGAACACTTTAAGAGGAACCATTTTATTCTAAACCAGAGCACTATTGTGCCACTCTACTCCTTCTTACTCTTCTCTTCTTGTCAAGCTATGGTAGGCTTCTTTGACAAAATAAACCTCTGAATGCACATTAATCGGCAAAACATTATTGAAAAGAATACAACACTCTTCCAACAACTCCTCTTCCCACGCATAAAGACTAAAGAGGTCGCCTCCAACTCAAACCCCCCCTCTCACTTCTCAGCCCCTACCGACACTCCTTGATATGAAAAAAGACTAGTTAACCGAGGAAAACGTTCCCTCAAAGAAACTCTATCATCCAACCAAAGATCATCCCAAAATAAAGCATCATCTTCACTATCTAACTTTTTAAAGAGAAAAGAATTAAATCACTCATTTGTCCCGTTAAAAGAGCATTTTTTAATTTCGAGAATATATTCCCACCACTCAGATTTGCACCCTCCTTCACCAATATCACCTCTAATCATCAATATGTTCTAAAAATATATTTTTGTAACTTTATATGTAGAGCTATATACCATAAATAATAATAAAAATAAAGAGAATGATAACATAATGAATAACATATTTGTTATATTCTTCATTCTTCATAATTTATACTTATAAAAATATATCCCATCAAATTCTACAAAACGAAAATAAAAACCACTTCGGTGGTATTGATATATATCAAAATATAACCCATTAATTTATAGGATTTATGTTCATGTTGTTGATATATAGTGATTTGATCATACAATAGAAATAAATAAAAGTATTCATTATGATATGAAATATAATTATTACAATTTTTTCTAATTTAAATTTTTATTATTTATAATATTTAATAAAAAAATCAGTTTCTATTCATAATAATTGTCCTCCGGACCACAAACCCACAACTGCCGGATCAATTAAAGCTTCGAGATATTCTACAAATTTTAAATTCATTCATATTGTAATGAAAAGAAAAAGAGGGACCCACCAGTTATATTTTTATTTGGAGCTAGTGGTGCATTATTATGATTTATTAATGAATACTTTTCTTAACTGTCTTCCTTCTAGAAAGAAACTACACATAAAAATATCTTATAGTCTTATAATAGTATCATTATCAATTTATCACCGATCGATGCCATCTCGATTGGGATACAAGTCACAAGTTGCTCTAAATGCATTGGCCCAGTGTATTGCATTGCATTGCTATGATCGATATATTTGAAATTGACAAGGATGCAATGCATATTATTTTATTCTAATCCTATGGATTCATTCAATTAAATATTAATCTAATGTTATCTTTATCAGGCGCAAACAAACCAATTGCTTGGATAATAATTAAATTAAAAAGTATACACATAGTATATGGAGCAAGAAGTGCCGGTGTATTTACGTTTTTAAGTTATACAAGACATTTGGCGGAAATGAAAGTGACCATTTCAAAATGATGTATTATATGTAGCTTATAATTGATCAATTTAGAGAGTGATGGAATATTCAAATAATAATGCATTTTATATTGAAGTGATGGTAGAGAATCGAAATCAAATCTTATCTCCTATACTATAATATACTGCTCCTATATGCCAAAACAGTTCAGCGGTTTAAACTGCTAATAAACAGATCGACGAAATAATATATTTGATTGATAACTTGCCATGATAATAGTTGAGCAACTATAGCAACGGTTACTAATGAAAAAAGATTCCACCTCTTATAAGAAAAATTATTTTAACAAGGTCGACCTAGATATTATATATAGTGTGTCTTATTGTTTGTTTGCTTTTTTACTAGTATTTATTTTGGGACAGATCGAGGATGTAGGCTGTGTATATCTAACACTTTAATTTTTTACATAAGTTATACTTCAATCATAACAATAGACAAAAAATACAAGTATACAAATTGGCCATCCTCACTAAACTATGCCCTACATGATTCGCATGTCTCCTAACAAAACTTACTTCAAACTTAGGAAATTGTCTTTAAAGTGGAGTATAAACTCTCAATATGTATTCTCATGTTTACTATATGGTTAAAACTCTCAATATGTACACTCATTTAGTATATGGTTAATAAATTTTTTAAGAATGTTATCAACCACTACTTACAATCTCGTTCAATTGACGCCTTTGACAACATTCTTGCTCAATGGTTCCACTTTCGTTGGTGGAGCTAACAGCTAATTAAGCTGTCATGCCAAAGTAGTTTTTGCTCTTATGAATCATCATTGAGTGTCGCAAACATACATGTCAATTATGAACAACATTGTCCTTAAATTATGCTGCGTCAACATTGCATTTTATTTCGCCTTCAAAGGAAGGTTGCTAACGCCACCTTTCCAAACTATCGTGTTGCTCGCTCCGCATGGCCTACACCACTGTAGCAGTACAAGGTTGTTTCTCTCCACATCCCAAATCTTCTTATTCAGCTTCTTCTCATAAACACCATAACATTATAATATGAACACTTGCACTGCGCTCAATTATCAAATCCGTTAAAGTTCACATTAGCCACCTCCTAAATTTGTCTAACTACACCCGGATAAAGAAAGATGCCCTTAATTACCTTCATAGTTTGTTTTGCAATGCCATCAACTATATCTAACATTTTTGGACATATGTTAATAACTTAAATATTAAAATATACTCATACTTTAAAACATTAATTAAAAATTATTTTTTATCTAAAATTTCAACTTTTTAGCAAGACTACCATGAATAAAAACTAACTAAACTATATGAATTATTATGAGCAAAAATAAGGACAAAAGCTAAATGATAAATAAACAATAAGGTGATGTGTCGGCCAATATATTAAAGACTCTGTTTCTAGAACTTAACTTTATAGAACTCTTTATTTCTCATTCCTATCAATCAATCGATGTATAATACTACTATAAAGAAAAGTAATAAACAGTAAAAAAAGCCATGTTATGTTATCATGTTCATGTACCTAATTACTAATTAGTTTACTATGTAGTGACTAGTGGCTTTTTTTAGGTTACTGATTGATTAGTAATGGGTGATGCAATAGATGTGAAGTTTTGATAATAATTAATATATTGTTTATTATTTAAATATTTAAATATTAATAATCAGTGCCGACCAAATATAATTCGAGACCTAAAGCAAAATTTATTTGGAGGCATTGTACGTAAAACAAAAATTATAAGATTTTATAAATTTAAAATAAAAAATCTAAATATTGCTAATGTTAATGATTGAACTTATATCTAAAAAGATAATTTGAATTGAATTACGGTATTATATATTTACAACAAAATGAAAAGAAATTAAGGCTTTTTTTAGCTCAAAATTTTGGATCTAAAACCTTTGTTTGAGTTGCTTGCATTAGCCTTTGGGCCGACTCTTGTTTGAGTCTTTAAGGCCTTTAATTTATTTATTATTTCTCCCATTTACACATATCTTTTCTATAATTATATATTGATTATATATTGATACCAAAATTTATTATATTTAACGATAATTAATTTCCATCAAAAAGTTATAAAACATGTAAAGTGAATTTTTCACTCTCAATAAATTTTTTTTCATATGCAAGATATAAGAATCATATTTCTTTGACTATTTATTCAAGAGATCAAACTTTTACTACGTATTACGTGAACCAATTTCTTATCGTTAATTTTTTTTCATTATCGTTAATACTTACACTACATACAAAAACTCCGACAATATTAAATTTTTGATGTTCAAATTTTTCTTTAAATTTAGCAAATTAGCAAGCACACATAAGTACGTACTACTTAATAATACCCAAAAAAAAAAAATACACACTTAAGCTTGGACAACCATACAAAGCTCACAAGAGTCACGGTACATAATTTTCTCTTCCCGTTTTATTGGCAACTTAAGACTTTTCTGTTAACCCAAAGGCCACCTTAATTATTCACAAGCAAATTAAACCTTTGTCACTATCACAAGTGGAGTAGTTCTTCTTGAAATTTTGTTTCTATTTTCTTATAAAACAAAAATAAATTTACAATATGAAAGACACATCTCAATAAGAAAAAACCATACACTAAAGTTTTGTTTTATTGAATTTTAAAGACTCAACAATTTTCTATAATACTTAATAGAAAAACTATACAATAATAAAAAATGTTAATATGTGTTTTTGCTTTGAACATATATTAATAAGAAGGTAACTGTAGAGAAAAAACAAATTAAAATTTGTACATTCAACTTTTTAAATATAAAATTTATATCTAAATACACTAATAATGTATTTTCAGGACACATGTTTGTAACATTGAAAATATTGAGATATAGATATCCAATTATATCTTGCCACGTAGGAATTATTGTTAACCAATATATGAGCCAAGTCGGCTAAAATTTATGTAAGTACAAAATTTGGCAAACACTATATGTCTAGGATTGTGACATGAAATAGTATATAATTGGAGGTGATAATGCAAGCACAAATCAACGTCATTGAATAAAATTAAATAACATTTTTACTGTTTATGTTGCGCCACATGTTTATCCATCTAATTATGAATTTAGAAGTCGTTAATTTGCCTATAGTCCCTGTCCATTAGTCTTGATCAATGACAAAAGTTATTTTCAAAATTTCCACTAGTACTCATGAATAATTCTTATCTTCTAGAGTGCATATCATCGTCACGTAGTGGTGGATTAATGTTTTGCGTCTTTGAACTAAATTGTAGTATCAATTTAATTAATTTAAAGTGAAATTAATCTCCACCCTTCAAAGTTCAAAGCATTACTCAACCAATGAAATTATGGAAGAAGATATAGAGATGCATGTTTGACATTTTAAGAGTTTATATTTTAATATATAATATATTTGCGGTGCAACTTTACTTGTATGAGTATGTGTATTGATTGTATACACATACACTATACATGCATTTGACCCCTAAATTAAGGATTGTGCTCTAATGCAGAAAGTTACAAAGTATAGAATTTATGCAACGTACGTAGTGTGAGAGTGAGAATACTATACGTTACGTTATCTTAATTAATTATTTGATTTTATTATATATATATTTTTTTATAAAATTTGATTTGATTATATGAATATCACAAAAAAAGATATTTTACTTTTATTTATAAAAAAATAGTACAATACATATTGGAGAAAAATACATACATTGAGTACAATACATACATATTAATATTAGAGAAAAATGTACATTTTATCTCTACCAAATAAATTTTAACTACATTCTATTTTTCTCTATTCACAAAAGAAAAAACTATACTCTTCTTTCTTAAGAAACAAGTAAGCATTATGATTTTTAATAAAAAAATGTCTATTATATTTTAATTGGTTAAATATGTTTTTTGATCCCCATAAAGTGGAGATTTTTAAGTTTAGTCCTTAATTAATTTTTATTATATTTTAATGAGTTGCTATGCTTAATAAGAACTGTTTTATGAGTTTTTTCATTTATTTTTATTCACAACTTATAAATAACATGCACTTTTAAGTTATAGTGAAAATAAATACAATTTGTTATGTGAGTTTAGTTTAGTTGGCAAAGACATCCCATTTTATATATATGAATCGAGGTTGGAACTCCGATCATCTGATTTATTTATCTTAAGGGTAAAATTTCAAATTTTTAAATGAAATGAAGCATATGAGAAAAATATATGAACAATTGAGATGATTTTCTTTATCATTTATATATGCCCCCCGTGTTTAACATGCCCTTTCTAGAGCCTAATGATGGATTAGAAGAGGAGACTAACATTTCAGGCCCTTCCTAAACAAACAAAAGCCCAATGAGCTTCTTTTCATGAAGGGTTCTTTCTTCTAAAATGTATGGGCCAGTGCAAGAACTATGTCGAATTAAGGGCAATTAACTCTTCTTTCACTGGATTACTCACAATGAAAAAATACACCACTAAAAAATATATTTTGATAAAAACTACTCCCTCCGTTTCATTATAAGTGTTCTACTTGCCAAAATTATTTATCCCAAATGAATGTGCTTACTATTTAGTATAACATTATTTTTTCCTATTTTACCCTTTACTAATACATCTAAAACAACTATTAAGAGAATAGAAAAACTAAAAAAAAAAAGGTTTCCAACGTGAACAATCATTATGTTTGTCTAAGTAGCTAGGAGTATAAGCCAATGCCTTCGTTCAGGTATTTATTCCTGTTGCACGTATATTTTGAATGACTTAGTATATCTTGAAGCAATCAATTAATCCTATTAAAAGAAATGTGAAGAATTGTATCAAAAAAAAAAAAAGAAATGTGAAGAGACACTCAGTAAAATAAATAGTGCTACTCCATATTTACAACAACTCATTCCTAACAAAAATAGAACTATGTCAACTAAATTAGAGATTGAGAGTGTAAGTGAAAATCATCAAGAATTTGATGTAGAAAGAGTAGAAGATTTGATGTTGGGAAATTTGAAGTGGAAATGAAAATTTGATGTTGGCGCTATAGTAAGGAAAAAGGAAACAATTTTGTTTACAAAGGGACCATAACGTTTCATTTAGTATATTGGCTTATTAAAAAATTGAGGTATCATGCCTATGTCTATGTCTATTTGACCATGGAGTACTACCCACTCAGCTACTACTACAACTTTTTCTAGGTAGTGATTGCAGTATAAAATAATTAAATTAATGTTTCTTTTTGACTTCAAAATAATTAAATTAATGTTTCTTTTAAAAACAAAAAAAGGAGGGACATTTTAGTAAAAAACACATTTTCTCTCTTTTATTTACACACTTTTCCACATTTTTTTTAAAGTGTGTGATTTGGTCAACTGCGACACTTATACTGGGACCGAGGGAGTACATTATTAGAAGATATCTTCAAATAAAATTTGTCTACTCAAGGATGTCTTTTGGTAGATTGAGAATCTTGAGCAATTCATGAAGAAGAGCAATTATCATGTCTATGTGACTGCAATTTTGATATGATGATGAGACTTCTTCATTCCACCATCATTGCAAAATACTTGTACATGTGTATCACCTATACCATAATTTAAGGTACTAAAGTTTCTGTTTATGCCATACCTATGTATATTTCAGCTTTGTAAAATATCAACCATGACATAAGATTCTAGTTTCATACATGATTCAAATTAGTATATTAATTAGGAATAAGATTACTAAAGAAAAATGTCTTGCAAACATATCCAAGTGAAACCATGTTACCACAATTACAAAATAAAAACATTTTTAACAATGAAAAATGAGTTGATTTCAAAATATGATAAAAGCTTCTATGATCTCTTAAAGTGAGGGAAAAAGCTCATTGAGACTGCAAGGTAAAGAATAGAATTCATCATTCCTAACATCTGAACTATACAAGCTAAACTTCTCCCACCATTTTAAACCAATGTCCTTTTTAGTTGCTTCATCTTCGCGAGAAAGTGTGAGATCTAAAATCAACGCGACCAACGCTGCAACCGTTATATGTGACATGAAGATCACACTTATAATGTCATATAACTGCATTGAAATTAATCAACAGTCATTAGTAATCACTTAAATGAAATTTCAATAATGAGTAGTATTTTTTTGGTTTAGATATATGTCTTACCCATCTAGGACTTCCTTGTTCATGTTTTACATGAAAATATTGTGAGAAATATTGCGGTACGGATATTCCTAAGAAAAAAGAGAAGCCTAACACGAATTTCGTTCGGAAACTGTTTAGATTGCAGAATTGGAGAAAACCAAGACCAGCAGAAGCTACATATAGTTCCAAAGCAACAAATTTTGTTAAGTTCTAATATATGTGAAGACAAAAAACCTTACCAGCACAAAGACTATTATTGTTAGCTTGAATGAATGAACTTACACACATAGCCGAATAATACACAATATAATGCTGCTATGATTGGGAAAGGAACCGATGCAAAAAGTGCTCCAAATTTTCCTGGTTCAAGGGGATATATAACGAGTATTCAACATGAGATATATCATCAATTATTTATTACCAGTGTCTACGTGTCAGTGTCGTGTCTGGTGTCTGTATCGGTGCTTCGTTGGTTCTAATTCCCGCAGACAGACAGACTAGTAAACTACTAATGCCAAGATGATGAAAATATGAATTACTACAAATCATTTTGGTCGTGAGTCAAGACAGTACCAAATATAGAGAAGAAAATCATAAAACCAGCTGATATTTGAATTACTCTTCTGCTTCCTACTTTTGTTAATGCTAGTAAACCAGCATTTTCTCTGAAACAAGAGTAAGGCGTAACCCGAATAATCAGAAAAAAGAAATTAAGGAATGGTCTTTAACTGATCAGGTTAACAAAGCTCTACCAAGCATTCAAGAAGAAAACTTACACTGATGCTGTAGTTCCAGTTAGACAACCAAAAAAGCCACTAAGCAAAGCACCTACTCCCTAAAATCAAAACAAGAATGAAAATAATAAATTTTATATAAAAGATTCAAAAGAGAATTGCAAGATATACAATTCTATATGTAAACCATACAAAAGAGAGTTACATCACATATATTTATATAGAGATATTGAATCTTACCACCCAACCAGCTCCGCGGCCAATAATAGAAGGCGGTACCGGTGTAGCCCTTCCGTATCTTGCAGCAGCGTAGGATGTGCCGGTATACTGAAAGTTATCAATTTTTAAGCAAGTGATTAACTATTGCAGTTACATTGATTATTCACATGCATAATATAATGACAGAAACCATGAGATTCTAATTAATATGATATGGCTTTAAGTGCTTACCTCAAAAAGAGAAACTATAGAAGCAGCCATCATAGCAAAACCTTCCGCAATATTGAATGTAGGACTTCCCCATTGGAAAGGATATGGAAAATACACCCTGCATAAATGGAAAAACTTTTAATCTAAGAATCTAAAAAGTTTCCTTAACCATGTTTACCTTCAAAGAATAAAATTCAATAGAGAAATAACTATTCTTTATTAGAATTTAATCTTACCACGGAGCGGTACTAAGGAGTCCAGCTCGATCGGTGCGGCAACTTTTCTGTGTACTTTCTGACTTGTGGTTATATGCAGTGCAAGCAGTTAGAAGTTGTGCAAATAACCATGCAATTGTAACAGTAAATAGCACTGCGAAACGGTCGTGTATAGGCTTCACGGTTGGAATATACCGATGCAGATACTGCAGAACGAAGCATAAAAGATTATCAAACATGCATTTGTCCAATACTGCGGAAAATAATTTTAACAGATTTAGTTTCTCAGGACAAGAGTAACTACTTACCTGTGAGATGAAAACCATGATGATTAATGCAGGAAGTCCAATTTCAATACATTTCGCAAACTGCAAAATCGAATAATAAATCATAAATATAGAGACGAAAAGAATTACAAAATCTAACGTCGATTCAAACTAATAGAAAGCTAATTGAATATAATTTAAGAAGCAAGATATCATAAGTGTAGAATTCTTCAATCCTCAGTTCTTTACCATTGGGAAACCAAGTTGATAGAGACCAAGTCCGGCGAATGTTACATACGGAACTACAGAAAGTGGACTAACAAACCTGTGAATGAAGCAATAAACATAATAACATAACAAATCAAAGTGTCATATAAAAATCTGATCAGAAAATTACTGAAGAAAAAAAAAAGAGTTGCAGATACTAACCTTACAGCATTCCTCCAAAAACCGAAAAATCCAATAGCCATTTGAAAACTTGAACTTATGATCAATGCACCTTGAATCCCTCTCATTGTCATAGTAAACCTCTATGAAAATCAAACATACACCAAAGAGTGAAACATTCTCCATTTATAACATGTTGAAAAGAAAAGGTGAAGCATGAAAAATAGTATCATTCATTTACCTCATAAGGATCTGTATAAGAATTATATCTTCTAGCTTGAACAATAGAAATTATAGGTATTATATAACTGTATGAACCAACAACTACAATCGGCAATCGAGTTCCGAACAATGATTGGAGATATGTGCTTAGTCCAGAAACAAACAGAAGTGTCTGTATCACTCTAGTCTTCTCAGCCTACATTGAATCAAACCATTTGTTCATCAATACAATCATAGAAACTTTATAAAATTAAAATTTATCAGAAAAAATTCTCACATCTCCTCCACCCATTTGAGGAACAATTATAGTTGGAATCAGAACAGTAATTCCAAGAGTTAAAAGGTAATGCTGAAATCCTAACATCACTGCTTGACCTGCATTATATGATCAAATATCGAATCAAACTTTCTATTCTAAGAAAAAATATTAAGTAACAATCTAAAAATTTCTTTCAAAATTTTGAATGCTTATTATATTGTTACATGTTCATATTGTTGAATATATGTACTAAAATGTTAACATATATATTCAAAATTCCAACAAATTAAGGTAAAGAAAATGTACTAACGCCATGGAGGTGGACTGTTAATGCAATACTGAATTCCAGGTAATTGTTCTTTAACAGGCTGTGGTGCAGGTTTCACCTCCTCTACTTTTGTGCCTCCACCTGCATTTTTGCCGCCACCGCCACCACCTCCACCGCTATTTTTTGCATTGCCTCCACCACCACCGCTGCCGCCACCAACATTTTTTGTATTGTCACCGCCACCGCCTTCATTAGAAGCTTTGTTTTCATCACTACCACCATTTTGAGCCATGTTTTGTTGGAATAGAGACTTGGCAAACGTTGATAAAAATTATTGGACTTGAAGTTGTATATTTAAAAAACATTGTATTGATGTGAATTATTGAAAATAAATTATTAGTTAATGATTTGGTTTTATCAGTTACAAGAATTGTAATCATGTATTAAAACGGTCAAGTAATTAAGTATCATTCATTTCTTCATGATATTGATTTCTGAAAGTTTCAAACCATATCACAGTGCATGGTACACGAGTACCTCACAATAGCATATATTTATATTTATTGTAAAAAAAAAAAGCATATATTTATATTTAAAAATTCATATTTTAAGTCAATTTTGTCTATGGGGTACCGTACATGTTAAGTATCAAAAAGTTCATTTTTTTAAAGTAAGGAACTTTTGGAATAGAAAAGGAATTTAATCTTGACCAAAAAAAATAATTAATTAATTAGCTTTAATTATCCACACAATTTTCTTTTTAACAAAATTATCCCCACAAAGTGTCAAAAATAAAATCCACACAAATTGCTTTTATTTAATATAAATGAAGATAATTCGATTAAATTAATTGAAATACGTACAAAATGGGGGACTATACCTTACCACAATACAAGCAAATAGAAACCAAAAAAATTAATCAAAACGGTAACATATGAACGAAAGGGACGGACAACAAACTCTACCGCTAAACGTTTTTGTATAAATAATAAAATTGACATTTATTATTTTATAAAATAATCTAG
The DNA here is from genome assembly GCA_951804385.1 of Trifolium dubium. NCBI lineage: Eukaryota > Viridiplantae > Streptophyta > Magnoliopsida > Fabales > Fabaceae > Trifolium > Trifolium dubium. The sequence goes on from OX638067.1 coordinate 41,756,053, forward strand.
GATAGTAAATGTACCTCAGTAAACTTGGTTTTTGCAGGTAGCAAAAGAAGAAAGAGATTGAGATAAATAATAAACTTGAAATCTAAATATATTTCATTTGACAATTAATTATTTGCAGATTTTTTTTTTCTTTTCATTTTGGGTAGAATAGAAGATTTTTATTTATAGTTACACATTACATGTTATGGCACAAGTAAATCCAGAAAACCCTGAACTTAAAAATGATGTACATTGATGGAAACTCTCAACTTTGATGCCTGAAGCCAATCCAAGCAGGGTTTACACACTCTATGAAACACAATCCTTTCCGCGATGACGCCATAGTCTATATAAATTAAGTTTCAGAGTTCCATAGAATGGTCAGAGAGTGCAAAACCTGCAGAACATATGTACCTCGATGATTTCAACACAATCTGCATAGGAGATTGAACTCCACCACTCTCGCATCTGAATTATCTCCGTCTCCGAAACAAACCTATTCTACATCCTTCGATTACGATGGTTTGGGCTTGATACATTTCGAGAACTAATGCTTGCAGTTCTTAAAAGTCTCCGAAATTCTGGTAAGCTGATCTTTCCATCTTTGTCAATATCGGCTTCCTCAAGCAAAGGATCAATGGAACCTCTCATACCGGTATGCTATAAAGCCAAGAAAACAGTAATATTAGTTGCAGTAGTATTACTAACAAAACGGATGAATCACCAATTTAGTCCCTAAAACTATAGAGGCCATGCAGTTTATTCAAAAGGAGAGAGTTTATCATAAAAAATGTTCGGGGAAATTGATAAAGACATGAGACGAACCATTCTTAGTTCCTCCGGAGTAATATAGCCATCCTTATCTAAGTCGAATTTCTCAAAAGCAGCCTGTGACCGTTGCTGCCACTTTTCAGAGTCATGTTCCTCCAATTGATGCACATGTAATGTAGCTGCTACAAACTCGGGGAAATCTACTAATCCATCTGTGTTGCTGTCAATCTGCCAACACACAAGACAGCGATTTATATTAGTTCTATCGGGAAAAACATGGCCATGTCCATGAATGATTAGGTGAAGCAACATATATCATCATTAAATATTTTTTATTTTCTAAGGGAAGAGAAAATAACATCACAAAGTACCAAAGAAAATTTATATTTTTCAAATTTTAATAAGTGGCATAAGTGGCCAGCAAATATTAAAGGTGCTGCAAAGGATCTTAGATACTAACCGCTTGCAATATCTCTAATACTCGAGATTCTTTCAACTTCCACGGAAGATCTTTAGCAAGAGCCTGCAAAAGCTTAACATTAGGCCAATGCATGCAGGGAAGACTATATTAATGAGGTTGATGAATCGCTAACAGAAAAGAGTGGTGTGTTTTGATTTATGGGTTACCTGTCTCATCTCTTCAAGACTAATAGAGCCATTTTTGTCCACATCTATTGCATCAAATTGATCCTTTAGATCAGAAAACTCGCCTTCGCCAAGTGTGCTAGCCAATGCCTGCAAGATAACCCAGTAAACAGAAAATCAACATCAAACAAGTTCAGTTAGCTTGCAAAGACTTGAATTAACGTGTCTTCTTACCCTCAATGCAAATTGTTTCAATCGACTATATTTCACAAACTGTCGCATGTTGTTCAGGACAGATATATCAACCGGAATCTCGGATGCCTCTCCTCCTTCTCTAACCCATGGATGTGCTGTAAATATCAGAATTCACCGATACAACTAAACATTAGGGTATAGCTTTGTTTAAAATATGTTATGAAAAGTAAATGACAAATTTATACGTGTTTAAGTCTCAGTTCTTTGTTAAATTGAGAAAACTCTGTAAGGAAACAGCATTTAGAATGATTGCCAAGTCTAAAGGAAACAAAATCTATTAGAAAAATCAACTGCATTAATTATGCAACCAAGCATGGCTGAAAGATTAACAGAAATAACTGGGCTGGTTGTAAGGGCATTTAGGCCCCGTGTTAATTTTGGAAACGACTACCAAAGTATTCTCTACCTTCTTTTAGGGAAAATAATTAACACTTAAATTCAGTCTTTAAAATGAAATATGCTATAAATTCATTGCTAAATATACACAATTTTCAGTCTAGTTCGTCATTAAGTATTATTGAACACCATAAATTTGAGCAGTAACAAATGTAATTATTTTGAGAAAATGAAACTAGATAACATGATAAACAGCCTTCTCATTATAAGAAATATGTTGGAAACATACATAGAGCCTGAGCAGCAGTTAATCTTGCCCGAGGATCTTTTACCAACAATTTCTTCACAAAATCTTTCGCAGCATTACTTATGGTTGGCCATGGTTTCCGCCGGAAATCAGGCTTGTTCCGTAAGACCTGCATATGATGTGATCATATATTAAACGTAAGCAAAATATTATTTATTGTTCTTTAAGTGAAATGCCAAAGACTTATTCATGTCCTCAAAATAATATATAGAAAATCAAACATAAAAAACAGGAAACTCAAAATGTTGCAAGAATTAATTGTACCTCCTTGAAGATGCCATCCTCAGTCTTATCCCAAAATGGCCGTCTTCCGCAAAGCAATATGTATGTAATCACACCAATACTCCATACATCTGATTCAGGGCCCGACTTCCGTTTCAAAACTTCTGGTGCGACGTAGTAGGCACTTCCAACAATATCAGGAAACCGCTTTCCTGAAGTTCATTTTCAAAGAGATAGAACTAGAACTTTTAAATAAAGATCGCAAGAACATGTCTGATACATAGGGGCATAAAAATGAAACAAATCAATCAAATGATTAACATAAATAGTTTTCCTCACCAGGTTTTATGAAATCAGACAAACCAAAATCAGTAGCCTTTAAAGCTGAATCGTCTTTACTTGATTTGAAAAGAAAATTCTGCAGTACACAAAAAGGAAAACATTTTTTTTTAATATCTAGTAGTATAACTGGACATTACTTAAATATGCCAGTGAACTTGAATGCACCTCTGGTTTCATGTCGCGATGTACCAAGCCATGCAAATGACACTGAGCTGCAACCTTCAGCATCTGCCTTACAACCACTGCAGCATCCTTTTCAGTATAACGGCTGTCCTTCCTATAAAAGAAGAGATAAAAAAAATCTAAGTTTCAGGTACAAGAAAAAAACACATTGCTGAACACAAAAGGCTAGCCGGCAATAATATTTTGGAATCATCATTCATCATTGATCCTGGTTCTGAAAATTTGTGAAGTTGTAGACATTCCATAGAGCCAACTAAACATTTTAGGGGAAAACCAATCACAATCCAAATCGAACATAACTTACTTGCTCAATATCCGGTCTAGTAGTTCTCCACCTTCGCATAACCTAATCATGTAGCCAAGCAGTTTACGTTAATAGACATATATAGAAAGGAATAAAATGATAGATATAGTAAAGACAACGCAAATGGTTTGATAAATCAGCCGTCAAAATATGTATCCAGAATTTATTACAGTTAGATACTGCTTGGAATCATATGTACACAATGAAACAGCATAAAAATAAAGAAAATAGGGGGCGGGAAATGAACTTACTCCATAACTATGTACACATATGAATCATCCTCAAAAGCATTATAGAATTGAACCACATTTTCATGGCCTGTAAGTTCTTTCAATATTTTGACCTCTCTCTTTACATCTTCAACAGCTATAGGGAGAACCATCTGCCACAAAATTCAACAATTTAATCATAAAAACTTTTGTATGTAAACAAAACAGAGCAAAAACAATAAGAATTACTAAAAAGAGCTCGAGAATCTATGAACTTAAAACTCAGATTACACATTTATTTAAAATCCATTGCATTGCAGGCATTACAACACTAACCAAATCCCAAATTACTAGACCAATCTTTTACTTAAATTCGCATTACATTACTCAATCTAGCATTAATAAACACTATCATAACCTTCCTCGGAGGAAGCCCCAACCGAACTGAGAAAGAAACTAGAAAAAATGGAAATGGTTTTAACTTTGCAACATAAATTTTTTAAGGTTTCCGCATCACAGCTACAATTATATCCGCATCGACCACATTTGTTCACAGTTTCCCACAATGTCAAACATCGCAATGCAGCCGCAATTTAAAACCATACTACACCCAAATGGCTTGATATACAAGTTACATAACAATTCAATCATAACCAGTCAAGCTTGTCTAAGTCAACACCAACCAAAAGACATAGATGCAGAGTCTAAATCACCATGCATTGCAAAAACAAATCTTTACACAAATGAAAATCAAAATTTTCATCTTTATCATCCATATCCTATCCCATAATCCTAAACAAATCCAAACATATAACAAAAAATGAACAACCATTCATTGATTAATTCTCCATCACAAAAACAAAAACCCAGAAACAAAATCTCATGAATTGTTCCAAAACCACAAAATCAAAACATTGATCTAACAGAAGAAAATCATGAATAATGATTACCTTAGCTTTCTCAAGTCTCTTAACAGCAACACGATCTCCATTAGATTTATCAATTCCAACATAAGTATAACCAAATTGTCCATGCCCCAATAATTTCCCAAGAGAAAATCTCTTATCAAAATCTTTCTCATAACCAAAATCCGTTCTTTTTCCACACGGAACATGCCTAGTACTAACTTTATCTTTAATCCTTGATTGTTGAGTTTTCTGTTGAGATTTCTTTTGGGTTTCTTCTGAACCTCTTCGTCGTTGATTTGAGCTCTGTACTTGATGTTTCCGTGTCGCCGTCGTCGCCGTCGCTGTCGCCGCCGTTGTTGTTGTTACAGCGTTTTCCGTTTTCTTTGATGTTTTTGAACTCCTTTTACGGTTTTCATTGTTTGTTGTGTTGCTATTAGAACCGCTAACTACCTTTGAAGAAGAAAAACATATACCCATGATGTTTTTTTTGTTGTTGTTGATGATGATGATAACGATGATGTTTGATCAAAAACAAATGAAAATTTTCAATACTATAGAAAAAGAAAATTTATCATTCATTGATAAATTAAGAGAGAGAATGAAAGCGTGTGTGAGTTGTAGAGAGAGAGAGAGAGAGAGAGAGAGAGAGAAAGAGGGAGGAAATGGGCAGAGACGACGAAGAAGGGAAGAAGAAGGAAAATGGTGATGATGGTCAAAAGAGACTTTTTTGTTTTTGTTTTGAGAGAGATAATTAAGATTAATTAACAATAATTTCATATTTAGAGTTTTATATTAATGTGATTAGGAAATGAAACAGAAACAAAAAAATTGAGTTGTTTTTTTTTTTTTGACTAAATTACATTGTTGTAATAAAATAAAAAAGAACAATAGAGTTGCCAAAAATAATGTAATATAGTTGTGTAATTTGTGTTTTTTTAAAAAGTTCATACTTCAACTAGTTGTTGTCACATTCTCATGTTAGCTTTTATATGTAATAATCATAAAAATATTGTACTATGATGACAAGTTAACAATTCTTATTTCTGTTTTTAAGTCTTAAGTTTATTACTCTCCATTTATTTATTTTATTTTTATCATAAGTCTTAAGTAATTGGACACCACACTCTTACCCAAAACCTTAAGGTATTGGGTTTATGGTCTTTCTACTTATAAAGTGTTCAACCTCCACTTTTCTAAGCAATGTGAGACTTACTCACACTTGCCACAACATTCTCCCCCTCAAGTGTGAGTCTTCATTCATTATGCTCTCCCTCAAGCGGAAGCTTTTCCAACAATCCAATTACTTGTACCGCCGTTCCACTTGCACACGGGACCCGCCGCTTGACCACACCATTGTCAGGAAGACTTTCGACACAAGGAGCCCGATCTATAACCATCGGCTCTGATACCACTGTTGGGTCATCGAGGGGGCAGCCGGGGGATCATCCACATTGGGTTCAAGAACAACGATATAAGAGTCAGACACCACACTCTTACCCAAAACCTTAAGGTATTGGGTTTATGGGTCTTTATTACTCTCCATTTATTTATTTTATTTTTGGAGGGAGTGAAGATTTTAGGCAATTTTTTTGCTGATGTAATGAGTATGAACAGTTGGGGTCAGACGGTTAAAAAAGTTTAATTGAGCATTTTTAGGTAAATAGTGTTAGAGGATATTTGGTAGATAGAGGGGTATAGCTCGTTATGGGGTGGACAGAGGTAGGTTGATAGCGAGAGGGAGGAGAGAGGGTCGTTATGGTGGAGGGAGATAGTGAAAATTCGTGATGGTGTAGGAGGGTTAGGGGGTGGATGGTTTGAACTTTGAAGAGAGTGTTGTGAAAAAGGTGAGTGACGGGACATATACTTTTTTTTGGACTGATGTTTTTGGTTGGATGAGATTCCTTTGTGTAAGATGTGTGGGCGCTTGTTCGATTTGCCAGAGAACAAATCGTGTACGGTTGCCGAGATGGTTGCCTTAAGGTGGAAGGCAGTGTGACGGAGACAAGTGTGAGTGTGGGAGGAGGATATGTTGAGAGAGTGTCAGATGTTATTACATAACTTTATCCTTCAACAGGTTAATCAGTTCATAGTGTGTTATAGCTTTTGACCTCACAAAATTCGATTATCTTAGATACAACTGAAGATTCTATTTGACACAAACAAACCCCTTGAAGATTTCTACATGAGTATGTTTCAAAAATCTAACTCAATTGATACGGTTATTTATATTATATGTAGGGATCATAATTCAAATTTTGATAATGACAATTATGAGTTTGCGGTACATTTTTTTCTTGATAACAATAATGATGAAGTTTGAGCTTTGAGATTTACTCAACTTGCATGATTTGCGGTACATCAATTTTTGAATATTATATAATTAAGTCTCTCTGTTGTTTTTCTTCTTTTTAAAAAGGATTAAGTTATTATATTTTACTCAAAATATTCATAAATTAAATAACATTATTTTGAATATTCTTTAGCTTGGATGAATTATTCATTTTTTCCCCATAGATAGATACTAAGAATCTAAGGCACCTAAGCTAAAATATTTTGAGAAAATCAAACTCCAACAACATTCTTTTATAGGAATAAAACCAAGTCAACCACTTAATATGCTTCTCCATATATGTTTAATATAACTTGACATGTTTAGCCTTTATGAAATCATAACAAAACATGATATATGAGTGCCCATAAGGACAAGATTAGGGGTAGGGTTGTTCCTAAAATTTTGAAGACTTATACAAAATTGGTATAGAGATGTAATGTAATATAATATAAAAATAGCAATCCTTCTATTATTTTTGGGGTCTATATTGAGTTGTGAAATAATGTTATCTTTCTTAGGAAATAGGAACCCACTTCAAAAAAATAATTAGAAGATAACAGTCAACAGTGACCAACAAATAATGAAATGAAAATTTCTCACCATTATTATAAAAGAAAAAACAAGTGAATTTTGTATTTTTTTTTTCTTGACGGAATGTGAATTTTGTATTTTTGTTCCTTCATATTGTATAATGTGTATGCTTATTAGTATAAGTGTACTAACAAAAAGTCACCAAATAAAAACAGGTGTACTAACAAACTAATCAAATTTTTTAGTGTAATAAACACCCACCATACATACACATTGAATACAGTAGTACTTACTTTATTGCATTATTTATTGCATTAATTAAACATGCATGACTTATTAATGGATCTATACACATTTATCCATCCATTTAATTTTTCAATAGTCAATGAGTGGAGTCGACGATTGTCTTAGTTACAGTATCTTCTAGGTAGCTTAGACACACTATCAATGTGTGATCATTAGAGCTGGCTATATGAATTGAAGTTTGTGGGTCAACTCGTTTAACCTGCAGCCCGCGCGGATTTAAATCTCTTTTTTTTACTCGTTTATATTTTGACCCGTGTAGATTGGACCGTTAAAACCGCGGGTTATACAAGTTAAATGATCAGCGGGTTCGCGGGTTGACCCGTATAACCCACCTTTATTATTTTTTTAAAAAAATTAGTTAATTCTATACAATATATTAATACAGTGCTATTTTTTGTGAATCTGTTGATATATAGAATTTTATGTTGTACTTTTAATATTGGTTTGGACTATTAAAGTTACTTTTAATAATTATTTTAACAAGACTATTGAAGTTTTTATTAAATATAATTTGTGTTTATCTTATGTATTTGAGTACTATGGTGTAGAGAGAAAGAATTATAATGTGAACCTGTTAAATTTGATTTTGATTTCATTACTTACAAAAAGAAGATAGATAAATTTAAAAATGTCACAATTTTTGTTTTATAGTATCAAATATTTAGTTTTATTTAAAAAAGTGATTTTTTTCTTATAATATGTTTATATTTAGTGAAGGGTTTGTTCACCCCGTTTAATATGCAGATTTATGCGGGGCGGGTTAAACGGGGCGGGCTAGCCCGCATACCCAACTCTACTGGTCATTTAGTTTTTGTTATAAGATATTGTGCCCGTTTGTTATAGTTTTTTTAAAAAAATAATCACTTATTTTAAAAAATTAATCACTTTTAAGAAAATAACATCCGTTTGTTATAGCTTTTAAAAACTGCTAAAAATAATCAGAATCTGAAAATAATCTAAAAACTGCTAAAAATCTAAAGCTGATATTAGTAGCTTATTTTTATATATTTTTTTTAGAGGAAAGAGAAAACACGTGTCAAAAAATTTTAGACAAAAATATCCCTAAATTTATTCTAATATTCCAATAATATCTAGTTTAAAATTTATAGGATTAATTTGTTATTCATAGAAGATAAGATTTATAGGATTATTTCTTTACCAAAAAAAAAAGAAGATAAGATTTAAAAATTTGTTTTCTTTGTAGCTCTATATAGAGTTATAAGGTTATAATGAAAAATAAGAACTTGAGTATTATTCGTATAACAACATATTTAAAAATCACCTTATTCTGATAATTGTCCTTTATAGTAATTTTATTATACAAAATCACTTTTATATAGTTGCATCCAAACAAGTTAAAGATTTATTTTTATAAAAAGTAATTTTTTTTATAGGTAAACAAACACAAAATAGCTTCTGATTTTTTGTAAAATCTATAAAATATAATCTCTAATTACTTAATGTCAAAATCACTTATTTTTTAATTTGTAACAAATGGGCCCATTAAAACATCAAATGATAACTGACAAAAACAAAAAATGAGATGATAAAATATGACACTACCTTTGCTTCATACAAAGTGTCATTTAACACTTTTAATTTGTTCTAATACTAACATTAATTTGTTCTAATACTAACATGTGTTTCATATAAAATATTTTATTTTGGCACAAAAAGAAGTTTTTATAAATAAAAGGACAGAAAAACAAAAAGAGAAGGGGAGCATGCACCAATATTTTCAAGAAAGAAAGTAACAAAAGCAACAAAAGAAAAACAAAGGCACTTCCTTTCTTTTAAACGGGTATTATGAGCGTGAACTCTTTGCGAGTTCTTTTTTTTAGTCGACTTAGACACAACCTCGATAAAATTTATGATAATTTAGTTTTTTTGTTATAAAATTGGATTATACAAACGTGTTATGAAAGAAATATATATGTTAATGCATCTAAATATAATATTTTACATTAATAGTATAAAAAATATTAAATTGAATCCACAAATTCCAAGATAATATTTTTACATTTGGTACTTAACATGTGTATTTTTCAAAAAAATATTGTAATTTTTCTTATTATTAATATTTCAGCGTCTATTTTTTTTGACAAGAATATTTCAGCGTCTATTAATCTCTTGATATTTAATGAAATGCAGTGGACTTTCGTGTAATAAAAAATAGAGGTGTTTACTAAAAAGTAATTATTTTTTATAATAAGAATTAGAGACTATAGTAGAAATTAGGAGTTGTGCATTGAAAAAATATATATAAAAATAAGACATGCGTTCCAACAAAGAATGTGCATAAAAAATGGATATAAACAAGTCCACAGTAGCACACTATTGGTTGATGAAGATGATAAAACAAAACCTTGCCACACATCAAACCACGTGGTCATGAATAATGATTTTTTTTAATAAAAGATAAAAGATGATATTGATGTGAATGATTCTTAAGTCAAGCTCTTCCGACCAATCCTATGTATGTTTGGTGAAAAGTAAACGTGATTTTAGAGGTATAATTTGATTTTTTATTAAATGAAATAAATAAATAAAGGGTCTTGTTATTGTGTATCTTAATTCGAGCATTTAAAGAATTCAAAAATAAAATTATTGTATTTAAAAATTTAACTATTTGAATTTTGAAAAGTTGAATATACAATTTTTGAAAAAAATATTTTTATATTAAGTTGTTTATCATACGTGCTTAGATCACATGTTAAGTTTTGTTATAAATAAAATTAAAGATAGGGGACTCAAATCTCAAATCCAATCTACTAAGTTGCGCCGATGGTACTTCGTAGCAAATTTGATAATCTCATCAACATTGCATGATGGTAATCGAAAATTAATTCGTAAGTCACTTCGAATTCAACTGTCATATAAAAAAAACACATGCAATTATATATATACAATTCTTAAAACACATTTTTGAAAAATATATTCATAAAATACAAAAATATACAATCTCATTCATGAACTAACTTAATTGTCAAAATGTTTGAAAGTACGCTCTCACCGAAAAACTGGCGTAATATTTTTACTATGCCATCATAACATGGCCGGTCTAAGTAGACTCATTTCATTGTTCATATCAAAACGTATAAATCAATTTTGAAATGTCTAAAGAATTGTTTTTATTTTTAGCACGAGTTTTAATTTATTTTATACATAAATAAATTTGATGTTGATGTAAAGTAGAGATTTTACATTAACAATGTGATTTTAAGTCTAAAAATTCAACAATGTAGCAAAATATCTGAATAATATTTTATTTAACTCATTCAAAACTAATTTTGTCTCACTTATGGACCTTAAACTTTACAAAAGCTTGACATTCAATGATAAATATTGATATCCTTATTTAGTCCTAACCAACATTGGAAAATGAATGACACATCTTCATACCCGACTAATTTTGACAAATTGCCACAACCCAACAATCTATAACTCTATAAGTATAACTAGACAAAGCCAAAAACGACAAAGATCCATTTAAGAGCACATGAACACATTAAACACTACAATATAATAATAATAATGAAATAAAATCTCTAACTAAGCAAGAATCCCATCCAAAGGGTTTAGCTCCTCTAACCTTGAGAGGATACACGCAGTTGCATTTTGTGATGGTTATTGGAATATGTGGGATGTGACTATTTTTTTTTTTTTTTGAAATGACAAATTTTATTGATCAACTCTTTAACAAGAAGTACAAGAGAAGATAAGATACAAGAGCTAAAAAGATAAAAAGAAGCTCCCTTGCAACCCAACTAAAGGGGGGCCAAAACCAAAGTCACCACCACACGGACCACAAGGAGAGCAAAGAACTAATACGCCCGGAAGCCACCCTCAGCGAGATATACAATCTCCAGGGTCCCAATTCCATTCATAAAACAAGCACGGAGACATTTTTATTTTGGCTAGACTCCATTTCCAACTCAACACTTTTATCTCATCCACCACATCCTTAGTATTGTGAGTTCCATTAGCAAAAATCATGTCGTTTCTAGCTTTCCAAATCGACCAAAGTGTTGTATGCCAAATCATCAAGAAACCTTGGTGGATTTTGTTATTTTCCGCCGCACTCCTAAACACTTCAAAGAGCACCATAAGATTTTGGGGAATAACAATCACCACTCCGACCCAACTAAATATCTCATTCCAAATAACCATGGCTTTTGGACAATGAAAAAGAGATGAGTCGCGGTTTCGACAACCCCAACACACCCTACACAATCTCTAGACGCCTCAGGAGCAAGAATATGACGATAATCAAGGTTACTTCTAGTCGGAATCTTGTCATAAAACAATTGCCAAGAAAAAGCAATGACTTTCAACGGAGCCGGACTCTCCCACATTTGAGCAAAAACCAATGCTTTACTTGGATCTAGAACATCCCCCGAGAGGAAAACATTAGCAAGATAGCCATACGCCGAACGAACCGAAAAAGAACCATCAACATCCGGGACCCATCTCCAACAATCCTCCTCCCTCGACAAATTCACCGGCTCCAAAAGCACTAACAACTCTTCAAGAAGATTTCCTTCCCATTGGAATAAATTCCTCCGCCAAGAGAAAAACCAATTCCGGGCACCCAAATCTCCCTCAAAAAATTCATTTACCAAACTATTCTTGTGGTTTGAAAGAGAGAACAAACGTGGGAAAAGGAAAGCGAGGGGAGCATCTCCAATCCAATGAGACAACCAAAAGAAAGTAGATTCGCCATTTCCCACTCTCCGCACAATGGAGTCTACTAGCCAATTTGTTGAAGAAACCGTCTTGTCCAAAGCACAAATATCCTTCCACCACTTGGAGGCCGACGCCGGGATTCTATGATTGCTCCAATCCACAAAGTCCACTATATGCTTCCCATATTTTGCAACTAACACCTCCTTCCAAAGTGGCAACCCGGGTTGGAGAAGACGCCATCTCCACTTCGCCAAAAGGCTAAGATTTACTAATCTAACATCACGCACTCCAAGCCCACCTTGATTTTTGGCTTTACAAACAACCGACCACTTCACCCAATTTATCCTATTTCCTCCGCGCACACCCCCCCCCCCCCCCCCCAAAGGAACCCGCGTTGGATTTTAACCACTTCCTTCCACACACTTACCGGCATCTTCATAAAAGAGAGATGGAAATTTGGAATGGCATTTAAAACCGCATTAATAAGCACAATCCTACCTCCAAGGTTAATATGCTTATTCCTCCAAGATAGAAGCCGCTTACGAAGATGCATCAAAAGAGGTTCCCAAGTAGACACTTTCATCGGACTCGCCCCAATCGGAAGACCAAGATACTTAAAAGGAAATGATCCAAGTCTACAATTAAGAAAACTACAAGCCATCTCCAACACGGCGGGCGAAACGTTAATTCCCAATAAACAACTCTTCCAAAAATTCACTTTCAACCCGGATGACATTTCAAAACCTCGAAGGATGGCTTTAAGGGTCCATAAATTGCTCACCGAAGCCTCTCCTATACACAAAGTGTCATCCGCATATTGAAGGTGCGAGATAATCACCGAATCTCTATTCAAAGAAAACCCCTTGAAGAGTTTTAAATCCACCGCCTTCCTCATCACACCACTAAAGCCCTCCACAACAAGCAAGAAAAGAAAAGGGGCTAGAGGATCCCCTTGTTTAAGTCCCCTTTGGATATTGATTTCCGACGTAGGAGACCCATTCACTAGAACCGACAAACTACCGGCAAACACGCACGCCCTCATCCACGCTATCCACTTAGAACAAAAACCAAATCTTCGAAGCATATATTCAAGGAAACCCCAATCAACCGAGTCATATGCTTTTTCAAAATCCACTTTAAAAATCATACACTCCTTCTTGGACTTCTTTGCCAACTCCACCACTTCATTAGCTACCAACACACTATCAACCAAATTACGACCTTTTATAAATGCCGATTAATTGGAAGCAATTAACAAATCCATCACCTTCGCAAGTCTGGAGGCTAGAACTTTGGCTATGATTTTATATAAGCAACCAATAAGAGAAATTGGCCGAAACTCGGATAAAGAGGACGGGGAGGTAACTTTCGGAATCAAAGTAACAAAATAGGACAAGAAACTCTTCGGAAGGCAAGCGTTTCCGTGAAATTGATCAAACAAAATTCTCATGTCTCCTTTCAACAAATCCCAAAACCTTTTCACAAAAGCGAAATTAAAGCCGTCGGGCCCCGGACTTTTATTCCCATCACTATTTTTCACCGCCAATTCAATTTCCTCCATTGAAAAAGGAGAAATAAGCCCGTCGTTATCACCATCCGAAAGAGAGGGAAAAACAACCCCTTCGAGCTTTGGGCGGACTCTAGGGGATGCCGAGACATGGTTCTCAAAATAGGAGGAGACCGCCATTTTGATATGATCCGGAGAATCTAACCAATCATCATCAACTTTTAGCGCCGAAATAAAATTCAACTTACTTCTATCTTTCATACAACCATAGAAATATTTGGTATTAGCATCTCCCTCTTTCAACCACTTATTACGCGACCTTTGGAAAACAAGAGTTTCTTTACCTTTAAGAGCCCCCCATAATTCACCAAACATCGCTTTTATTTTCTCAACTTCCTCATTCGACAACCCAATATTCTCTCCTTTAGCATCTAAAGACCCAATCTCCGCCATCAATCCTTTAATTTTCTCCTCTAAACCTCCATACTCAATCTTATGCCACTCTTTAAGGGCATATTTAAGCCCTTTCAATTTTTCTTTAAAGACAAAGCCCATCCATCCTTCCACTATATAATTCGCCCAAAATGACTCAACAACTTTGGAGAACTCCTTATTTGCAAGCCAAAAGTTATTAAATCTAAACGGTTTTGGACCCCAATCAAACCGCGAATACTTTAGAATTAGAGGACAATGATCCGAGATGTCTCTAGGAAGAGCCCATAGGGTACCACCACCCCACTCACTTCAATATCCAATCATCCGATATGAGAATCTTATCGATCCTACTCATAGCCCTCCCACTTGCTTGATACCACGTAAACTTTCTCCCAAGAAGAGGAAGGTCTACCAATTCTAGCTCTCCAAGAAAACTCCCAAACTCAACCATCTCCACCGTTGGAACATCACCGTTACCACTATGAACACCATAACGCTCCTCTATTGATAAACAACTATGAGTCTACTACTGCTTAGTTATAAGAATCATATTTGTTTTCTTTTTTTCTTTAGCTTATAAGAATCATATAATTCACATGTGTTACACGTTTTTTTTAATTGATATGGTTGATGGTCAATCATGATACTTATCAGTCAATTGCTAATTCGTGATGTTTCATGTACAATAGTTTAATTTAAAGAGCTCTAGATTTTTATTTACATTTGCAAGATTTTGTTTTGATGTTACTATCTCTTTAAAAGACCTTATTTAAATTGCTTTACATTCACACATACACAAGAGGCACATCAAGGAAAAATTTACATCGATTGAGAAAGATGTTTTAGGTTCTCTAACGTGAAGCTTTGGAACCATGATGACAATTTGTATTTTCTCTCAATATAATACCAAGGAACTGATCGAGTTAGAATCGACATTGGTAAGAAATGTTCAAGGTATCTATTTAAACTTGATTCATTCGAGGATCTTTGATGAAATCACGGCGTGCATGGCTGTACTCAAGGAGGGAGATGTAATATTTAATTTAGCTATTCCATAGTGTTATTTGTGTCTAATTTTTGTTTGTAATTTATGCATTTATATTGTTGTTGATCTTAATTGTTACTCGTATGAATTATGTTGCGTATGTTATTGAAAAGTTCATGTATTACTCATCAATTATATTTCATACATATTCAAACCCTAAAATGCAAACTAGGTTCGAACTCATACTCTATGAATCAAACATAGTTTTTTCTCTCAAAAATTACACGTTCGAACCCTAGAATTCGAGCTTAACATTTATAAAAATACAGAGGTGCACAAGAAGTGTAGGAGAACGAAAAGAAAATCCCCACATCAAGACCCTAGCATACCCCATGGACCCATTCTCTAAACAAAGAATGGGCCTTACACTCTAACAACCCAAACTAATGGCCCAAATCCAAAACCTAGAAACTAACGGCTACTTCCATTCTGGGAAGTGCGCAGGCCCCAACGGTCACATTCATCATTCTATTCTATAAACTCTATAAATAATTTTACCCTAATCCCAAATATTCATCACTAATCAATCGATTAATTCTCTTTTTCTCTGTGCAAAATTCATACAAAGCTTTTAACTTTTTGTATTGCTTAATCTTCAATCGTTTTCAATTTCAATGGAAACTCCATCATCCACCACAAAATTCACCAACACCATTCCACCTCCAAGTGAGTAATATTTTTTTTTTCTTTTTGTTCTTCATAAAAAAATCATATTTTTATGGCTTATTTTCATTTTTAATCATATAACTATCTTAAATAAAATTCTGGGTAGTTTTAATTCTTTAACTAATATCATTCATTTTTATCTTCTTGTTTTTATAGAAAAATTTGAAGATTCTGAAAAGAATGTGTCAAAATCAAAAGGACAACAGCAAGATCGATGTGCATTGATGGACATGACAAACGATTCACCGATCGTAGGGCTTGCCAATGGCAGTAAACTTGAGACTCCCTCCGCGAAGCAGAGGGGAAGCCGTGTTAAGAACACGCCGGGTTCTGGTGAAGCCTTGCTTAGGGGTCAAGTGAAAACCCTTATGCAGATGGTGGAAGAAGAGGCTTTGGAGATTCTTGCTCCAACCCCTCAAATTCAGAATCTTTCTGGCACTGCCTTTTCTGTTTCTCAGGTTATTTTTTCATCTTTTTATCAAAGAAAATTTCATGGAATACACAATTTTTAATTTTTTTTTTCATTATTTTTTTTTGGGATTTTTCAATTTCTTTTGAAAATGGCTTAAATATAATTTATAGAGTTTTGTGGAATTGTGTTAGTTAAGCATATAATTAACCTTAAGATATAATTTTGATGGCAGGTAGTGAAGATGGAGCAAGATAGTATTGAATATGAAAAGTGTGAGGTAACAAAGTCCTTAGATTTCTCTGAAAAATGCAACTCTGAGGTGAGTTATCATGAAGTATCAGAAGGAAGTGTTGTTGGAAGCTGCAGCATAGTAGATGATGGTGATACTATCTGGTCAATGCAAGTCAATGCATGCAACTATGATGAAGATGATGTGGAGGAAGAAAATGCTGAAGAAGATGATGAAGATGAAGAAGACTATTATGATGTTGAAGATGATGAAGAAGAAGAATATGAAGGGCTTGATGAACTGTGTGAAGGGCTAAACAACATTGGTGTGAATGAAAATGTAGTTCCAAAATTTGCTGGAAAACACACAACATTTGTTTACAACAGTGATGATGAAATTGTGAAAGAAGAGGAAGATGAAAGTGTTAATGCTGATTCTGCTAATGGTTTGCGTTTGAATGGATTACCAACACCAAAAGGGAAACACATTCGTTTTTCTGAGGAGGAGGAAGAAGAAGAGGAGGAGGGAAAATCTGCTTTGTGATTCATTGATGAAGTTTTTTTTAGTCATTTTTTGCATTGTTTGTTTCTTTTGTTGAAGACTAATGAGTGACCACAATTTTTGTGGTCTTCAAATGTTTCAATTCCAAATACTTAATAAAAATGTTTCGATTATGAAGATTTAGAAATATTCCAATTTTTTGTGATAGTTTATATGTGTTAGTGTGAATAACCAATATATTCTTGCAATTGGCTTGTGTCTATGGCTGATTTTATCTATTACATTGCCATTTGATATCATACAAATTGAGAAAAGTAAATAATTAGACACAATTATTCATATATAATATATGTGACAAGAAAGCAAAAAAATATACTTTGACACACTGAAATCCTCGTACATTGCCATTTTCTCATTTTCATTTAAACTTTATATGTCCAAGTTCAACTACATTGAAATTTTCCTCCTACTCATACAAGCATAGCCTAAAAATATCCGTGAACCTCATCGTCATGTACATTTATTATGTTAGATCGATGCAATGTATGTAAGTAACATCATTTAACCCAATGTCCAATTTATCTTTAACTTTATCAGAAAATTTAACAGTTTATGTTGGAGATTGTTGTTAGCTTTTATTTTTATTTATTTTTGTAGAATTCACGTTTTTCTTTAAACAATTATTTTTTTAATTATTAGGTGTTGACATGACATTTTTGTCACATAAATGACTCGTCACGTCAGCGATGATTTGGTCAAAATTAGATTCAGCAAAAGAGGCTAAATAAATATAAGGGGTTAGAAGTGCTATTTTGAAATATAGAGGCCAAACTCACAAGTTTTTGAAACATAAGGGGTCAAAGTGCATATAGCCTAGAATTTTAGGTGTTAAAAGTATTATTGTTGGGATTAATTTCATTAAAAAATATTTAGAGCTATAAGCAAGAGTTTATTGGAGACTAAATAGATAAATTTGAGAAAATATTTTTTTTCTGTGTCCAATCAAATGAACCAAATCTCTCTTTATAAACAAAATAATTGATAAATTTTGGTGAAAATAAAATAAATTTTAATTTATTATAAAATAATTGATCCCAAATAGTTATGATGAGATAAAAATATGAAAATCACAACTAATAAGATTTGGACAAGTGTTTTAAGTGGCCCCTACTCCCTACTTATTCACCATGTTTAATTTTTTCAACCTCCAACAATCCACCTCACTTTCAACACACCATACAACACTTTATTACAACAACTCAATTATTTAATATTTTTTCAACACCCCCATTGTAAGTTAGACCACTTAAAGATGTGTTAAATTTTTATTCAACTATTGAATATTATTGAATATGTACAATGGAGGATGGATTGGTTGTTGAAAAATATGTGGATAAATTGAGATTGAAAGTTTTCAACCCGTTGAAACCACAAGTGGATGGGGGAGAGAGTTGGTCACCTTCTTACACTTGTCAATATTTTATTGGTTGTTGTGATTTTTAGTTTTTTATTTCATCGTAATCATTTGAGATCAATTTTTTAATAGTAAATTATTTTTTTTACATCAAAATTCATCATTTTTTTTGTCTATAAATATATAAATAGACAAAAAAAAAAACAAATTTTTCTCTCTAATTTTTCCATTTAGCCTTCAATAAACTTTTGTATCTTTAAACATCTTTTTAGTGAAATGGATTCCAACAATAACCCTTTTAACACCTAAAATTCTACTAATTATCATTTCAACTACCCAAATCCCAACAACTATATATTTCATAATGAATCTTCCAAGCAACAAGGTCCCCAAAATATACCAAATTATGAACTTCCTTCAAATTTCATCATGCCGTCTTCTAATCCAAATTATCGTTTACATTATGGATCAATGATGTCTTATTCATCTCAAACACCCCCTTATTATTCTTTACTCCAATGAAAAATGAAAATGTTCCGAATGTTGGACTTGATGAATTTCATGAATTTTCAACACAAATGGCTCTTCATGGCATGAGCGCTGGTCATGAAGCCACTCCAAATGCAAAAGATTCAACTACTGCTCGCTAAAAAAATTCCAACTAGGTCACTTATTAAATTTGGTTTTAATTAATGGATAAATTAAATATTAAACAGACAATGTTGTTAGGAGAAATAAAAAAAGTGATTCATATTAGGGTCAAATTGTTGATTACTATGATGAACAATACTCATTTGATCCTCCCCATGATTCATATTGTACTAACTAAGTTATGTGTGTTTCATTTTAAGTACAGTTAAAGTGATTAATCAAATGCAAGTAAGTTGGAGAATGAAAATTAAAGTGATTAATCAAATGGTACTCGTAAAAAAAATAATCAATTAAAGTTGTATGGAAAATTAAACGCGCCCATTTTTTTTCCTCTAAGCGACAAAAGGAGTAGTATATGACATGCAAGTTGCAACATAGACTGTGCTCCATCTAGAGTGCGCATAGAAGTCAGGTTGTTCATGGTTGGAGACTAATTTCAACTACTACCTTCACTAGCACTCCATAAGTCTGGTATTGGTTTGATTAATGATTATAGTATGTTCAGTTACCTTTGTATATACTTCATCCGTCATAAAATAAGTGTCATAGTTGATCAGTTCATGTTTGTCAACGCACAACTTTGATCGTTAATATTTTTAATCATATATCTTTAAAAATTATAAAAGTTGTATATCATAAAAGTACTCATCGAGACAAATCAAATAACATCTTAAATGTTAATATTTAAATTTATATATTTATAAAAAAAATACGGTCAAAATAGATTATGTAAACAGTGCAAAATGATCAACAATGACACTTATTTTGAGACGGAGGGAGTATAAAATTTAGTAACTTGGATAAAGAATGAGTTCTCTACCCTTTTATTTTTGTTAATGTTCTCTACATTTGAAGTGGAATAGTATTACATCTTTTCTCGGTGTTCTCAAATGAGTTGCAGTTGAAGAATAAGCTTCATAAAATGACATTTTTATGAAAGATGAATGATTCTCTCGATAATGATGGAATTCTTTTTAGAGTTAGAGAATTAAAATAGCCGTACACAATTCAATTTTTACCGCCGTTTAACAAATGATATTGAGTTCATTGATTATTATATTAATACACCCAATTAATCAGATAATATTAACCATCTTAATCTTAATTTATACTATACATCTGAAATGTTTAATTTTAAAATTTAAACTGTTAGAAATTTTTTTTTTTGACAAAAACTGTTAGAAATTTATATAAACTAATATATCACAAGTTGACACTTGACAAGATAGATTAGAATGTCTTGCTTTAATTTTCATTTGAAAATAACTTTTAAAGAACTTTGATTATAATAAACAGATTATTACTACTGATTTCACACAAAAAAATGATTATAATAGCATAATTTTCTAAACTCGGGTACCCAAAATCACAGGGTATAGAATAATTTGATAAGCAATACTAAATTGTTATACACATTGGTATACAAGGGTAAAACCCCAGTACATTTCCACAAAACAATGACCTCTAAGTAACTAACTCAGTCATATTCCTGTAATTAATGTTCTACAACGGATTCTAACCTTTAATTTAATAGGAATAATAAGGACCCAGTTATAGAGATTCACACTTGGGGGGGTTCAAAACAAATACTGGTAATGTTGCTACATCAGCTGGAATATGTACAAATATGTACAGACAGTAATACTGGTACATGTATGTCTTAGAACCATGGATGCCATGTCGGATCCATCATGCACAAGTTCCTTGGGTTTAAGGCAGCTTCAACCAACTCAGTAACACCCCGCTGCACAGATTGGGGTGGCTCCATCACATTCTCCTCCTATATCAATCAACAATAATTAACGTAAATACTAAACACTATGGCAAGCAAACATGTTGAAAGTCGATAAAAGAAGTTAGAAATTTTCAGTAGAAAGAGTAGAAACGTGAAAGAAAAAAAAGGATCAAGGATTGAAAGTGGAAAGGCAAGAGAATTAGGAAGAAACTTGTACAGTAGTTAGTTTTAAAAGGAAAAAAAAAATCATCCCCTTCTTCCCATTAGATTTTTCAGTAGTTATTACGAAATCAATAAACTTGTCCAGAGAATCAAATTGGATTCTTGAACTTTTGGTAGAACAACACATTGGAAAGTTGTTATATAACCATTTATCTTCCCATTCTGTCTATTTTAGCAATCAAAAAAGAAACTTGGACTTAGAATTTCCAATAATATTAGAACAAAACATAAAAAATTCAGAAAAATAAACAATAACACTATTTTAGTTACTCACCTCATCTGAAAAATTCTGAGGTGATATTCCCTTAACCCTTGCAACGACATGTTCGACATTTGTAATGACCTTTTGTTTAAAATCAACAGGGCTCATAGTACCACCGGCCGCCATAGGGGCCATGGGCATCCCAAGTGGTCTTCTCCAAGACCAAGACAGTAGCTCATCACGGAAAAACATTGCTAGATGATGCCATAGATGCTGACTTTGCTGCAATACAGCAATTTAAGAACAAAGCAGTCAATACATCATGCATTATATGATTATAACATTTAAAATATTGAAAATGTGTGTATGTGTATCAGATAAGTTCTCACTTTAGATGAAGCCACAGCTTGTGCAGCCGCACACATGGAAGATACAATAAGGCCTTCGACTCCATGGGAGAAGAATGCTTGCATATTCCTTGTTAGCCTGAATGGGACTGGCTCATTAAACTCAATCAGGCCATTTGCATCATATGCAGGATGAAAATCAGTTTGAAATATTTTTCCAGTGTTCTTTGCAAACAAAATCTTGTTGGGAGACCTCCCACCAATTTGCAGCATAAAGGACATGAAACTTGAAAGAGCCAACTGGATGGCGAATTGTTTCTTGAAAGCCCACGTATGGTTGCCACTGGGTAGGGTTTTGTACATGTACTGTGAAAAGATGTTGTCATTAACGAGGTTTTTTGTTATTTCATTATAGGCTTGCAGACGAAGATCAACAACAGCTTCTGGGGATATTTGCCCGGATATGGCCTGATTCAACTGCTCCTTGAAATAGGTTATTGGAAGATCCGCCTCTCGGTCATTCCTTGAACAATGATTCTCATAGACCTCAAGGAAAGTACTATACATCAAATCATCTTCTACCATGCGAACCTGACCATACAATTTTTCAAGCAAGATTAGCGGAACCTTATATAAGTAAGCATTGGTGTTTGAATAAAGATAAAAGAAAAACAAGAAACAATGTGCTTAATGAAAATTATTCTAACCTGGGACCAAACAGGAATAATTATTGGTGTGTGAATGCATATGTGACGGCGTCTAGATTCCTTGTGCTTCTCAAACATTTGATTCATCATACGGAAAAGCTGTAATATGCGCTCATCACTTCTAGCATTAGGAGTCAAAGATGTCTGTACAATAAAATGGCGTTGGGAACCATCAGAACCAATTAGAGTCAGACGCCGAAAACTGCTGCCATGCCTCCGTACAATTGGAATATCAGCTGCGACCCTATCCAACTTCACAGTATGATCAGGTGCAATTTCCTGCAACATAATAAAATAAATGAGAATCAGTATAGGATGCACCAAAAACTCAGGCTGACTACAGATAATTTTCATCCCAATCATTATGGTAGTATCACAGAAATATAATTAAAATAAGGTCTTTGCATTGTTTTAAAAAATAAATCCAAAAAAGTCACCTGATCAGTGAAATACTGCCCTGGAACTTCAACGTCAATAACATGAAAGTCTCGCAATACCCTACTTTCTTCTTCAAGCTTTAATACAGCTGGAAATCTGTCCTCAACATTACTCTGCAGTACATTTTTCCAGTGTTTCAACCGCTCAGTCAGTTGAGAGAGTGTAGATGGGAACGTGGCAATGCTTTCTGGATCAAGATCCCGTTCAAAATCCTGTTTGTACTCCCTTACAAAATCAACATGCTTATTTACAGCGTCTGCTGAAAAGCAAGCCCTGCAAACACCTGAGAGCTCTTTCTTGAGAGACTGAGGAACTTCTGCGGTTGTAGCTGTTGGATATTTGTAGCAGCGGTGGAGCAAAGCATTAACCACAGCCAGAAGTCTCTCCTCAGGCAGAGTGACAAATCTTGAACCAATTTCTGTTAGTAGAACCTGCAAAAGGAACCGTAATCTAGTTTAGGAAAGACATGGTTCAAATTATATTCTCAGATACACAAGTGCAATTCATACCATATGTACAAATCATTTTAATGGATGGTAGTAGTTCAATCCACTTAATCGCTACTTGTTGCAAACAAACATTAAAGATGAGCTGCTGAGAAGTAATAAAGTTTATGCTACATATACCACTCCTTTTCATGTGCCTGTGTTCTCCGAGTTGTGATTTCTTAGAATCAAGGCTAGACCTAAACCCAAAAGGCTAGATATAGAGGTGAAGATTTTTCAAAGTCTTGTAGGGAATAATTTGACCATATCATTAGTCGACGTGAGATCTCAATTCTCAACACCATTAATGTCTGCTATACAGAATCATAGGTCTGTTCAATAAATGCATACAATTTTTCATAGTTCATCCCAAGTGTTACTGCCTACCACTAATGATATAGTTCAATCCTGAGACTGAGAGGAGCCCATTTAAGAATGGAGCCAGGGGAAGTAGTGAATAGGGGGTAAGGCCACATACGTATACTGTTAGTTATACAAAAGTGAAGTAAAAACTGTAAATAAGATCACCTCAAGTTCACTGGCCAAGTTAGCGTGCTTGCCCCTAAGAGCCTCCATTATATCCTTTGCAGCATCAAAGGCACTGGCGGCTGAAGCCACAAAACCCAATGCCCCAGCACGCCTTAAAGAGTTTTGACCACCTTCATTGAGGTTTGCAGAACCTTGCTGCAATGGTTGGTCATTTGCATTGTGAATGTTGCTTTCTGCACTTGTGGACCTTTCAGGTTCTTGCCCATGTGAGTTTCCACCATCATGAGATCCAATTCCAGCAGACTGAGATCCTTGGTGAGCTTGAATATCAGAGGATAAGGCACTCCCACCTGGACCGTGTGCTCTTGCATCATGAGAACCTCCACCAGCACCAGAAACACTTTGCTGTGCTCTTTGCTGAGCCATTGCTATTCTTCCAAGTTCAGATTTATTGGCAACATCTCGTCGTTCCAGCAAGTATGTGCGCAGCCAATAATACAGAGCCTGACATTCAGGAGAAGAAGCTCTAGATTAAAAAAAAATTAGGATTCAAATAACTTGCAGTTGAAAAAAGAAAATAACACTTACCTGAGGGTACAAGGTTGCAATCTTCAGAAGAACAAGTTTACAGTGAGGAGCTTCTGTCCTCTGAAGGGAGAGCAAGAGCTGTGGAATCCAAGACAGCCAAACCCAATGCGGAACGTGTTCATAGTACTTATCAAATGCCCTTCCAACAGGCTCATTAGGAGTATCAAAACTAAGAAGATAAAGAACACGAGCTAAATGGCTTCTTGAATTGGATACGCCAAATTTTATACCTTGCAAGAAACAGCAGACGGCATATTCCAACCAAATTTCTTCATGAGATTCTTTGTAAGCCTATTCAAAGTAGATAGTGAATAAGTATGAAGCTCAAATTAACAGTAACAGAAAGTAAAAGCCTGAAAAATATAGTAGTGAATACCATATCACAATAGTTTCCCCAACTTATCCATCCTTTAGGCAGATTTTTGAAAAGACTGATTGCATTTGAATAAGCAAGATTTGCATTGTCAGAGTCATTCAATTTTAAGAAGAAGTCCCCTTTCATGCGGAAAATTTCAGCCTTGTGCTTTGCAGGAAAGTACTCCAGATTAGTGCTGTTGATCAGATTAAGACCAGCTGTAACTTCTCCTTTTGTTTCTAAATATGCCTTTGCCTGCTCAGCTATCTTAAAGAATGCTTCCTGTAAATACATAAAAAGAGCAGATCAGACACAATTAAATAATTTCCAAAACATCAGTGTTTGCTATAATTCAAAAGACTGGCCTCATCTATAATTCAAAAGGCTGTGAATAGATACGCCAAAATATAAAAAATAAGCAGTTATCTGTTAAACCTTTAAACAGAAGTTCACAACAGAGGTAGTTATCATCATACCTGTACTTCCATGGTCGAGTAGCCATATAATTTTTCAAGTACACTGACACAAACATCATATAGGCCTTGTTTGCGAGCAATATGAGCAAGCCTGTTGACAGTCCAAGCTTTGTCACGGTATCCAAGATGATGAAGTGCCGAATTTGTGGCACCAAAATCTTTGAAAGCTTCAATGACAGAATTGTATGTATCATTCCTCCACTGAAACAAATCATACCAAACAGACATATTATCCCATTCATTTGGAGTTCTTAGCCTCCATGTCTCAAGGATATCTTTCAGATCAGCATAAAGGTTTCCTTGCACGCCACCTGCTGAATTCCCAGAGAGTTTATTTCCATTGGAAATGTCTATTAGGACCCTAGCTGACTCTTGAACTTCAACTAATTGTTGGAATTGCTGTAGAAGGGGGATCCTGGAATGAACAGACATTTCTGGCAGCTGCCACCATTGTTCTAGAGCAAGATCGACCCCTTTACCTACCATGTTCTCAGCATCCCCCACACCATTTGTATTTTTTTCATGAAGAGCAAAGTATGCTTGAATCAACCGTAGTTTTGGAGTTTCTTCCACTTGAGCTTTAGGAATAACATGCTCCTTCATATATGTCCAATCAGGCAATTTCCATAGACTATCAAGCTGAATTTCATAATTCTCGACACTCTTGCCAAAATCTGCCAGTGCATCCCATTGAGCAAGTTGACTGGCACAGTATAGCCATTGCTCTTCCCACAGACACATCTCGGCCTTGGGCACAGTGTTGTTATATGTTCCTTGAGTTGCCTTCACCATGGCTTGATAAAAGAGACTTTGAGCACGGTGCCAATAACCATGCTGAACAAGAGAAAGCCCTGCCCTGGTTTCGGCAGTGATTGATCTCTTCTTCCAAAGCCCACATCTCATATCCTCTTCATTTAGCAATCTATAGAGCTCAGCCAGAGACTCACAGCATTTGGAATCATTCGGGAACAACATAACATGACTTTCCAGCAAAGCCAATGCAATGTGCCATGCATTATACGTTTTCCCAATATATTTAATGAGCTCGCTTGGCATTCTAGGTTGAGGATGGCTCAATTGAAGCCCTTCTAATAGTGCTTGCACTACATTTGGTCTGCTGGCTTGCTGCCTCTTATGGTAATCTTTAGACAGAAGTGTAATCATAGGTTTAGCAAGTGTTACTTGTTCTTCTTTCTGTAATGTAACCCAGACAATTGGAAATACTAGAACCCACAAATGGTATGCAACATTAGCATCTGTATGGGCCAACTCTCTCAACGGAGTTAATAGATCAGCAACCTGAAAAATTTGTTATCATTGTATAAGTACAAATCTGGAAAATGTCTGCCACTAACTCCAGTGCATAAAGCTTATCAACAATTTGTCAAACTAATTGGTAAAAAATGTTTTTTTATTGGAATAATTTCTTTCTATTCTATGTTTTCCGTTGATAGTTTACATGGACAGTTTTAGGCAGTCCCTGATTATAATCTCTTTCTATTCGGTGTGTGTGTACTTACTGTGAATAGCATAAACATTAAGATTTGCGTCATAATAAAATATGAGGAGGGATCCGTTGACTCCAGGAGTAACTCTGAGATGAGTAGTACTGCTTAATAACTCCTTGGATAGATCAACTCTACAAGTTTTTATGAAAGTTCTTATTGAATAGATCAATTCAATTAAAAGTTCTTATCGAATAGATCAATTCTACAAGTTTTTATGAAATTTTAAAACTATTTGATACATCATTCAATATTTTCAAATGAACGTGTATAATGATTATAATCAAACGGTTGGATTGATGAAATACATTATGAACAATGAGATATTAAACTGGAGTCAATGAATCCCCACCCATAAATATTTATAAACACATATTTTCCACCAACATCTGTTGACACATTAATGATGTAACATAATAACCTGGGCAATAAAATTTAAAATATAATAGGAAAAACCACAAATGGGATAGACAATTATTGAACTGAAAAGCTAAACATCAGTTCGTTTACCTCAAGTTTGCTCATGCTGTTAAGAAACTGAGTATGCTTAACCACAAGGGTCTCAAATGTTAGTGGACCATCCTCGGCTCCTTCAGATGCATCATTAACCTTGTGCTGCATTCCAGACATTTCAAGAAGAGAGCTTGATACCAGAAGTGGTTGCACCCTGGCAGAATTTGGAGCTAGTGTAATAGGTTTATCATCAACTAATATTGCCAAGAGAAGGTCAAGGCCTTGTTTGAGCCAGAAGACGTCACTTAAAGCTCCCCAGTCTTGAACTTGAATGATGTATTGAAGCCTGGTAAAAAGTGTTTTCCCAAGAGACTCATGATACAGAAAAAAGAACTTCTGCCTAATTTCCGGATCTCTAGCTCGTAAACCAAGCATAAACATCCTTTCTACCTTCAGGAAAACCTCTTGACGCAAGGCCGTAGGGTATCTGGAAACCAATAAAAATAAATAAACACAATACAATCCAGGCATACAACATTATTCTTAATGTGATTTACTTACTTATTTAAATCAGCACAAACGCCAAAAAGAAGTTCAAGATATTTCCTGTCCCACTCATCCAGATTACTTGGTGTGAAATTTTGTTTATCAACTTGTGAAAGCTTCTGAAGAAAAGAAACTATCTCCTTCGGAGTGAGAAAGGAACTTGATGTGACTGATGCTCCTTGTTTGAAATCATCTTCAATCCACCCTTTAATCACATCAAGTGTGCAGAGAAGCACACTGGCATCAATACCTTTCTCTGAGAGCAAAGCATTCAATATTTGAGATACAGATCGCTTGCACTCGGGAACAACCATCACTCTCTCTGTGATAAGTTTTAAGATTGATTTTAGATTTGAAATAACTGTCCCAACATCAACAGCTTGACGAGAAGACGTGACTGCTGAATCTGGATCAGTTCTTTGACCCTATCAAAATTGGACAAAATTCTTAAATAAATTTGAAAGTCGAAACAGAAAGAGTCGAGCAATAGTGGCATAGATTAAAATTGAAAAACAAACAAATCATGTAATAAAGCAAGATATGTTCTAAATCACAATGGAAATTACTTCAGGACTTTATTTAAAATTTGAAGTCAAACAAATACACATTGAGGAGACAGCAAAAGGACCTAGGAAATGTTTGAATTACCATAAAGAACAACCATGTATGATATCTAGTTAACAAAGTCAATACATCTTTGTGTGGGGTTTTATATTGGGCCTAACTCATCCTTACAAAACCAGCTTGTAAGGTGAGGGTTGCCCAAGCTTTATAAACACTGCACATGCCATATCCAGTAGCAATGTGGGACTAATTCCACATCCCTTCACAACCAACACAGAGGGTGTTGGAGGCTGCAATACAGGCAACCCAAAAGCCGCAATTAGGCGGCTTGCGGAGAACCGCAATGAAGGCACAATTTCCAACAAACCCCCTCATACTCGGACCCAATGGGCCTAAAGCGTGGACGATGTGGGAAGCTCAACAAAAGATCTATGATGTGCTCTGATACCATATGGGGTTTAATATTGGGTCTAACTCATCCTTACAAAACCGACTTGTAAGGTGAGGGTTGCCCAAGCTTTATAAACACTACATAGGCCATATCTTTAAGCAATGTCAGACTAAATCCACCCTTTCACACCCAACACAATGAAGGTGTTGGAGGCTGCAATATAGGCAAACCAAATGCCCCAATTAGGCTGCTTGGGGCGAACCGCAATGAAGGAAGAATTTCCAAGTTCCAACAGTTTGAAACCAATGTACATATCACATTTTCGTGATTACCTATGAAAGTCAGGTTGCAGGGCAGGTATTACAAAAACAAACCATAGAATTTTATATTCAAGTAGTATTTAAAAGATGAAAACCGAAATTCGTAAGTATCCTAAAGAGGAAAATTGGAATTAAATGGCGAGACTGGTATTAGACTTAGTTGATTAGTGTTAAAGTCAATTAGAGATCAATCCAGTGGTGACTTTTCTTCCCACCAACGATCAATCCGGTGGTGACTTATGTTGGTTATGAATAACAGTTGCCCAATAATTGTCAAACTTAGTTTTGAGGTTTGTAAGAAAATGTTTTATTGTAATGAGCTTAAAAATAATAAGCTTTAGCTTGAGGGGGAGTGTTGAAATCAATTAGAGATCAAACATTATGATTTGCTAGTTGTCATATCATATTATCAATTATGTTTAATTAGCATTAACTGTAATTGATTCCTATTTACATTATTATAAATACAAATAAGGTGTGCTCTGTCTAAACTAAACACAACAATACACAGATATACAAATTCTACAATTAGTACTTAGTCTACTGAGTACTGATTAGTGATAAGCTCTAATTTATTAGATAATTTCAATTATTATTGTTAACACTAACATACGATTAAATGATAATGCATTTCACGTACGAAGGAGAGAGGAGTACATAATAGATAATATATATAGGGAATAGAATCCATTAAAAAGAGGATAGTCTTGACAACTTATATTGTACATAATACACCCTCTGTCCGAATTATAAGAAGCTTTTACAAAAATATTGTGTCCCTAAATATTAGACCCTCTACATGTTTCTCTATGTTTTTATTACTCTTTTTCCAAATATACCCCTTATTAATACTATCAATTGAAATTGAAATATGAAAAGTCAATAATGAATGCATTATACAAAAAGGGTATTTTAAGTAATAGTCAATAACAAATTTTCTTAGTACCCGCGATTTTTGTTAGAGGTTCCTATCATAAATGACGGAGCGGGCAATATAAATATATGCATGTGTATTGAATACCCACACATTTTTCCTCTAGACTAGACTTTTAACTCCATAATTATTTTTCATTCTATTTTAGTTTTTAAAATAATCAAAACTGCATTTTACGCACAAACTAAAAATAAATAAATAAATAAAGAATATAGCAACATATGAGGGGAAGATCCAACATACTTGTCTTATATTAGAACCTGCAGATGAACCCATATCACGCTGCAGCCGCTGAAGAAGGCGAACCAAAACTAACGGATCAATGAAATTCCTCTGAACCTCAGTCAAGGTTTTAATGATAAGCAATAAAAAACTAATTGCACCAGCATTATTATCATCACTAGATGTTTGAGGAGCTGTGACAGTGGTAACATTTTTTTGTATCAAATCGTCAACCTTCTGGTACAACAACTTAACGTCAGGAGGGGTTGAAGCTGCTTCTTGAGGAAAAGCAACACAAATCATCCTCAAAAGTGAGCAAAATGACTTGCCAGCATCTAAAAGTTTATGCTTGAAACATGGTTCAAGAATCTGGAAGGAAAAACAAATACATTACTACAAATATTTAAACATTTAATAAATCAGAAAAACATACAGCGTGATATTAGGCCTACTTGAGAAATCTGGTTAATGTTGTTTCTTATGAACAAGTGAGGCTGTTTCTCTAAAACTCTGTTCATGACATCCAAACCCTGTGCCAGCGCAGTGGAAGGGTCCTTTGCCTGAGATGGTTGTATACTGCTCAACAACTTCTCCAAATAATTAAATTTTACGTTTGCATTCGGCCACACCTCTAAAGCTTGTGAAAGTAGCTCCAAAGCTTGTTTATACATGGCAGTTGCTTCTTTGTCCTTGGGTTCTATAACGAGAGCAACCTAATTTCAGAAATCGGAGTTAATCGTCAATGTTATCTTCTAAACAAAATGATTTAGGAGGGATTGTTAAATATGCAATGAGGAACTTTAAACTAACTAATTAAACTTTTGTCTCTAAATACAAGTACCCTCCCACACTTTCACACACATGCATACTTGTCACCTCTATACCTCAAAAGGAGCGTGAGATGTAATAGCAAAATAAATAACAGGTTATCATTAACTATTTATTCATTATAAATGCAGATGTGGCCTACACAAGTCATGTAATGAGATTTGAATAAAAGAATGACATCGACAGTATAACAATGCACTTGTCGACATCATCAAATTCAAATTACTAGTTTATCAGGCTTTTTGAGGAAAGCAAATGAAAATATTGTATATAGACTCTTCCCAAATGAAAAAAGCTTTCTCTGAATTAACCTACCACAGCACCAATACTATGCAAAAAAGCTATAAAAAAAAAAGGCAAATTAGAAGTAAGCCTCACTCTGATAAGAAAATTTATAATCATCTCCTCCATGGCAGCATTTGGTTTAAATTCTTCATCAGGTTGACTAGAAGATCCTGGTGTTTCAATGTTAGGGATTGATGATGGACCACCAGGTGACATGACACACAGGGGTTGAAGACCAGGTTCTGCTTTTACTCGCTTAGTTGTATCATCTGGAAATGTGGACCCTTCCACAGATCGCTTAGACTCAGCCGAGCTAGCATTGAAGACATCACTGATTTGACTTGGAGCATCAGAATCAGTAACAACTTTCATCTCATTTTGTCTTTGCCTCTCCCAGTTAACAACTAATCCGGCAAGTTCAATGGCAAGACGTCGATTCTCAGTTGTGGTATTATATGGCAATCCAAGGCGACTCAGAGAATTCACCATCTGCGGAACAAACTGCGCTCTGCAGCTGTAGAAGAGATCTGAATGTCGGACAATAAGTTGGAATATGTGAATAAGATTCGGAATTGAGTGACCTTCTTCAACAAGTATTTTCTTAGTGTATCTTATCCATATGGGCATCCGAGAATCACCAAGGGGCAAACGTCGCGGCAGTGCTGGCATTAGAATGTCAAGAGCCTGCCTGACCAACATTCTATTTTCTGGTTGGCAGGTCCTAAGAAGAGCTACAAAAACCTGCAGTCACAAATCAGTATTTCGGTGCTGGTGTCTTATCTGGTGATATGAGCTATCGTCACACGCTTATTTATGCATATGACGTTGAGATGAGTACATATAATAAAGACTGACTTTCAAATCACATTGAATTTCAAATAAAACCTACGTCTCCAATGATATAGGCCAAGAAATTTTCAATTTAGAGTCAACCACTTATATATGCATATCAAAAAAATCACAAAACACAAAAATAAAAACTATCTCCAGCTTCTATATCAATCCCAAAAAACAACTCATAAAAAGGGAAAGAAACCCTAGGA
This sequence comes from Trifolium dubium, assembly GCA_951804385.1. Lineage (NCBI taxonomy): Eukaryota > Viridiplantae > Streptophyta > Magnoliopsida > Fabales > Fabaceae > Trifolium > Trifolium dubium. Next base: position 41,788,304 of record OX638067.1, read on the forward strand.
AGTTTACATTATATAAAATGCTTGTTCTTGAAAGAGAATAATCATGAAAGATAAATGTCAAACATTTTAAACAATAGTAAAGCAAAAGGCTTAGAAAACGATACGAAACCAATTTGGCAAGAAATCATCCAAGCACTATAAGTCTATAACTACTCATGTAGATATTTCCCATTTTATGCTGCAAACTCTAGCTTTGTACTAGGTCCAAAGGAGTATATATTATCCTCCCCTTCATGGTTATACTTTCAAAATACAGATGAAAATTAAAAAACAATAGGAAGTAAAGTCGAGTGACTAAAAAAACTGTATTTCACTGTCATGCAAATAATGACTAGTTGAAGTAACCCACATGTTCACAAGATACTATTTAAAGAACATTTAAACAGAAGTGTATGTTTCCATACCTGAAGTATTATCTTTTCAGGAGCTTGATATGCCTCTAGAAAATGGCAAACATTCACAAATGCCCATTGTTTGCTCGCAGTATCTTCTCGCTTAAGATGATTCCACCCAAACTTTATCAGTTCCTTTCTATGATGGACGAGGTCATTCTGAAGATACTTAAGAAGCAAAGTTGCAAGCTGCAATAGTTCTATTCTTAAAGGCTCATCATACTCGGCAGAAATCTACAAAAGAAAGACATGATGCATTGAGAGTCACGTATTAGCTTCAAAAGTTGTATCACAGACACAGGGTTATGATAATGATTTAAAGGAAGGTTTGTGTCAGAAATAAAACATAGCAGGATATACCTCTTCTGGAGGATCAAGAAGTTTGTCAACGATTGTTTTTATAATTGCAGGATCAACAACTTCCCAACTTTGGCCATTTTGAAAGGCGTGTGCAAGCATTGGAAGAATGAGCATTTGCATCACAATCACCAAATGGTCATGACCAAGTTGTTTTGATTGGAAAAGGTTGAGAAAATGCAACAGAAGGGCCTTTTTCATGCTTGAAGGATAACCTTCTGCAACCTAAAAGGCACCAAGATAGTTCATATCTGAATGATGAAATACAAGAATGAAGTTTGATCTCAACAGAAAATTTAGATCCAGTTATGAAGTACCTCGACGATGTAAAACTCCTTCAGGAATGTATAGTCAATTCGACTATGAAATAAGAATATGGTAAGTATATCAAAGAGAACATTTACTTCATTTTTGTCATGTCTTAGGTAATTCAAAAAGCACTTGACAAGCCATTTACTCTCTTTAATCTGCAAATCCACGATGATTAATAGGTCATGCATCTAAAATCAACAATGATAATAGAGCACTGACTAAATTGAGCTTTTCCTATACTTACTTGCACTAGGTTCAGTTGCTGTTCATTTTGCAGCCGGGATATTCTAGCAGGTGACTTCCATAATAGTACCAGGGTATCAAACACAGTACGATTACTTTGTAACCAGCCAGGCATTAATTTGACCAGGGTTTTGATAAGTGATAGACCCTGAAAGTAAGCATCGGAGGTTGCATTGGGAGTAGGAACAAGAACGTTAGGGGCATCAGTCGAAGCAGAAACATGGCTTTCTTCACCTGATAAAGTAGCATGTGTACTAGTAGATGATGAAGGCATTGCCACCTCAGATTTGGGCAGAAATTCGGAGAATGCGCTTGAAAGTATCTTTTGTGGTGATTTTGAAAGTTCGTCTCTCAGCGGCTGACCGGCTTCTGAACAAATTATATACATAAAACTGAATTTTCCACAAACAGCGCAGAACAAAGAAACAGAGTCAGCATCCAAAATTGTTAGTTATTATATAATTAAAACTCAGCATTCTGAAAACTTACCGCCTGAAATATTTTGGTTCACTTAATCGAGCAAGAAAATAATCAACCGCAACGGGTGCATATCGATTTAAAAACTTTGTAATTGGAAGGCGGTATGGACTATTTATTTCACTGTATACTTGTCCAGGAGGAAGAGCTCCTTCCAAATCAATAGTCAAGGTTACAAGTTCATCAAGGAACTTTGAAGCAGCAGGAGGAAGCAAGTGAAAAAGATCAATTATAGCTGCAACAATAGAGAATTACATCATCAGAGCAAGATTAAGATGAGTAGTTGCATTAGAAAAACTTGCATTAAATAGGTTAGACAATAGATATATAACCTGCAGCTATCTTTGGTTCTTCGCCAGCCTTCCATGACTTCTGACACTGTGCCAACTTTTCAGGCTCCAGCCACCTCCTTAGATGCTCTAAAAGTTTGCCACCCAGAGTAACATTGAACCAATTGGATAACAGCTCAAGCAGGCGTGCAAGGCCTAGCAGAAGAGGCATGCTGAGATTTTTGGTGTGAGCTAAATTGACTAATATAGGCCTAAGGCTGCTTTGTAAAAGTTCTTTGGGCATCCTTTGATTTATAACCTACGTGATACAGGCATAAAGCAGTAATTGAGGTTAAAAACTAATTCCAAGTATACTACAAGCATATGTATGATATATCTCTGTCGGGGAGAATTACTCAGCTAATCCCACGCCCCAAAGATAGAAGGTTTGCATTAGGCATTCATCGATGAAAGTAAAATCTTGCCAAAATTTCATTAACTAAAATGCATGTCCAAACTAAAAACATGCACAGATAAGATATAGTAACAATATCATTGTTTTTTAACAATACCACCAGAGCAATGTAAGAATGAAAATACCGTAATGGAATGGTACATATAATTAGGACCAAATGATCCTAGAATTAACTAGTATTTATAATATATATGCAGTCACATTCCTGAACGTACATCATTAGGGATATATATGTACATGAATTGCAGTAAAACCCATAAAGAAGATTAAAGTAAACAACATAAAAACTAATTATACCTGCCGCAGGCCTTCCTTAGCAACAGTAACAATATCTGAAGTTCGACAGGTTAAAGACTTGAAAAACATTGCGATGATCTTTGCACGCAATTCAGAATGATTTGGAGTTTTAAAATCAGCCCATGCCATTGTTGTGCAGAGCAGTTCAATGCAAGCTGTTCGAAGTTTAGTCAATGATGTCACAACTTTGGGGTTGATAAACTTAGCAACCCATGCATTGTCATCAGACTCTGCTATTTGCAATGCGTCTTGGAGGAAGTTAACTAACTCTGGAGTCAACTTTAGAAGAGGTGGCCTCAAGGCTAGGCAAAAGTTCAATGCTGTAACAGTTCCAACCTACACAAGATATAATCAAGTAAACTGGTGAATAAATGAAAGCTCAAAGAAATATCAAATAAATAAACATTGGGAAATAAGAATTTAAGGATACCTGTTGATCAACAGTCTTTAACTTAAGTGGCCGCATTATGAGAGGCTGGAGAAATTGTTGATACAATGGCTCTAGTAATTCAGACACTTCGCTACCAGTTCTGCTAGCTAAAAGTGCCAAGCATGATTGTACATTCTTTCTCACAATGATAGAGGCATTCTGGTTGAATAACTCTTGAGCAAGAAAATCTACTACTCCTTGAAAGCTTTGCCTCCGCGCCTCACTGTTTGCTTCATCAGCATTATTCACTACTCGAAGAACCTGAGTGAGCACTTGACTTGTCTCTTCCTGCTCCTTGCTAGCATAAATGGGAAGCTTTTTAAGGACATATATTAGACCACGCACAATTCTTACTTGGAAAAGGCAGAGAGTCTCAACAGTGACCTTTCCAACCAAGGCACCAAGTCCCATAACACCACCTATTTGTGCTTGCCATTTAAGTCCATAGCAACAATGAAGAAGACGGGGCAATAGTTGTTCAAATACAGGAACACGAACACTAGGGGGAGGAGAATACACGGGATTCATTGATGGACTAGAAACAATCATAGGTGTACCAGGCCCTCTGGACATTATGAAATCAGTATGTTTTGAACGAGCAAGAAATACAAGTGTTTCTGCAAACACATTTAAAGCATCAAGGGCAGCTTTAGCATGGAGCCTGTTTTCATCTGCTAGTACATCAACTAAAGCATCCAAGAATACCAAAGGATCCAGCTCCTTCAGATTTGAACAAACACTAGATTTTGTCCTGGAACCAACATGAACAGATAGGGATGAACCCCCAATTGCAGCTGCTGATATATTGCTGAATGAAGAATCAATATGAAATATCATCGCAAAATGGCGACATATATTGACAACAAAATCATCTGCAGAATCTGTGAGATCTGGCTCACCATTCGCAGCAATGATAGTCATTAAAAGAATCTTGAAAACAGATTTCTCAGCCATCAGTTGAGTCTTTGTCTTTACTCCTAAGTCAGCCTGGAAATGACGAGCTATATATTATATGACAGAAACAATAAATAAACCATAACACAAACCCAATATAAATATAAATATAAATATGCAACAGTTGAATGTAAAATATTAGAGAGCACAGGAAGGGAGAAAGTTGAAACTGAAGAAGCACAGGTAGGTATCAAGTAAATACAATGAATGTGATTCAGCAAAAGAAACATAATGGGAATGAGCTGTGCCAGATTTATCTACCAATTTATTAGACTGTTCATGTAGGAGTGATCTATAAAATATGGTGCAGAAAATTATAAATTTCTCTGTATTAATCAGAAGCGTTGATACAGTGTTATGGAGAATTTGAGAAGCACTATAATAGTAACAAACTAACCTTTACATCAATTGACTCAGACCTGCGTGATGACTGGTCAACCGTAGAAGCCAACAATGCAGACAGCTGCTTGGATGTGGATCCCTCATCAGCAACAGTTCCAGGCAAATTGAGCTGAGATGATAAGCAAACGCGAAGGAACTTGAGAGCCTGCTTCCGATAGAAAGCATCCATGCCACAATTTCTGTTCATCACAGCCTCTACAGCAAGATTTATGCATCGATCAAGTGGCACCAAGAATGGGGTGGCAGGCTCAAATGTCAAAATCAGGCGAAGCCCGTGCTCAGGGTTCTCTTTACACTCAAGTGGCAGAGGCTCTTTGAGGAACCGCCTGTTTCGTCCACCTAACTTTCCAAGAAGCTGTAATGCTTTAGCACCCCAAGGATAGGGAGCTGGTCTTAAGTGAGACCATAAGGCCAGAATCACCTCAGACATGACATTGGCCATACTAGGCTCTAGGAAGTCGGGATTTAAACTATCGACCCAAAACTCTAGTGTTCGTAAACCAAGACTTACTAGTTCATCACTTCCCTTTAGACATAATACCAGAGGCTTCATAAGACGAGACAGATATGGTAACAGGGAGCTCAAACGGGCAGGCAAGGTCATGCAGAGCTCTAATAGAAGATCTCTCATATCTTCCACAGTTGGCCCTTCCAACATGGCCAATAGCAAATTGAGGCACGGCTGCAACACGGGGATCAAGTCCCGCAGCAAAAGTTCAAACTTGCACCCTGAAAGTGTCCGGAACATTGTTCGAAGCAATTGCATGTAACCAAGAGGTCTTTCAACTTCAGTAGAATTTTTCATGCAATATTCCATTATGACAGGCACATGAGGCTGTAAAATCCGTTCAAACTCTGAAGGTGATTTAGCCACAGCACCAAATATAAACCGAAAGAGATGTAAGACCAGTTTTGCTGCAGGTGAATCTGGGTTTTTCAACACATCAAGTTTGCTGTTTACGAGAAAATTAACAAGCACATCAGTAAATGGCTTGTACACTTTAGGGGCAGCAAGAAGAGTAGAGAATATATGGACAAGTTGTGTGTTGGAGATCATGCACTCAAAAAGCTCAGGCATACACAGAGAGAACATATCCATAAGATCCCGAGGATCCATGACGCCCAAAATTTGAGCAAAGAGATGCAGCATTTCCCTCTCCTCATCCTTCTCCTTAAAAAGTGCTAAGCAATGAACACCGCTTTTCAAAACCCCAGAGGCTTTGTAGACCTACACAAGAATCTTAAGTTAACTTAAACAGTTAAGCTTAAAACACTAACAATTCAACCTAAACTTATCTAAAGTACCTCATCTTCTCTCATGCCCCTAGATGCTTGAGGTGGTGATAAATTAGATGAAGGTGAGACAAGCACCTGTACCGTTCCATGAATAGGGAAAATATCACACATGTAAAACATTATATGGGAGGAGAGAGGTGGTGAATCCACAGACTACAATTATTAAACCAAGGATTTATTACCTGGGATCTACCAGAATGTGCATTAGTGATGCTCCATATGATGGTTTTCATTCCTGAAGTCATTAAAAAGGAGAAAAGAAAAGCCATGATATCTCTGATCATATGATAAAAATGGGTATGTTTACCAGTAAAAAAAAAAACAATAAAACTAGTTGATAGCTTGACGCTCTAAGAAACCAAGAAAAGCAACTTCAGACGGTTTAAAGAAACAAATTACCCATGACTAATGTTTTAATCAGATGCTTGTAATCATTTACTTCTTTTGAATATTCAGGAGGACCCACAATATTGAAAACAGCCTGCAAGCAGAACATAGGCCATAATCATTCCAAACAAAATTCCAGTTATGTAGAATATTACTTCAACAATGAAGAATTAAAAAACGACGATGGTAGTAGTATTACTTAAGGACATACATAGTAAGTGACAGCTTTCCAATTTTCATCCTTATCAATTATATTTTGATTAGGTCTTGACGTTTCAGGTTTTGATTAGTAAATATGTTTTAGGTCAATTGTGCATAAATTTGTGATTCATTGAATAATAATACAAGTGCGCTTTACCCATCTATTATCTCAAAATTCACCCTTTTCTCTCAATTGTGTGAGGCACAAGGTGTGTGTTCAGTGTGTGCTCTGTGCACACATCCAAGACCCACTTTTTATTGAAGATGGTAAAAATTAGAACTTGGCATTATCTTTAAAACTGAAGTAAAAGAGAGAAATAAGCACTAGCATATAAGCCTCCATTGAGCTATTACTTAAAAAGCTGTTTCATTCCACACAAATCACTAAATTGGTATAAGTTAAGCAAATAATGATGGTCTGAAACAAATTTAGATGTGAAAATAAATATCTCGGTGCCATTATTTAGCAGAAAAAGATTCTCAAGTTTTGTAACAACCTGCACAGGGAGTTCCAGCTTTGATCTCAAGGTAGAACGATCCTTTCCTTCCTCGCCTTCCTCCAAAAGCTATAAAAATAATAATAACAACTTAAGAACAACTGTTAAAACACAAACCAGTAACAAGTAAATCATCAATAAATGCAAACCACTATATTGTAGACATTGCAAGACCAATAGGAGGAAATTTATCAGCCATCTGAGCAAGGGCTTACTAAATAACCTGACACTCCATAAAATATGGGGAATCAAGTTCAAATCCATACATACTAAAAGACCAAAACAAAAAGGAACTTCAGAAGCATCCCCAATGAGTTATACATTGATTGAACATAAGAAATGGTTGAGGAACAACTTCAGACCAAGAATGAAACAATCAGATGATATAAGACTTTTTATAAATAGATCAAAACACAGAGCAGACTTATATTGAAGGTACACGGTGAAAATCCCTTATCAACAGCTGACATCAGAAAATAGCTGCCCTTAATGATGAGAGAACCCATGAAAAATAAAACGATGGGGCAAAGCAGTTAGAGTAGTTAAAGAAACTAGTTAGGTGGTTAAGACTTAAGAATAGTTAAAGAACATCAAGCAATTAGATGTGGTTTGTAGGAGCAGGAGCTAAGCTTAAGTTGGCGGAGGGAGTAGAAGTGGAACAATGCTGAATTGTTACCATGGAGGATCAGAGCAGTAGCTTAGCTGTATAAAATATTACACTATTTTTCTGAAGACAGTGAAATTTTATACTGCATAAAAATTACTTCCTATTAAATTTTCCTTATGATAGAACTAGCATGTGTTAAACTCTCTTAGAAAAATTGCTGCACGTGAATCTTGGGCAAAAATAAAAAATACATGATTAAGGGAAAATGGGTAGGATGCTTCGTAACAGTGAACTAAGTTAGTGCATATATGAGTCCAAAATGTTCAGAAAACTTTCTACTTTTGATAAATTGTTCAGCACACTCTATAAGAAAATTAACTGGTGTTAGCAAATGGAAAATTGTCAATGATCAAGTGAGCAAGAAGACGAAAAGTTTAAGGTATCATATTCTAGTTCATTCGAACATATTTTAGGACAAGCGAAACAATGGCAAGTGGCAACTAATGGCCTTTCATTCCATTCCCTCTTATTCCACTTCTTTTCATTCATCAATTCAAAAATAGCCTAAGATATGACCTGGATATTATAACTTCATATGATTTTTTTCGCTTTGTCAAAAAAACATCGTATACTCTAACAATGACAATGACGGACCTCAAGAAAGGTTGCAAACAATTCATGTTAATGAAACTACATATACACAATTATCACGAGGCAATATAAAACTTTAAAGTAATCCCCAATAACCTGTGGTATTGTACGTTTGAAAGTACTGAATTTCCCAACAAAAGCATCCAGAATGCGGCCCTACATAGCAACATCGATTGTGTCAATCCTAGAAAAAATATTTAGTACAATACCAAATTGCCAAAATCTAACAAATTGTGCAACAGACCAATAAGATCCTTGCTTCATCTGTAGACTGTTGATCAACCCCTTTCTCATAAATTGGTTCCACCTGGATCCAATGAAAAGAGCATAACATAAGAAGGCTACATGAATTTAATCAGCTACCAAAACCTAAATCTTTCTCTTCAGGGAAAGGGGAAGACAGAAAAATAGAAAATAAAAGTTATGTTGCTGACTGAGAAGAGATTAAGAGACAACAAATATTTCTCCAAAAAGTGAAAAGAACAGCCAAAAAAAAGAGAAGAAAATAAAAGAATTTAATATAGTTTGTCAATCCCAATTTTAATATACAAGCTAAACACCATGGAGAAGACAAATAAACAAATAAATTTCATTTTCACAAAGCCAGAGAGGCAACAACATTATAAGCTAATAGCAGCACAAAATGAATATCAACAACATTCTCAGTACTCTCCTCTAAATCCTTTGGGACTAAAAATCAATGGATTGGAGGTAAAAATTGGAAAACAAAAACAGAGAATAACATTAAATATATCTTTAAGTATAGCAAGGCATGTTGATTCAAAAAAAAAAGTAGAGTAAGGCATGTACCAGATTCAACATCAAGCGAGCACAAGTGGTGTGGATGCTCAATGATAATGAAGCATCGTGCATATTACTTGAAAATAAGTAAATTATCCGCGACAACTGCAGCCATATTGAATTCAAATTAGCAAGACTGTGTGCAATGGAAAAACTGCTGAGTTAAAATATTTGCAGAAATATAATAGGACGAAAATTATCACTCCCTATTCAAAACAATGTACATACAAATATCATTGATCATCTTTGCCCCATCAAATGTTTAAACTTCTGCCAACAAAATTCCATTTACTATAAAAAAATATATCATTTATATTTATTTAACAAAGTGTTAAACATAAATTAAGGAAGAATTATAAAAGAAACTACCAATTCAAGATGCCATTTAATATTACAGAACCCCAGTAACCCGTCGTTTTGTGCTGCAATTTTTTGTTAATTGAAAAATTAAAAAAAACGAGCACAGAGCATTTTAGAAATTCATAACATATTTTCTGTTTTGATATTTGTTTCTTGTTTCATTCCATAATATGAACTATATTCGTGTTATTATCAAATATGAAATATACATGCTGGCTTGATATTTTCCTTACTGGTGTGCAGATTCGTTTCTAATTAAACACATGTAAAAGTAGAAATTTTGTTAGATGAAAGAATAAATGGAGTGCTGAAGCAACATATGTAAGAGTTAAATAGAAATCATTAAGATAGTTTTCGATTTTGTTCTATCTGTGTAACTACTATTCAGAGCAGTGCCACCTGGCAGCTCTCTCCCCCCTATCTGTTAGAGTTAGATATAGAAGGGTGTATGTTAACCCCTAGAGTGTGTATGAAAAGAATCCTATATAACCTTAAATGAAACCCATAAATACAAAAATCAGAATGATAAATATGAAATAGCAAATTAACTAAGCAGACTAACAAATCTTCCATTATATCCAACCAAATGTCACCAACCCTGGATAGAGCAGAGCAAAGCGGCCAACCCCCCCCAAACTGCTATAGGAGGAAAGCAGATGGCGAGATGGGCACTATTCTAAATTTTTTGTAGAATTTATAATTTTTATTTATTTATTTATATATACTATATACATACAAGCACAAAAACTAGTTTTGACCAACAGGTGAGGAAGGTGAAAAAAGACAGCAAAAGTGAGAGGGATAAAGACATAATGCTGTTTTGGCGTGTTTAATTGCAAAATTCCTAAAATACCCTAATCAAAAACCCTAACAAATAAATCTTAATGGTTTTTTCAGAGTTTTCCGATCAATCTTATCGCAACATCCGCTATTTAGGCCAATACACCAAAACCACTCTTCACTGCATGACATATGGCGTCCAGGGACTGTTCTGCTACTGAGCTATAGCACGATATTGATTTCACTAATTCAACCAAGAAATCACTCTGGAATAACCATTAGTTGTTTGTTTATTCAGAGACACTCACAAAACCACTAATTCCATTCAATTCTTAATTCCTTACGAGATATCTAAATTGGCATATGATAAGTTGCTCCAAACTCTTTGGAGTCTGGATAATATGTTCAGTAGGAACACTGTATGCTTTTGATAGTAATTCTTCTTTACTCTGACATAAACTCATATTAATAGTTTAGAATTACATCAACATTTTAGTCATTGAATGATTTCGAAATATCAATTTGGGCCTCCAAATGTGTACTTTTTTTACTTTAAAATTGTCCAAAAGTCATAAGAACAAAATTAATGTGATACTGAAATGACAAAGTATCGTCTTTGAACGTCCAATTAGATGTCATTAATTGCTCAATGACTGTTTCAAAATTCATTCATGAACCAAATTGTGGGTTTACTCGTAGTTTAGTTATATAGAGTTCGTAAAAATAAATAATTTATTCTCTACAATAACATAAAATTTAAATTACTAAAAAGTGGAGTGAATTTAATAAAATAAAATCCAACACTTACTACTACTGCAATAAATCATTAGAAGCATCAGATAAATCTAAAATGAGATGAAGAGAAAAGGCATACTTGTGATAAGGACAGGTCTTGTCGAACATGATGTACAATTTCTGCCAGAAGACTATAAGCCAAGGGCCTCAACGTCTCAAAGCATGCACGCCCAGTCCCAACCAGATTCCTGAAAGTTCAAAAATCTATAACATTAGAGAACGCTCAACAGAGTTGTATGCTGTCAAGGTTAATTTCTTCTTATTCTTCTACAATTCCCTGTACCCTATCCAATGTTATAGCAAGGCGTGGTGGAGACCAAGTTTTCGCAGTTTTAATCTGCCGCCCTTCACAAATTGTCAATGCCAGTTGACAAAAAGAAAAAATCTGCCACCATAATCCACCATGGCGCAACCAGGCCGCTATTTACTAAATTATCTATCTTCTTGACAAGCATACATTTAGATCACAACTCTGCAATATTTATTTTTATTTTGGGACCTCAAATATATTTAATATTGTAAGCAGAAATCCAGAAGCATTACCTAACTGTGAATCGTTTGTAGCTTAATAACTGTTAAAATTGTCCTAACAGTTAAATCTGTAACCATCTAAAGTCTAAACTGTACAACTAGTGACCTTATAAAAAACAGACGATTCCAACCAGCCCAAAAGAATCACCGAAGAGGATCTCTTGATAAAAAATAAATAAATAAATAAATAAAAGATACATGACATACTATGATAATAAGAATAATAATAACCACTCAGAAAGATTATTACTGTCCCATTAAGCCAATATAATCTACACAACACAATAACGACTAGACAACTGTAGTAGATATTTAAACCAATGGAAAATATTATTAACAGGGGTTCCTTATTTGAAATTCTTCCATAAAATCTATGCATCAATATCTTTTAATAGAACTATTGTTACCTTTGTTCCAGTAAAGTGTCGATCAGAGGAAATAAACCTCTCCTGAAATCAGTTCCAAGGACATGTTTCAGGGATATTAATAACTCCTGCATCCAACACTTTTACTTTAAATTAAAGAAAGTGAAACTCAATAGCAAAACGGAAAAATAGACAGTGTTATCACCTTTCTAATGGTTACAGAGTCAGTACATGTTACAAGCAAATTCACAATGCTTTTACATATACTTTCTTCATGTGGCCTTATATAATCAGCGTAGCTTTTCAACAGATAAGTTAAAAAAGAAACTGTCTGCCATAACAAAATGGAAACAAGTAAACATGTGATAGATAGTATTAGGAGGATTAAGAAAATAAATTATTCGATAATAAACAGATAAAATATGCGCCTTTTAATGTATTCACAGCAAAATAGCCATGATAAAGTAGGATATAACTCCACTTCTTGTGGCCACCAGAAGGAGGCTTAAAATTTCTAATATTATTATTCTGCTAGTGCTGTAGAAATCCATATTTCTTATGCTGGCTGAAGAATATCATTAGTAACATTGGAGGGTAAACACAAGGAGAGAAGCAGAGACATATAAAAGACCGAGAGGCGAGAGGTGTTTACATATGTTTAGCAATCAAAATATATCCACCACATCTTTTTGGATGTATCGGGTGGCTATCTTAATATTCGAAATCAATAGAGAGTAATAGCACTTGTTCTTCACTCTCGTGTAGTTTTTTGGTTTATTTACAGGTTCTCTCGTTCTAAAATTATATTTAAAATAGAAATATATCATTGTTGCAAGAACGGTATGAGTATAGATTATAAAACAATTCCTTCCGCATATCCTGACGTTGAGTCGCATGCTTCTCTAAGGTACATTCCTATTAAAAAAAAAAACATGATTTTTACGTGGTTTTATCATACAGATTTTTCGTCTTTACATTTTCATCATAAAAACCTACCTTGACCTGTGCGCCCTTGAGTTCAGTGAAATGAGTTCTCAGATGAGGAGGAACCTTTTCAGGGCCAGGAACCGATATAGCAGTAACCATCAAAGGCAATAATTGAGGAATATTCGCCTGAACAAAATGACTATATAATTGAAACAGAAACATCACCACCAGTGGACTCTCCGTAACAATCTTGAACGAGCGAGTACTTGGATTGAGCTGTGAGCCAGTGGCAGTAGCAGGGTTTATACCTTGATCCGAAAGTGAAGTATCCATCGGCTTAACATCTTCCCCAGTCATCGCCATATTCTCAAAGAAATGACTAACAGTCAATTTAAAATTCTGGTAAATCTTACACACAAAATCCAGAAAAGGCTGAACTTCATTTTCTAACGTCGGCCTAAAATTCCTCAAAAGATCAAAGATTATACGAATACATATCAATCCATTTTCTTCATTATCCGTTGTTAACACTTGCATAGCAACCTTCAAAAGGTCCTGTACAAAAGGCCTCAGAACCTCACTATGCGGAAGCCTATTCAATATCTCAACCACAATATTCCTCAATTTATGCTCAGGATTGTCCACAAATTGCGGCTTCGTAATTTGCAACAGTATACCGGAAAACGCGCGAAAATAACACTTTAAAAAATTCAAATACTCAGCAGTATGAGCAATCTCAAGACTATCCCTAACTTCCATCACCATTTGCAACCTAGCCTGAATCGCTGTTTCCACCAAAAAAATGCAAAACACATAAATTAACATACCAAAATAAAACGAAAATCAAAAGCAATTGAACAGCACTAACACTGTAACTTGAACCTATTTTCGATTTTCAATTGTCATGCAAATTTTTGGTTCGTAACCGCAATTGATGAAACAGTAAGAAAAAAAGAGCGAGCGAGAGAGAGAGAAGACTTACTGAGGTCAGGCTCAACGAGATGACGAGAATGTTGCTCGAAATTCTGAACGGGACTCATGATAGCGAAGAAGAGATAGAAAGAGAAAAAGCTTAAACCCTAAACCTAGGTCAAAGAAGAAGAAGAATAGCGATATCAATTTTGAGGTTGGAATTGAATGATCATAATTCTAGGGTTTATGTGATAGAATTACCAGAACGCTCTTCTAAAATTGCGACGCGATGCGATGTGAAATGATGAATAGTGAGAGCGATTGGTGAAGTTGAAGAAGAAGGGTTAAGAGTGAAAGTGTAGTTAGAGAAATTGTGTTGCGTTAGGGTGAAGTGAAGTGAAGAGAAGAGAAGAGAGGTTTTAATGGTAACAGTATTTTCTTCCCTCTCTCTTGTTTGTTCTTCTTATTATAAGCTATAAGCTGCCCTACGAGTTTCTCAGACACGATTTGAGTTCGAGTAATGTATGTACTTGGAGTCACTGTTTTGGATTTATAAGAAAAGACAAACCCCTAAACTGTTGTATTAAGAGGTGTAAATGATAATAAATCATTTTTTTTAAATGATTATTTTGACTAACTTTTTTAAGGATTATTAAAAAAAATGTTTGACTAAAAAAATTATTAAAATTAAGATATATGAAAATTTACGTGTTTAGAACAAACAAAAATTATAAAATTTGGACCAAATTAACGCGATGAAATATGAGTCTAAATTTGTTGTTTTCGATAATCACATTTTAAAATAAAAAATCAGAAATTTTGACTTAATTAATTTAGACTTAAATAAGAGATTTCTATTACCAAAAAAAAAGTTTTCTCTTATGCGTCAACTCGTTATTCTTTCTGTCAAATTTACCTTTTTAAATTTTTTAATTGGTATATTTAGTTCGAGTATATGAAACATGTTTCTTCAAGCTATCTTTTTCAACTTTTTACCTCTAAATCATCTTAAACAACACCTCATAACATGAAACTCTTATTTCAATGCATAATTGACTATAGCATTTTTCTCTAATTACAAAGATAATGCGGCTCTAAACTATTTTTTCATTCTTTTTCATTATGTTTTCAAGTATTTTTGCATAGTACATTTTTGTATTGGCATAATTTGAATTCAAAAACTTATCTGAATTATAATATTCAGATATAACAACTATACTTTCTCATAGTATTTATGATGTGAAGACACAAATTTAATTGCTATTGTTAAAATTTTTGAAGAAAAACATAAAGATTTACAAGAAACAAGATTCATCTAGTTTAACTAGTGGTAGTAGTGTTAGAGCACGAGGAGACAGCTTAGGGATCATCCACACAATGACCAATAGCATTATTACAAGTGAGTTGGACACCCATAAAGCTCCCTCCTCAAGCGGAAGTTCATAATATCGCTAGTACTTTACTTTTCTCAACAGGTCTCTTTCTCTTGAACCAGAGGCTCTGATACTACTGTTAGAGCATGGGGACAATTTGAGGATCATCCACATGATGACCAAGAGCATTGTTACAAGTGAGTTTAACACCACACTCTTACCCAAAACCTTAAGGCTGTTAGACTACACAGTTATCGCTTAGAGGGGGGTGGAATAAGCGATCCAAAAACAATTACGAGTTTTTAAAAAAATATGGCACACGGAAGCCCACCGGATTGGTATAATCTACTTTGCACCTATTTGACTAAAGGAAAATATAGTATACACCTCGATACGAATGATGATTAAAAGCGATGTTTTGCGATCAATTACTATGGTAAACCGTTTAAATTGATTTAACGTATTAACACAACAAGTCAATGGTTACAAATTTCCAATATCGCAAATCAAGTAATACAATTGAATTTCAACAAACACTTGGTGTGCGTGAAATTCAATGTGTAACAATTTCAATGAATATATGAAATTAAAATATAAGGGAAAGAGGAATACAATATAGAGTGATATGGGAGTTCCGTAGCGTTCGTGTCGTCCTCGTGTTCGGCCGGTGCGTCTCCCCCCAAATCGATAAAAACACCGATTTGAAAATTTTATTTAAAACCTCTTTGAATCTTTACAAAGTGCACAAATATGAACAAATACAATATCAAGACTCTAAAAGACCTAATCTTTATACTCTTGCGTAGCTTCACTTTAATTTGCGCACACCTCGACGTACACCGCAACTTCAACCTCCGATTACGGTAATTGAACATCACCCTATTCTTCTGCTTGAACTATAACTCTTCAATTGAACCCATATTCAACCTTGGATAAATTGATAATTGGAAGAAGATGATGAACTTGGTTTTAATACTCTTTGATCCAAAAATCCTCACTTGATTCTGATCAAAGGTGTTTTATAATTGTTTCTCACCCATACAACAAAACCTCATGAAGCTATTTATAGAGAAAATAGAATGAAGCAATTTTAGGCAAAATTTTACTGATATGTATCGATCCAAGTCTTAATTTGTATCGATACAAACGCGCTGACAATTAAAAAATCTGAAATTTGACTGATATGTATCGATCCAAGTCTTAATGTGTATCGATACATAAGAGGTTCTCTGGTTTAAAGGGAGTCCGATATGTATCGAAACACACAATCATGTATCGATACATGATGATATTTGTGGTTCAAGGAGAGACTGATATGTATCGATACATGCAAGCATGTTTCGATACATTATAGCATATGTCCCCTTGAGATCAGTTTTGTATCGATACAGGCAATACTTGTATGGATACAAAAACGTGTTTTTCAGCTAGACCAAATTTCAAACCATTTGTATCGATCCAAATGACTCGTAACTTGATTTTTCATAGTTTTTAAACGTTTTTCGTTGTCAATGCAAGTTTAATTCACCCAAAATATATTCTATTTTATTTTCACGTGTTTTGACAATTATTAAAACGTGGAGGGGAACTGGTGGCCTAAAGATTTAAAGCTGCTCCATACCCAAGGTGAAGATCGAACCCTCGATCCTTAGTTAAAGGAGGATAAGCATCAACCGCTCAACCACACCCTTGGGTTGACATGGTTTGCATTTTGAACTGCAGTTTGATTATTAATGTTTTATCTATATATTGAAAGTAACAACCATATTCATTTATAATAATTAGCTAATGTTGTGAGTCATATACAATTTAGTGTTTAGCCAACCATTCGCATGATCAACTGATTAGTCGGTGCATGTTTGATTGGTTTAGACTTAAGACAATGATCTTCTATTTTATTAGACGATTATGTTTGACTATATTTCTTAGTTGCGGGTTTCTAAATTAGTTTAAAGAGCGCTTAACCTTAAGGATGAACTACTATCTATAAAGACACAAAAAATAAATGAAGTAAAGAAAAACGACAAAAGATAGGTAAAGACTTGTTTGATTGACTATCTTCTTATTATTTCTAGTCTCAATATAATGAATGTTAACCACCTTATTATTGACTAGATTGTTTATTTTAGATCATGTAATTAGAGGTCTATTACGATGCCCTAACCCTATAATAACATATCCACAATGAGGCTCTATCACGAATATGAGTTAAAACAGAAATAAACACAAATAATAACTTCAAATGCAAGTAACTTTCTCAAACCAATTACATGTATCAAGCAGTCATAGAGAGATTCATAAGTGACATAACCTTAGAGATTTAGCTACTTATAAGCACAATAATAACAAGACAGTTAAGAAATTTACACATATGAAATAACCTTCTTTAAGCACCGGAAACTATTCCTTGATGGAAGTTGCTTCCTTCTTCTTGACTTCCACCTCAAATTGACCTTCAGGGTTGTTGTAGACTCTCTTAAAAGAGATCTCTGAAAGCTTGTTTAGAGATGATTTTAACTGAATGGGAAAGATCTCTTTTATGTAGGCGTGTTTTGGGCTTTGATTGAGCGTCATTGTGGCACGATGGAAGCCATGGTGCCACAATGCAACAAGATTTTGTCATCGTACACATCATATTCATCGTATAAATAAAAGAGCCATGGCAATACGATGAGTCCATCGTACAACACTCATGATCATTGTAGCCATCGTGGCACAATAGTCACGCATTGTGGCAAGATGTGTATGTTTTGTTCCTCTTTTTTTGCATATTTTGTTCAAAAAATGTCTTCTCATCATGAATGATATGTATATGAGTGTTTTTCTTCATATTATTTCCTTTTTTTGTGTAATTTCTTCATTTGTTGCTTCTTGGTTAAGTAACTTCACTTCTTAGGCTTTTTACATGAATTAACTATCAAAATACTATAAAATATAATAAAAACTACCTAAAAATATTATATAATTGATTGTCATCAACCATGCACAATGTTGTTTATATATATATATGTGTGTTCAATTAGTATCATTTTATATATACTTATAAAGATATTTTTAAAAATAACATAAAAAAATGACATTATCGTATAATTTTGTTTGTATGTATGTACAACAACAGTACATACACATTAAATAATGGGTCATGTTAACATGTGCCTTATGTTAAGAATCTAAAAATAGAATTATTTTCTTAAATTTTGTGCATTGAAAACATAAAAAATTTGAAAATTACACTACATACACGGATCTCAATACAAAAACTTCTTTATTTATCTCACTAACATGTACCTAAGGGCACATGTTAACATTTTCTTTAAATAATCTCTAAAATAGTGTGATATTTGTATAATTATAAAGAGGAAACAAATTAATCATGAATTCAATAAACATTAAAATATAGTTTTAATATATTTTTTATTATTTTGTTAATAGTTCAACATAGTCATCAACAAATGTAATAAAAAAAACTTTATTGTAAAATTTTACAAGTAGGTCTAACTAGAGGGAGTAATCAACCTTATTTAATTAATAGCAATTTTGAAGAAGTACCGGATACAAAAAGAATTTCTTATTAAGTACAAGAAAAACCCCGTTTTATATATCTTTCTAAAACTTTATAAGCCTAAAAACAGAACCCATTATATTAAGTGATTAATCAATTATTTGATAGGAGACAAGTCATAATCAATGCTGCAAAATGGTGCTTTCAAAAATCTCGATTTGAAATAGATTGAACTAACTAAATTATCAAGACACTCTAACTAACATATGTCAACTTCAATTAACGAAATACTAGTGAAGTGGACGCAAAGAAAATAAAGTTTCTTTTCAAGTTAACTAATTATTACACCAACAATACTCATTACTAAGAGCATTAGTACTATATAGTTCACATTTTTGTTACTTGTATTAAATGTAGCACTTTTAGTGGTGATTTTGTCTTCATATATTCACTCATACACGTTTTGCCATTTATTGTATCATAGTTTTGATTTGTTGAGTTTTGATTTTAGGTAAAGTTTGGTGCTATTTAGCTCAATATAGCTCAACATATGGATAGAGAAGAAGGTGGAACATTGATCATGGGACGTGCAGAGATTGACACTGGAGCTCCATTCAAGTCAGTTAAGGAAGCTGTTCTTTTGTTTGGAGAAAGAGTGTTAGTTGGAGAAATTTATGCCAACAAGCTCAAAGAGGTTCTCTCTTTTTCTTTTTATCAATGCATTAATTCATGTTATTACTATTTAACAAACTTGTTCAACTCAAGTGATTGATGAGTTACAGTTAAAATCAAATCGATGGAAAGTTTCGAGTTTGAATCGTTACTCAAATAGTCTCTGGTCAAACTTTACATACATGTAGGTTGAACTCCAAATTACCAAAACTTTTTTCCTTGAGAACCAGAGGATTATAATCTAAAGGAATATGAAATCTCTCAATTTACTAATGTGCTTGTTGTATATAATTTTATAAGTTCATAGTTCATCACTTAGTTCGTAATATTCGTAGCATTGTAAGTGTCGCACTATTTGCTTTTTTAAAATCAATGAAATTTGAAATTGATTTATTTTTGTAGGCTACGATAGTCTTTCATTGATTAATTCAATCGCTAAAATTGTTTCGAACACGTACGACAGTCTTCCATTAATTCATTCAAGAATTTTGTTATTGTACAATATTCTACTATTTGAATGACTAGTCAATTTTGTCTAATTTGATGATTCAATGAGATTTGAAATTGAAGAGAGTGTATAAATTTTGATTAATTATCTTATGATTATGCATGTCCAATGATTAAGATGCAAAATGAAGCAAGTGAAACTGAGAATGCACAATCCAAAACTGGAGCATTAGCAACTGAGCTAGAAGAAACAAAGCAAAAACTTGAAGGATCAAAAGAAGAAGCTAAATTCTTAGCTCAATGCATCAAATCCCTCAAGAATGAACTTGAACAAACAAAGAAAGAATTAGAAGAGACAAAAGCAAGAGAGTTAAACTTGATACAACGCCGCGCCAATCCAGAGACAACAGAAGACATCAAGTTCATCGCGAATGCAACCAACATGGAAATCAAAACACAAACTAACGAAGACAGTGATAACGAGGAAACAATCCAAAAAAGAAGATATGTAAAATTTGCTAGCCCTCATGTATTAGCTCAAGTTATTCCTAATAAAGATGAGTTACTTGTGAGACCTAATTCAATTAAGAAAGGTAAGAAGAAGACAATGATGCCTTTGATAGGATGGCTTTTCTCTAAAAAGAAGGGAAGTCATGAAGTTGACTCTCCAAAAGCTTAAGGAGTGTTCCTACATTAATAATTCCATGTTGTTACTTTTCTTTATTTTTCTTGCCAAGTTCTTGTTTTGATAGTGAAACAATGTAGGAGTTTCCCCTCTCAATTTTGTAAATTTGTGACTCCTACTCCTAGTTCCATACTATGCTGGGTTGCTCAGGAGGCTGCTTAGTATAAAGAGAGTTATTGGAAAGAAAGTGAATAAACATTGACTTTGTGCAAGGGTATACTGTATAATGTATTGTATACAGTGTATATATATATATATATGTAATATATCTTACCACTTGAATACTTTAATGTTACAACATATTGTCAACATAGCGGAAGATTTTATTTTGGCTAATAATGTATAAGGTTCGATCATTGATTGGTGTGCAAGAAAAAATATTTGTCGGAAGATGACAACTTATTAGATAAATCTTAATTATTTTGAAGAATTTGTCTTTACAATTACACATCGATGATACTTTGATTTAGCAAAAAATAAAACCTATCTACTCATCAAGTGGGTTGTTCTTTTGCTTTTGTGGGTAGTTTTGGCATGGGCCAATGTCGCTTAGAATAGAGAAATTTAATTTTGGAACAAAACAAGGTTCTATCACTCAAAATGACGTATCTTGTGGCTTCTTTCTATTCTAGACCGTTGAATGAAACATGCTTCATGACATTAACATTAGAGGTGTTCATAAGCGAACCAATTAAAAAGTAAAACTGTAAATCAAATCAATCCAAACCGAAAACGCAAAAACCACATTTGGGGTAAATCAATCCAAACCGAAAACGCAAAAACCACATTTGGGGTATCACTTTATAATATCGAAGAAGGAATGCAGTGAACAAACACAAGCATTTTGGGACATGCTGCATGGAATCGACCCTTTGAACACCTATGTATAATCCTTTGACAGCCTACGAAAACAAGATCAAGAGTATAGAGATCTAACAACATTCTCATCACGAGCTTCCTTATTTCTCAATGTCCAAAGGTAGTGACAAGCCATAGGCCAAAAATTATTCCACTTAACATCAAGACCATTAATCACATTAAGATTGGTATTAAGAACAATCCACTTATGAAGATTAACACCGAAAAATCGACTACGCATATCAGCTGAATAATTTACTCCTCCTCCGATGCTACACGGCTACACTTGTTGCAAATAAGGATGCCCAAATCCTAAGCTTTCTCTGATTTGCAAGTAACCAGCCATATAAAACACTCCACACTCTTTGTATATGTAACTTCTTACAAAAACATATTGGTGCCAATTTAAGCATAAAATTCATTAAGACAATGGTTAATAAATAGAAATCTAAGTTTGGCTTGGATGATAAAAAATATGATTTAGATAGAAATCTAAGTCTAAGATAAAATACTTAAACTTCACAGAGTACAGTTAATACAGATATCTATCACCGATTCACCATATAAAAGTTTCAGCATAAATGCCAAGAACCACATCTCTTCTAAAATTCCAAACTATTGGCTTCTACAGATAGAAATATATTCAAAACAGTCTACAATGAAGATGATGTGCATATATATACACAACTATTCATGACTAATCTTCCAAGTTTAACCCTACAGGGAAATCCCCCAAAAAATATTTTCAAGATAAAATAAAAATCATGTACATTCATAACCAGAAGGCTGTTTTGTCTGAGGTAATCCTTCCAACAAATTCAATTGCCTTCGCAGCTTAACAATGTGAGCTTGCACCTAACACATTGCAAACATAGTTATTAGTTAGCACAGAAGTCCACAATATGTTTAAAAGACTTTAAATAATTCACAATACATAAGTACAAGACTAACAGACAAGAAGAATACAGACAAATACAAAAACAACAAACTATATTAAGTTTCACCATCCAATAAAAGTCTCCTAAACTACAAAATGAAGAATGCAGACAAATACAATATGCATCTTGTTTGTGAAAAGATGGTATTGAATAATTGCATATTAGGAATGAATCCGGGAATAATCAGTGTTGTCAATTCAGGGTCACAAAAAATAGTGGTTTGTTCAAATTCCACTATGCAATGCAACAATGATATAGTGCCTCTATGCCCTCTATTTGAGAATATTTTTTACAATATAGTGTATCGCGGAAAATAGCGTCTTGTTCAAATTCCACTATGCTACAGTTTTATATGTCACTGTCTCTGAAGCACTGGCACTGACATGTTGACATCAATAATTTAAGAAAATGACATAATTCAATGTAATCATAAGTGTCGGTGTCGTGTCCGACAACACCGGGACACAGCCTAATTAGAGGAGTGTTCGTGCTTCATAGGCCGCTATAGCTGCTATTTAACAACACTAGAATTGATTGTATTTATTTTCAGAATGTAGTCCCCATCTTTAAGGAAGAAAAGAGACAAAACTAATGCATAAATACAAGACTAACAAATTATTTCCACAATTAAGAAAGAGAAATCCACATGTGCACAAAAGGAGCATTTAATTTAGCACTCACTATATGCTTCCAAACTAGTGCAAAACAAATAAAACATTCGGCGGAAAAAAGGGAACTACTCCATTAAGTTTCAGCATCCGATAAAAGCCTCTTAGACTAAAAAACAAGAAGAATGCAGACAAATACAAAAAAACCCTACTACATTAAATTTCATTCAGTTTTCACCATCCAATACAAGCTTCCTCGACTACAAACAAGAAGAATGCAGATAAATCCAATACGCATTTCATTAATGAAAATATGATCTTGAATTCTTGATTAATTGCACACTAGGAATGAATCAGGCCATCAGGGAATTGAATTGATTGTATTTATATTCAGAATTTAGTCCCCATATTGCATATAATAATGTTACTTTCAGGAAGAAAAAGGAAAAACCTAACACGTAAAGAAATAAATGCTGCTAACAATTTTCTAGTAATAGAAAATGCATGATAGAACAAAGAAACTAGAACCTGTTGGCGGGCTGCTGCTAGTTTTAAGAGCTCATCAGCTTCTGAGAAGTTCAAGAACCACTGGCTATGTGGATGGTCTTTGGTGTCACCCCTCTGCTTGTCATTCACAGAATCAATTGGTACTGCAGAAACCAACACAATGGGATTATAAAGGAATGCTTTTGAAAGGGGAAATGTAATAGTAGTAATAATAACAATAAAAATCGGAAGATCACCGGAAGAAATGCACCTGGGGTTGGTAAATTCAAACCAGCCGGAAGCCTAGGAACAACAACAGCAGGATGATTCTGCACGCGTGCAAGAAAACTCTCAGAAGGTTCAGGAAAAACAACTTCATTGTAAGATTCAATGACAACAGGTTTCTTCGGATTCTGCGGACCAGATTCATCCTCAGGATACAATTTCAAATGGTGATACCTATAACAACAAACAAAAGTCATTCAAAAAAAATGCAATCTCCAAGTAATGAGCGAAAAACAAACGCACGCTAGAGTAAGCAAACGAAGCTCACAAATCCAACTGTTTTTCACAGGCATCACTGTGGAAAAAAAGGGTGATAGCTATCTCAAATTCACCCCAACCACATTCTGATACTTCAAAAGGGGGTGATTCAACAACTCTTGTTGGGTTATGGAAACTAGGATGCAACTGAAACACAGCCCTTTTAACCACCGCACTAAGATCTTCATTCGATGCTCCACGCACATAAACCGTCCACTTATGAGATAGAGACCTAGTAGCATTCATTCAATCATTAAAACATTAAATTAAACACAATTGCAACCTATGAAGCCCGGACACGACACAAACACCAACACGGATAAATTTTTTTGAGAAAATAATATACTTCAATGTAATCGTAAGTGTAAGTGTCAGTGTCGTATTAGAGTCGGACACGATGCGTGTCACCGAGACACGTCTATTCAGAGAAGCGTCAGAGCTTCATAGATTGAAACTAAAACTAAAATCAATAAATAACCCATAAAACAAAGAAAAACAAAAACACCATAAAAATCAGAACTTACTCACTAGCCTTCCTACCCAGATAAAATGCAATAGTTCCATAAACAATAGGGACACAAATTTCAACATCTTTAACTCTCTTATTGACCATCTGAACCAAAAAAACAATCTTTATCAGTAACCCAACAAGGGCAAATGAGGGGACAATTAGGGTTTAATTTCTTTTGCTGAACAAAGCTAAAGAACACATAAAGATTTTACCTTTTTGTCGCTATCTTCAGAGGGTAGTGAAATTTTGAGACGAGAAGGCTTAATAGCAGAAGAACCATCATCTGAGGGATTTTCACCTTGTCTTTTGAGTGGCAATGTTTGAGGGTTAGACATTTGGGAAATTCAGAAATTTGAGAATTTGGGGGTTTAGGGTTTAAGGGAGAAATCGGGCGCAATAGTTTGTGTACGTTATACTGAATACACACACACACAGTGCAAGAAGATAATGCTTTGCGTTTGTTTTGATTCTTCGTTTGTTGTTCGTTTTTTTTTTTTTTGGATTGTTGAATTTTGTTGAGACAAAATTGTGAGTTGAATTGATGATGATGCACTTTATGTCCAGCGTGGCTGTGGCTGGATATGTGCCAAAATGGAAGGATAATATAATTGAAATTTTAGGCTTTGTTTGGAAGGAATTCGAAAAATAAGTTTATATTAAATTTTGCTGAATTATGATATCGTAAACATTTTGTCGTCGAAGAAACAACAAACATTTCAAAAAAAGAGAAAACAATTTAAAATATCATTTTATGTAAACTGAATTTTAGTTTTAACTTCTGTATCGATTGTTGTTTTAAATAAGTTTTTCAATCAACTAAACGTTTTATTTTTAATCCCTAAAGTTAAAATCGGTAGGAAAATTCGCATGTTTAATTTTCTGCAGATTTTTCTACAAATTTTCTTGCGGATCTTTAGTTTTAGAGACTAAAATAAAAAAGTTTGGTTGATTCAACAATTTATTTAAAACAAAAATCGATACATGAACTATAACCGAAATTTCACATACCGACAAGAACGAAAATGATATTTAAGCCGCTTAATTATTACCATTACCATAATTAACAAGTGTAAGGATGTTTAGAACAACTTAGCATCTCTAATATTAAATGTTACTTGGTTCAGTTTAGTGGTGATTAATGTTGAATTTGATAGAAAAATTACGATTCGATTTCTGCAATTGTGTTTAGGAGAGATTGAAATCACTTGATGTCAGAAATCGATCTGAATCAGATTAGTCCACCCAGTATGCAGGGTATTAATGGTGAAAATTAAAGTAGAAAAAATATTAAATGTTTGTTGGTCTAGTGGTGGTTGGCTTTGGATTTGGTAGGAATGATCACTGTTCGATTCTCCACAACGGCATTTTAGAAGAACCGGAACCACTTAATATTAAAGCTCACCCTAAACTGAATTAATCGGTCCACTAAACCAAATACTAATAATGAAAACGAAAAAAAATATTTGTATCTCCAATGGCAAGCTTGTATGAAACTCAAATTAAATATTATTAAGTTCAAGCAACTTAATGATATATAATTAAAAGTTAGTAGTTTGTTTTGTCCGCATAAATTGTGAATAAAAAATTATTAAAGCTGTTTAATTGATATAAGTTGTTTGAACTTTCTTTCATTTGAGAAAAATAAATTATACAATTTAAACATATTATATTTTTCTCCAATGAAATAAAGTTCAAACAACCTATATCAGTTAAACAATATAATTTTAATGATATTTTATTTGCAATTTGTGTAAATAAAATAAATCACCAACTTTTAATTTGATGATGCTATAACTTATTTAAGTTAGTTCAATAATTTTTTTGTTTTGTGTATGAAAATATTATTTGTTATTTACATTGTCATGTCACAATTTCTCCGATGATAAGGAAAAAAAAATAAGAATTCATCATTCTATGAAATTAGAAATTGCAACTTAACTTATGATATACTTATCCATTGCGTATGTTAAAGTGTTGGTCAGATTTCCCGGGTTATCATTTATTTGTTCAAGATCATCTTCGTGCTAGTCAGGTTATTGGTTAGGCAGGTTACATCCTTAAAGAGAATTTAAAATCAGTCAAGCAAGCGCTTAAAGAATGGCATCTTCGACATGTGAAGAACCTACCGAGTCGTATAGCTTCTCTCAAGGAGCGTGTTTGTGAGCTGGACCTAAAGGCCGAATCTTTAACTCTGAGTGAACAGGAGATTGCTGAGAAAAGAAACTTATCCTTACAGCTCTTTTCTCTGGCCAGAACGGAGTGCAGTATATCCTGGCAACAGTCCCGACACCGGTGGTTAAGAGAGGGAGATGCTAATTCGCAATTTTTTCATGCTTTGGTCAATTCAAAAAAACGGAAAAATATGATAGTAATTCTTAATGTCAATGATGCTCCGGTGGAAGGAGTACAGCCTATTCGCGCGACAATCCACACTCACTTCTCCACTCATTTCAAATCTCCAAGACGACATAGGGTGGAGGTGGGTGATTTGGGTTTTAAAGCTTTAAGTGTGTCGGATGCCAGTATGTTGGAAGCTCTTTTTAGTGAGGAGGAAATCAGGCAAGCTGTTTGGGATTGTGGAAGTTATAAGAGTCCGGGCCCGGACGGTGTTCATAGTGGTTTCTTAAAGGAATTTTGGGCGGACCTCAAGGGTGATTTGATCCGATTTTATTGTCATGGCAGATTGGTTAAGGGTTTCAATAGCACGTTTATTGTGTTGATTCCAAAGGTGTCGGCACCTCTCCGGCTATCTGACTACCGACCCATATCCTTGATCTATAGTATTTTCAAAGTCTTGGCAAAATTATTGGCTAACCGATTGAGTCAGGTGTTAGGTAGTGTCATCTCAGAGGTTCAATCGGCTTTTGTTCCAGGGCGCCAGATTTTAGATGGTATTTTGATCGCGAATGAATTGGTGGATGCGGCTAAAAAGGATAAAAAGGATAAAAAGGAATTTATCATGTTTAAAGTTGATTTCGAAAAAACATACGATTCAGTGGAATGGGATTTTTTATTTTCTGTGATGCTTAAGATGGGTTTCCCTGTCAAATGGCGCAGGTGGATTTCTAAGTGTATCAGTACAGCATCAGCATCAGCATCTGTGTTAGTGAATGGGTGTCCAACAGATGAGTTCAAATTCGAACGTGGTCTTCGCCAAGGGGACCTTTGTCTCCTTTTCTGTTTCTTATTGTGGCGGAAGGCCTGAGTGCCATGATGACGACATCAGTTCAAGCGAATCTTTTTGCGGATTTTTTCCGTCGGTACAGAGCAATCACTATGTATATCCCATTTACAATTCGCAGATGATACTCTTCTCATAGGGGGTAAAAGTTGGGAGAACATTCGTGCAATCAAAGCCACTTTGCTCCTGTTTGAACTGATGTCTGGACTTAAAGTGAATTTTCATAAGAGCCAATTAGTTGGGATTAACGTGGCGCCTTCTTGGCTTGCGGAGGCGGCCACTTCCTTACACTGTCGAGTGGGGTCTATTCCTTTTGTTTATCTTGGGATTCCTATTGGTGGTAATTCTAGGCGAATTTCTTTCTGGAAACCTGTCATTGATAAAATCAAATGTCGTCTGTCGGTTTGGAAACGTCGGAATTTGTCTATGCGTGGTCGCCTGATTCTTCTCAAAGCTGCCTTGTCCTCATTACCTGTTTATTTTCTTTCTTTTTTCAGAGCTCCCTCAGGTATCATTTCTTCTATTGAATCTCTTTTTAAATCTTTTTTGTGGGGTGGGGATGGGGAATCACGCAAAATTTATTGGATTCATTGGAATAAAATTTGTCTAACTCGTGATCAAGGTGGTTTGGGGGTTCGGAGGATTCGGGAATTTAATATTGCTTTGTTAGGTAAATGGTGTTGGAGGGTTAAGACGGAAGGTAGTGGGTTATGGCGGCGTGTGTTAGAACACAAATATGGAGTTGTTAGGGGAGAAATCTTTGATGGGGGGCAGCGAGCCTCTAATTGGTGGAAGGATGTCATGTATGTCAGACGGGGTACGTTTAATAATACTCCGGGTTGGTTTGAGGCTTCTTTGTCGTGTGTGGTGGGTAATGGTGAGTCTACTTCATTTTGGGATGATCTGTGGTTGGGGGCTGGGGTAGTGCTGAGAAATCATTTCCCGAGACTGGTGGGGCTGAGTACGGAGGAGGGGGTGTCTGTTGGGGAGATGTGTCGTCGGGGTTGGGGAATTGGTGGTGGGGGATGGGTTTGGCGGAGAAGGTTGTTTGTTTGGGAAGAGGAGCTGGTATCGGAGTGCAGTGCTCTTTTTCATCATATCGTGTTGCAACAGGGTGTTTCTGACAGGTGGCGGTGGACAGGTGCTCATTCTGACGTGTATTCTGCTAGGGTTGCTTACATATCTTTAACTCAACCTCCTGATGGTGCTGCTGCTCCTGGTTTTGTTCTTACCTTGCCGTGGCATAAGGATGTTCCCTTGAAGGTTACCGTTTTTGCTTGGCGCTTTTTACTCAACCGCATCCCGACGAAGGATAATTTGCTTCACCGGGGAGTGGTTCCTCTTGGCTCTCATTTATGCTCTTTTGGGTGTCAAATGGAGGAAACTTTATCACATTTGTTTTTCGAGTGTTCTTTCGCACACAAAGTGTGGTGTGGTATGCTCTCCTGGTTGGGGCTTCAGGGAGTGATGCCTTCGGAGGCGGTGTCACATGCTCAACTTTTCCTTGGCTTACAATTTTTTCAGGCTAAACCAAAACGTGCTTTTCAGGTTATTTGGCTTGCATCTATTTGGTTGTTATGGAAACGCCGCAATGAAGGTATTTTCCAACAAAAATTTATGGAAGTTCAACAAGTGGTGGACCAAATTGTCTTACAGGTTTGATGGTGGCTAAAAGTAAAACACAAATCTTTTTGTATAGAATTCAGTTGTTGGTACACCAACCCCTTGACATGTCTAGGGTGGAGGAGGGGGTGAGCTACGGTTGTAAAAATGTGTTGTGAGGTTATTTTCATCTTTGTCTTTGGTATTTCTCTTTGTAATGTGACTGGTTAATCCTTCTTGCCGGTGGTGATGCACTTCTTGTGCTTCTCCTGTGCTAATATATATTACTTTTTAGTTGCTTCAAAAAAAAACTTATAAATTATTGTTACCTTATTTCTTTAGATTTTTAAGAATAGCTTCTAGTTCTACTATGAAAATAATTTGTCTTGAAGTATTGAGTAGTACACTTGAGATTATAATTTGTTTTTAAAGACTGACAATGTACTAGTAGTACAATACTAAAAAATCGTGCATCCATTTGATTGATATAAAGTCAGTAATTTTTTTTCCTAATCAATGTCAGTATGATTTGTTGATTGATAAATACCAAAATCCTAATAATTTACAGGATTAGACAATAATTTATAATACTATCAAGGAAAATTATATACTACATTCGTTTCAAAATAAATATCGTTTTAATTAAAAAAAATTGTTTTAAAATTAATGTCGTTTTCAATTTTCAATGCAACACTTTTTAATTATATCTTTTAATTAATAATTTATACATTATTAGTAAAAAAAAGTGGTTAATTTAATAAAAACATTATTATTTTTAATATAATAATTACATTCTATAATATACATATATATACAAAAACACTGAAAACGACATTCATTTTAAAATAAAATGAGAGTAATTAAGAGATGATGCAATGCAAATAATGCAATGAACCCAAGGAATGAATGGAACTTTCATTTCACCTCGATATAAAATGTGTGAATCTGATATCTGACTAGACTTTTCAATGTTTTCAACAATCTGAAAAGGAATATGCAGAAGAAGAAGGTGTTGCATGAAAAACAAAATTTAATTTAAAATTAAAGCTCAAGTACCGCAGTATCAGTTAGATTTGAGCAGTATCCAACTCAATCTAAAAAACAAGATTTGGGTTTGGTCACAAAAACCTGTCCTAAACTATACTCCAATTTTCAGTTCATGATGCTGTTATAATATTAAATAATATTAAAAATGTTAATTAAAAATATTCATTTATCATTCTCTAAGATTTGTTTTTATAAGATAGCCCAATTTTTTGCGGGAGCAGTTTAATTTTCTGATATATCGAAAATAACTTGGAAAATATTAAAAAACACACAGTTTCACGTATTAATTGATCTCAGTCATTAATTTAAGATTTGACGGTTCATAGTCTAAATATAATTTTATAAAACAAATAATCTCAAATTTTAATCATAGATCGGAAGGTATGTGTGATATCCGAATTCTGAAAAAGGTTGGTCATTAAAAAATTAAACTACTTACCACGATATACTATTTACATGTATTAATTAAGTGATTCAAAATAATCAATATTGTATATAAAAAAAATTGATCGTGAGAAAAGAACTCAGCTTGTACACGTTTCACAAATTCTCTGAAGAACATTATTTATCGCTATCGGCACTTAAAACCCCATAACTCAAAAAAATGCATAGAAGTGAGAAATTATAGGTTCAAACTGCATTATTTATCATCTAATTTGTATTTTTTTTTTTGAAGGAATCTAATTTGTATGTATAGCACCAAAAAAAAAACTATATATATCTTTTACCAAAATTAAAGGACAAGGCATCATGTGTAGTTAATTTATTACTGCTAAAATAATACAGTATACTTTTTTAATCAAATAAAGCTCTCCAACAGTAATTGCTTTATTTCCATGGTCAAAAGCATCGATAACACCTTTGAAATGTAATCAACCTTTATTGCATCCTCTGATATGTTATATCTCCTTGTCCTTTCTGTTTAAAGTAACAAGAAACCAAACAGAAAACAGGAAATATTTGGCATCTGCAAAATGAACTAAAATGTTTGTTATCGATCGTACCAATATTGGAAAAGATGTTTTTTTGGGGACATGGAAAACAATATATATGTTCCATTTAGTAAGACTACATGATAAAAAGAAGTATATGTAATCTCTCAACTAAATTATTTTCATACATAAGAATGAAGAATCAAATTTTAGTCCATATGCTTAAACACAAATTTATTGTTGATACTAATACTAGTATTCTAGTTTTTTTTTTTACCAATTAGTATAGTGATTAAAATTTCACTTTTAATAATGCAAAGAAGCTAAGTGAGTGCACCAATTTTCAAACTTCGATCGATCCATAATTATAGCATAGTTCTAGACTTTTTTTTTTGGACAATCATAATTCTAGACTCCTGGTAATATATACATGTCACATAACCACACATCTATGTCCAATTCCTTATATTAAATGAGAAGTGTCTTCATCATTACTACAACGGTTTGCTAGGGTTTTGGGTTTTTGCGGTGTGGTGGTTCTGGCATTGTTGGTGTGTAGTTGGCGTCGTGTGTGTTTGGTTCTCTTTGGTACTTGATTCTCTGACCATTTTCAAATCTGTTGGGATTTGCAGAACTTGATGGTTTTCAAATCAGTTGGAATTTGCAGGTTTCTTTGTATTTGGTAAACTTATACCACTTATGTGTTGATTGGTTTAGTGGAGGTCTGCGAGCTAAGACTTATCTACTTAGGTTCTCAATCTACTGTTGCTCCTGCAATTTTGGCTCAATGAGTTGTTCTTTGGATTCTTATGGACCTTTCACTTTTGATTCGAGTTTGAGAGTTAGTGTCTAGTTACATCTCTTTGGGTTGGGTTGAGGTCTCTTTGGTGGTTTGGAGCTAAAGAATTCATTTCTAAGAATGAGATTAGAAGTAGATCTCTTTTAGGTAGCGTTTGTTATGGTACTTTCATTGGTGTTTTGCTTATATACGATACCTTTGTTTTGTAACACCTATTTTACCAGTCTCTGCTCGTCTTGTGCAGAGACTTGGTCTATTTATTAATAATATTTGCCGTTCAAAAAAAAAAGTTGTATTTAAAAAAAAATGAAATTGGAACACAAAACAAACCATGATTTTCAGTGGGAAATCAAATTGAATATCAGATAATGAAAAAAAAATGCCAAATTTATTTTATTTTAGTATGCTTAATTTCATATTTTGTTTTTCACAAACCATAAGTTAACTATTATTTGCTCAAAATCAAACCAATGAAAATGATTGGACGGCTGGTCAAGGGCTCATGGAAAATGGAAATTAGTATATCTTGCTTTTGAAAAAATTTATCCAAAAGTGTGTACAATTGATCAGAACCTAATTGGATATTTTGCTTCAACCCTGCAAAGTATATAATCCTTTCTCATAGATCCAATGATATAAGCCACCAAGGGTCTTTTTGGTTAGTGACAAAATCAATCTTGTAGTTTTTAGCTTATAACTTTTATAAACTGATGACTTGAATAGGGTTTTGGTCCCTTAACTATTTTTCAGATTTTATTCTAGTCTTTTAATTATTAAACATTTTGATTTGGTCTCTTCAATTATCTCTGTTAGTTAAAGAGGTCCTCTCCGTTGTCTTTTAACCTCAAATGTATAGAGTGAACCAACATTATAAGTGGTCCACCATATATCTTACTAATTGTTTTAATTTTAGCCATTTGATTTTTTTTATTAAACAAAGAACCATTGAATCATTTAAGTCTATGTTATCTAATGGTAAACCTTCACCACCTAACTTTATTCTACTTCTCTTCATCATTTTCCTTCCAACCTTCTTCATCTTCTTCCTAAACTTCATTAATAAAATCCAGATCTTCAAACATATTCAAATAAATCCATAAAGTAAAAAAAATAAAATCTAGATATTTTTCAAAATCAAAACCCAAAAAATCCATAGATGAAAGAAATTTGGGATTTTGATAAAATATTCTTCCATTCAACTTCACCTTTGTTCCAATTAGGTCGATTGTCTCTGATAGAAAAAATGGAAAACATAAATAAACTCCTCCCATGTCATTAAAATATAATACTATAAAAACTACGAAAAGAGCCCAAAAGTCCTAACTCAACTGACAGAAAATGCTAAAATTGCTAAGTCATACATCCATGATCTGGGTTCGAACCCGATCACTCCACTTGTGTGTGTAAGTTTATTGGTGGTTTTGCCATATCTCATCTATGTACAATAAAAAACCACGAAAATAAATAAAATTAAATGGCTCATAAGGCCCCAATTATCATACCTCCATTATATACACACTATTGTTTCATGAAATCTATCATCTGTATATCATTTTTCATTTCACCCATTAGCTTATAAGTAATACAATAAGTATTTCCAACATTAATGTCACATACTCCTAAAATCATACTGATATTCTTAATCAAATTAGAAAGGTGTATACTTTTGCATCTTATCTTCCTTTTATACATCTTTGTTTTATGAAATATATATATATATATATATATATATATATATATATTATAATTTTAATCCACCAATAAATTCCTACTTTTTAATATACACACACACTTTCTCTTTCCCAAAAAATAAAACCTTCAAAACAAATATTGTAACAAAATTTATTTAAAATATAAAAACAAACTTTAATTTGTTACAAAAAATAATTAAAAAGGAGGGTATAATGAGTAAAATATAATCTAAATTGTTAAAACCACAAATAAAAATGAACGGAGGAAATAACATATATAACTATTTTTTATATTGTCCCCTAATCATATTCATATGTAACTCATTAAACTCAATGTTTGGAAACTTCCAAGACCCCGAATTCAATTAAAATTAACAAAAGTGATTCATTAAACTCAAGAAAGTATCATTTGCCTTGAAAAATTTCAGAGAATCAAAGGAAATACTGAAAAATATTACGTTGGATCTATCCATAATTATATCTATGAAATGATCATGTCTCATGTCTATTCCCGCAGAATATTAATTATTTCATATACTAATATACTCCATTTAATTTTTTTGGTACGTAAACCCCATTTAATTTGAATATAAATAATTCCTTGAAAAAAAAAAAGAAAAAATTCATTTAATCAACTTGTACATGTTAAGATATAGGCTGGAAAAGTCACTATCGGTCTAAAACATGGAAATCGAAACAAAGCAAAAAGAAAATGAGAGCATGCAGGCAGTATAGACTACGGTGAATGATCTTTGTGATGTTATCTTTAGAGATACGGGTGGAAAATTAGTGCAACAATATCATTACCCGTAAGACTAGGAAGTGTACCACTGCGGCTGTGTGTGTGTGTATGAGGCCTCTCTCTCTCTCTCTCTAGCTAGCTAGGGCATACTTCCCTTTCATTCCTTATTCTATGAGGTAAGCAGTTCAGGGTTATAGAGATGAGAGAGAGTGTGATAGCAAGATATACTATACATTACAATTGTGATAATTTAAAACAAATTAAAGAATGTGACTATATGGCCAATGAAAATAAGTTGGATGCATTTTTCTTTAATGAATTATAGGGTAAAGATAAATGGTTTTGAGTATACTTTTCATTGAAAATTTTGTATTCAATCTAATGATTGATTAATTAGAGAAGTATTAGTATGGTTTTCAATTAATTGAAGTTTGAGTTTTGTTTTGTATGACTAGTCCAACAATAAAAGTGATTGACAAGTAAGGTTAACACTAATCGTTTCATCTTAATCAAACAACCGAGATTGTGTAACTATGTGAATACAGAATAAGCCCATTTGTAAATTTGTTTAGATTTATACATACTTATTTTTAATCTTCTAAATATTGTGATTGCGGTTATTTTAAACCTTTAATTGTTTCAAATGATCGATGATCGATTTTAATCCTACATGTTTTTCATCTTTACTAATTTGGTAGTTTCACTCTCTACTTTTTTGGTAGTTTCACTCTCTATTTTCTTCTCAAATTTACGTCAAGGTAATTAACACAATTATGAATGTTAAAACATAATGTATTATGTTGATAAAATTACTCTCACTTTTTTTATTTAAATATTAAATTATCCTTGTTGAAATATTAAATTTTTTTATTTTTTGACAACAAAAATATTTAAGTTTTCTACTCATTAGATTTATTTTTTGGGTTATATATCCATTATATAATTTTTTGACGTAATATCCATTATAATTTAATTTTTATTTTGAGTTTATAAGAATACGGGGTAAAAAAGTAAATTAATTCTCCCCTCACCTCGTTAAAAAGTTAAACCAAACATGAAAATTTAAAATATCACCTCTCCTCTAAAAACTTTAAACCAAACAGCTTGGCCTAAGGATGTTAAACTATGAGAATCACTTTCAAAAAAATTTGAAACCCTAATCAAGAATTTCATCCCCTTATCACATGACATTTCTTTATCTGTATTTCACTATACTAAAATTGCAAATTTTCACTATAAATTGAGTGTCCCAGCAATTAATTGTGTCATCTTATAACATAGAATTGAGTAAAATTTCGAAAAGTTACAACTAATAAAAAGATAAATCATAAATAAATAAATAAATATTCTTACTCTCTCTTGAAGTTTTTTTCTTCTTTATTCTTGCTTTGAAAATGGGTGATTTTGATTTTCTCTTGATCCAAAATCACTCTTGTATATCTTTTTCTTCTCATTTTAATTTAAATAAGTGATTTTTGTATTGATTAAGTTTTTCTTTTGAGTTTTTTTTTGTGATTCCGTCATTTTCCGCTTTGCACGGTTATTGTTTTTTCGTCTTGTGTGGTGTTATTGTTTTCATGTATTGTTGCAGTTTATTTGGTTCGGATTGATAGATCAACTTTGATCAAATACTGATTCAACCAATTATCACTTATCAAGATCATATCTGAAGGCATATATATTCTAGTCACTTTAATTTAAGTTTATGACATTATTTGTAGCACAAGTATGTCGCTTTATACTATTAACTTAAATGCAGTCAATTTGTTCGTAGATTAATATTTTTATTTTTAACAATGTTTATTTTTATTTTTGAACAATTATTTTTAACGATGTTGAATTTGTACTTATACATAATATACTCTATCTATTTAAATAGTTAATCACAGAATAAATAAATAAATAATAATTGATTGAAGTGATTCATTTATTGGTAAAATAAAGGAACACACACCCTAAGAAGGAAGTAGAGATACAGCTAGAGAGAGAAGTGAAACTCTCTAAGCTATATCGGCATATGTAAATGCATGATAAGGAAAGGCAAATCTCATGATGATGGGTGTGTCAAAATCAAGCAAATTGTGTAATCTGAAAAAGTTGAAAAATGTAGAGACACGTAGACGAAGGTGTTGTTATGTTACAACTTACTTACAACAGAATGAAATGAATTGAGAAAGGAAAAATTGAATAGTTCCACCCACCTTGGTTTTCCTGATTGGTTCTTTTTTATGTTAAAAAACTTGTACTACCCGTAGCGTACGCACACCACAAACAAACCTACATAATAATTTGTTTTGTTTTATTAGTAGTATAACACAAAATTAATTAGCAATAATGATTTTTTTTTAGTCTTTTCAATATAATTTGGTGTATATTCATTTAGTTGAGATACAAATTTTATGTTATAACTGTTGCACTAGTTATTCGTAATATGCAATCTCAACCGTTTAAAATTGGTCGAATAATATTTGTAATTCATTCAGTTCAATTTCTCGTAATTTTAATTTTAACCTTTATTTTATAATCGGATGGTCTACAATAGTTACTGTGTTAACTCAGTAACTTCGGGGAGTCTTATTCCACTTAGTTCTTATGCCAAGTGAAATTAACTTATGATGACATGAAGAAGTATTGACACAAACATAAGATAAAAGATACATTTATACCAATAGATCCATACTGATAAGTGATAATAATTTTAAAAAATTAAGTATAATTATGTTATTAGTATCGTATATTACACATGTCCGACACCAGAACACATCTAATCCAATCAAAAGAATATTCGTGTTTCATAGCTTGAATTTATAATTTTTTAACATAAATAAGAGTGAGAATTAATGAGTCATAATTCGGGTAATATATTAGAAGGAAGGTTGCATCATGCATGGAGTGGGAGGGCAGATACAGATACAGTATATATGTATGTGTTTGATTGTGCTAAGTTCACTCACTTTCAAGGTTTGTTTTGTTTACAGGGAAATAACATAAAACGGTGAAAGAAGAAGCGCAAGTTAAGTGGCAAAAAATGATGTAGCTTTATAGCTATGATCTCATACACAAGATAGAGATCCAGAAACCATGACATAGTTGCTTGCAGCATTAATGAGTCCAAAAAACCATTTAATTTTTGGGGCGCGTGCGTGTTCCATAGCATAAAGTCCTGTTCTGTTGTGTACCCATCAAAAAGTCTTTAACTTACATTTACAATTCTATCCTATTCATCCTACTAATATGTTCTTTTCCTAGCTACCATACCTTACCAATGTCCTATTTTTCTTTTTAATTTTAGCTTAAATATACTTTTGGTCCTCTAAATATTTTTAAGGTTTTACTTTGATTCTTTAATTATTTTTCGTTCAATTTTGATCTTTTAACTATTTTTTCGTTCCATTTTGATCCTGTAACTTTCATTATGTTAATTTATTTGGTTCTAATTATCGTTAGAAAAATGTAAAAAACGTTAATTTTGCGTATATGACACTTAGGGACTTGGTGTCTTTGGTATGAGATCCAATAGGAAAATGTCACGTGGCCAGAGACCTTATTCTTCATCGCGTACGGAGCTCCCTCCATCACCGTCTCCGTCCACTTCACCGGTGATCTTTCCAGTCACAAAAGCTTACAAAACGATACTCTAAAACCTCCCTTATTTTCGCTGAATCCAGATATGGTGTCAATTTTCTCATTAGAGGCTTCTACCTCTCGTTTTTGACATTTTTCTAACGGTTAGGACCAAGTAGGTTAACAGAATGAAAGTTAGAGAACCAAAACGAAACGAAAAATAGTTAGAGGACCAAAGTGAAACCTTAAAAATACTTAGAGGATCAAAAGTGTATTTAAGCCTTTAATTTTTGAACTTCACTTTCCATTAATGTAAGGTAGTATACTAAGTACTAACACAATTTGTTTGATATGAGAAAATTCACATGAACATTGTTATAGATCAATTAATATATATTGTACTTAGTCTCTGGCCCTAATAACTATTGATGACCTGATTTTAGGTTGTTTAATATATAATTTCTCCGAATTTTGTTTATATTTAAGATTGAAGTAATATTCGATAGGATAAAATTTGGATCTATAACAATTTAGTTATAAGGTGCAACTATTTCTGTTTGTATATATATGTATAAACACATGTTCAATCTAAATCTAATCTTAACATAACAAAGAAACTCTTAAGGAGTTGATAACTCAATCATTAATCAATCAATATTTCTAAATGAACAAGGTATCTACTAATTACAATAATTAGATGGTTTCTTTATGATTTTCAAGATACGTAAGTAACTTGTGAAGAGGGCTAAGCTAAGAATTCGCTCTTTTCAATATTCACTCTAAAAATCAACTCTCTTGTTATGCAAAATTCATGAAGGTCTTACTTTATGTGACATCAAATTTTAAATTGTATGAGATTTACATTTATTTCACAAATAAGAGATAAGATGTTAGAGTGAGTGCTGGAAAAAGAATGTTCATAGCACTTCTCTTGAATTATATATTTATATACTGATTTATTAAAAAAATTTGTAAATTAATTTTATCATTCTTTATTTAGAAACATTAAAAAATATCAATAAATAGGAAATACATATGTTTAGTTTTGCGGTGAAAAAATTTGATTCTGAATGAATTGATTATGTAGAAAATTAATTCTAACTAAAATTGAGTTGAATGTAAAGTAATAATGCGATATTCTATCTAAAAAGCTGTTTTTTGACAAAAAATGTGCTTAATTAAATAGCATTTTATTATTCAAAATAAATTCAATACAATTTAATACATCAACTCAAATATGAAAACTAGCCAGTAACGTGGCCGTCTTAAATAAATTCTTATAGCGGGAGGCTTAGCTCTAGTGATTCTGATTTCCTAAAGTGTCTATGGTGGTCAAAGAATCTTAAGTACAAGGGACTAGCATATAAGAATTTGAGGAATAAATCATATCATTAAAATTTGTTATTTTACAATAGGATTTGGTAGTATTTTTCTATAAGAAATTTTGATAGAATCTCATCCATTCAATATTTATAGAGCGATGTATACAAAACTTTCACATGATACCAATTGATGAAATCATGCATTTCCGTATGAATATACTATTTGTTTTATATTGAGATTGAGATATGAGATTGTGGATTTGTGCATAGAGACAAAAACAACAGAAAGCAAAGTGTTACTATAGTTTATTTGTCATCATCCAATAATTTGTAACTAAATCACTTCAAAAGGCTCATTATATAAAGTTAAAAAATCACTTCCCTTTATATTTATAAACATATCTTATAAAGTGTAGTCACTTTATGCCAATATATATGTAGAAAAGTGTGACATATTATTAAAAAGAGATATCAATTAATTAGAAGAAAATGAATTTTGAATTTTTGATGATGAAACAAATATTGATAGTAACGTATAACTAAAAGTGGCTTTGTTCATACTTATTTTCTCTGTTTTTGTTCATTTTCAAGTACAGATCATAATCAAGTCTTGCACAGATATAATTATTAATTAGACATTTTAAGATACCCTATTGTCTCAAAACTCAAGAAATTGCATTAATTCAAAATCTTTGTCACACATATATAGAAATTGTACCATCCAAATTAACCAAAATATATAGTCTTCTTTGCTCATCAATTCTACCTCTGCTTCAAAAGTACAATTCTAAAAGCTTTACTTCTGAAATAACTTTAGAATATGTGGACCAATTTGCAGAACAAATTACTCATATGAATATCTATGATTCTATTGGGACCCATAGCATACATGAGATTCATATACTAAGTTCACTAAAAAAATTACATTTTTATTAACGTTGGTTTGTTCAGTGGTGAATGATTATCGATACTGAATTTAGTAGAGAAGATTATTTGAAAGGAGATTAAAATCACTTAATATTTTAAATCGGATTAGTCGCACCGTAAACTGGATACTAATGGTGAAATAAAGAAGACAAAATTACATTTTTACCCTCCCTCTACTTTATTTTTTTCTGTAGTACAACAATATCTTAGTTTCTATAGAAAAATAAATATATTCATGTAGGGGCCATGTCTGATTTTTCTACATCAAAAGAAGAACCTATTGAAATCCCAAATCACACTAGCATCATTCTTCTATTACCATTCATTCCTTCATTCATTCAGTAACATCTACTTTATTTTTCTTTCATTTCCAATATATCATTTCATAAACATTACACTTACATTATTACATATATACCCTTTATTTATTGATTTTATAATATATAGTATCTACCATACCATATCATACCAAATGGCAATACCTTTTGATCCAAGTAAGTAAATTCCTAGTCACTTTCTAAGCTCTCTTTTGTCCCTTCCCTTTTTATGAACATCTCTCTGTCAACTTCAGTCCTTCTCTCTCAGATATCTTTTCTGATTTTCTCTCTTTATCACTCCATGTACCATGTGCATGCTCTCTTTATAAATCATAATCATATCATATACTACACATTACAAATACATGCACTATAATCTTCATTCTTCACCTACCCTTTTTGTTTTATTTTGTTTTTGAGTCCAAAAAACAAGATGGAACAAGCTCAACAACAACAACAAAATGATGAAGCAGGTGGTGGAGGTGGCAGTAGTGGAAAAGGGGGGTATATGAACAGACAAAGTAGTACAAGATGGACACCAACAACAGATCAAATTAGAATATTGAAAGATCTTTACTATAACAATGGAATTAGATCACCAAGTGCTGAACAGATTCAAAGGATTTCAGCTAGATTAAGACAATATGGTAAGATTGAAGGTAAAAATGTTTTTTATTGGTTTCAAAATCATAAAGCAAGAGAAAGACAGAAGAAAAGATTCACTTCTGATAATGTTAATAATGTTAATGTTGTTCTTCCAACCATTCAAAGATCAACACAAAACATCAACAACAACAACAATAATGTTCCTATTGTTGCTGCTGCTTCTAATTGGAAACTACATGATCATCATTCTAATTTCAACAACATTTCATCTGCTGGTAATTAAAAAGATAAATTTTTTTGATTAAATATTATATTTATATATAGTACTTATAACCTTATTATTAATTTTTTGTTGTTTTTGTTTATATAGGTCTTTCTTCTGCTTCATGTTCTTCTGCTGAAATGGTTACTGTAAGCCAGATTGGAAATTATGGATATGGATCTGTTCCAATGGAGAAAAGTTTTAGGGTAAGTTAGGAGTATTTTTTTAGCCATGTTTTTATTTTTTTTAATGTTCAAATGTGTATGTAACTTTGCAATGCATTTGAGATTTGCACAAGAAAGTGAATATTATCATATTCATGATCTTTTATTTAATAACCAAAAAAAGCAAAAATCCATAAAATTTCTATAATAGGCCACAATCTCATAAACTATGCATTAAAAATAAAACTTTAATTTATGAAGTGAAAGTAACACTTGTATTAAATTAAATCCACCAACAAGAGTTCACTTTCACTAGCTCTGCTTAGAACTAGTCACTAGTTTTTTTTATAGATCATTAAATCTCTACTGTTAGGTATAGCTTTAGATATGTCACATATTTTAATGCTAGTAATTAATAATATAAAGTTTTGAATTTAATTTTTTTCTTCTTCTTAGGAGTGTACAATATCAGCTGGATGTAGTAGTAGTCAAGTTGGAAGCACTATAAACAATCACTTAGGATGGATTGGTCATCATCATGTTGATCCATATTCTTCAACTAATTATGCAAATTTATTTGGAAAAATTAGACCAAATGAAGAAATTATGGAAGAAGAAGAAGATGAACATGAAATTGGTTCCCCTGAAATTGAAACACTTCCTTTATTTCCTATGCATGGTGAAGACATTAATCATGGTGGTTATTGTAATCTCAAATCAAATTCATCTAACTATGGTGCTGGTTATGGTTGGTATCAAGGTGAAGATCATGGTTTCATCAATGCTAATTCATTGGAGCTTACTCTCAACTCCTACACTCGTAGATCACCAGATTATGCTAATTGAATTTGCTTAGTTTGAAGATTTGAAGAATGAAGATGAATATTAATCTGCTTAATTAGTAGTATTTATTTATCATATAAATATATATATGCTACGTACTCCTATATATATAATGAGTTTAGGATATGTAAGTTAATTAAGGTTAATTAACGAATGTGAAAAATGAATGTAGTTTGGTTGTTATTTCTGTTTTTAGTTAAGAAATGTTCCTAACTTGACACGTGTCATGTTGGGAACTTAATTGAGCTGACAATGACTAATTATTAGAAATATTAATTATTGTTATGTTATTTTGTTGTCTATGTTCTCACAAACATTCTTTTCATTACATTTTGCTAATTCAAATGATTGGCTTTACAAAAAGATATACTAATACTAAAAAAGTGATGATGATGGAAAGTTAAAAGTTAATCATGCATTGCATAATTTATTGTTTATGTTGATCGAAGATGAGATTGTTCTATGAATTTTTATATTAAATATGAGATTGTTCAAAAAATCATCTCAAATATGATAATTGACGATAATATGAAATCACGACAAATAAAAACAAATGATTCAATTGTTCACCCGAATTTTTTTCCTTATTCCACCCCACTGTACATAATACACATAATTAACCACCAACTTTAGTCATGGATTCATGGTACTATTTGGATTGCAAGCAGTGCAAAATCCTGTGCTGATTAAAAAAGAACAGTACTCCATCTTTTTCTATGAATCAGTGACGCATTAATGACATATTCTTGCTCATATGTAGCATGATGATATTTTTCAAAATGTGTTTGCTTTTGGAATAGTAATAAAAATGATTTGAATCAACTAAGTTTGTAAAATTGAATTGTGTTGAAAGTGAGATCAATATGAAGTTGTTTATATTTAAATATAGGATTAAATATGTAAAAATTAAGTTTAGACTCAAAGTTATAATTTACATATAGTTTTAAAGTTAAAATCAATTGTAGAATCAAAATAAAGCCACTCAAATATGTAAAAAAAATCAATTTTATCTATTTAAAATCATTACCTCAAAAAAAAAAATCTATTTAAAATCATTCAGGCTTTCTTTATTGTAATAACAAAGTCTGTTCCAAATTTCACGGCAACTTTAGGAGCTCCAAGTTAAAGCTTTTAATTCAACGTAAAATTTTACTATGATTTTAGTAAGGTTGTCACGGTTCAAAGATACTAATATACTGTAAGTGAAAATGAAAATATGGGATGTTCATTGGGATCCCGATTCTCTGCATTAAGAAAATTACATTTACACTGAACTAATACTTAATCTTGACCATCAATTTAAAATCGGTCAACTCATGATATTACATATTTAACCAAATTATATTTAAACAATTTTTGCCATCGATTTAAAATGAAAGTATCAAAAAATGATGAATAAATTTGTGGAATCCAAACCCCTTCAATTTATCTAAATAGACTATATAAATCAAACTTTCAATATA
Source organism: Trifolium dubium (assembly GCA_951804385.1). Classification (NCBI taxonomy): domain Eukaryota; kingdom Viridiplantae; phylum Streptophyta; class Magnoliopsida; order Fabales; family Fabaceae; genus Trifolium; species Trifolium dubium. The sequence continues at coordinate 41,832,107 of OX638067.1, forward strand.
TCTAAAAAATAAAATTTTCTTTATATTTATGACCTGAGGTAATATTATCGACAAATTCGATGGTGTACCATCCAAACATATATTATATCGTATACATTATAGAGAGGTTGATTTTACCATTGAATCAATGAATCATAATAATACTAGATTAAATGACATATTGGTAATTAATTGTAGAAAAAAAAAACACTTGTGTATCTTACAAGACAATTTTATTTATGTAGGTGTTAGAGGAAGTAATTATTATGTTCTTATGCTATAGCCTATAGTAGTATGTATGTAACTATGTATAGAGAGATACAGCTTTATTATTTATGTATCTCTGAGCATTTTATGGTGCTATGTGTAAATGACAGAAGGATATGACTATGAAATTGCATAAAAATAAATAGGGCAAACAATGGGTCCGTTAAAGAAGTGAAATTAAAAAAAAGCATAGAATTAGACTGTGCAACCAAACTATGTCTGTGACCCTCCTCTCTGTGCTCACTAGGAGAGTATATATTTTGAAGTTTGAACCTTCATCGAAAATAGTTACCACATACTATCATTATTAGCATGTTCTCTCTCTCTCAGCTCATACTGTATTTGAATCCAATAATGAATCAATGGTCCAACAAATTTTGCATGCCCTTCACCAATCTTAGTACTACACTTCCCTCTACAACTAATGAGCCATAAATTATAAGTGTTTGTGAGTTATTATAATAAAATATCACTTTTTAAGGGTCAAAAACTTGGCGCACATATCGGTTATTTGTTGGCGGTTATTTGTTGGCGATTTTGGCCGCTAAAAAGTGGTAAAAATGTAATTTCTCATTTGTTAATGGTTCAAGCTGCCAAAAAATTTAACGAGTAATGTTTTTTTTTAGGACTTTTGATTTGATAATTTTCTTATATTAAAAAATAATGTAGTTATGTAGTCAGTCTATTATAATTTATTGATTTTTTTTTTTGTACATATTTTGATTGAAATTAGATTGTATAAATATGATAAATGTGCAACTCTTCTCTGCCCTCTCAAAAAACTCAAAGAAAAATTAATAATTGATCTGCGGAATAACAAAAACAATTGAAGTTTTTAATTACTTCTTAATTAAATATGTGATCCATAGATTAATACTAACACATCATTGATGAACTTTGTAGAGACCATTCAATCTATCCAAACATAATTTTCAAGACAAAACTTTAATTTGATGATCATTTAGACAACATACACCATATTTTATATGATACATGCATGCTCATATTTCTCATATTGTAAATAGCTCAAAGACTATCAATGTCAAAACCCTTACAAGTTACAACTACCACCACTAGCCCCCAAAGAGAAACACTAAAAAGAGATGGAAAACATGACTTTGCAATGACTACCATAATCCCTAACCACCAACATACCACATGCCATATGACAAAAACAATTATACCGATACACATATGAAATTCGTATTCGAATTATGCTCCAAAAACAAAGCAAAACATAACTTAGCATTCACATCTCCAATAGATTTTCTCCTAAACAAATTAAGACGGATAGAATTCCTATTCAACGATAGGTCGATAGCCATAACAATTTTTTTTTTAAAGGGAAGATAACTCTTTCATAACTACTCAACTATGAGAGTCTTTAAAATAAATAAGTTTTAACAATAAAAGAAACTAACTCCAAAAAATATCATAAATAGATTTAACCACAACCATATGTACCTCATGAAAAATTATGACATATGACAACAAGTTGAACTTCCAAACAAACCCTCTTACATTAGGAAAAATTCTCTCCTCCACCTAAATATCATAAAGTCGAAATACTTATACATCAACCGTGGTGATATTGTTAAGATGCGGAGCAAACAATTAGCTTTTGATATTTTTAAAATTTTGAAAATACTCAAATAACGTACGTGACAAAATTTGAAATTTGACTTGAGTGTAAAATATTTTTTTCGAGACAAATATTCGGGAATTTCACTCCAACAAATGATAACTTATTCCATAAAATAAAACCATACAATCCACCGATCCTTCATCACATATAGAAACTAGAGAAAAAAGGAACAAAAGACTATTGTGGAATAAAATTAGGCAAATGGAATAGATTAAGAAAAGGACATATAGAAGATCATGAAAACCATAAATAATGAACATCTAGATAATATAGTTTACAAAAAAGACATCATTGGCATCCTAAACTTGGTGCTTTTTAACATAATCATGCATGTTGTATTGAATACCGATCAATACAAATTACATAAATCGACATCCTCTTCTTTGAACGTGTGCTCTTCACGGTATTATTCATCATATGGTTCGTATATTTAAGACCTCATCATCATAAGATAGTAATGAATATACTACACTTGCCAAGTCTCAAACAATCTCTTGAGCAAAGGAAAAAACTTCATATTCCTCTCCCTATTTGAGGTGATATTCAACACCTCAACATTGTCTCCTTTCACGACATCCATCAATGAGATTAAACTTGGAATATGTGAAATTACTTTGACAAATTTTGAGTGAGAAATTCCATGAATTTTAAATTTTTTTGATCCATATTTCTCTGGTTCATAATAGATAAAACAATTCGACTTAGAAGTACGTAAAAATAAAGCAACACCCTCTTCAAAATGTTTAATCGGCCAACAACCACAATACGGTTGAGATAGACCCATATGCTCGACCGAAACATCAATGTTGTAAACTTTAGTCCATGATTCTCCAATTCCATACTTCTTCATCAACCACATTGTAACATTGTTAATAGAAGGTCTTTCACATATGTAAAGAAAACCCCTTGATTCTCCCATGGTGGTGATTTGGATTGTATGATTTCCTAACACATGTAGAGGAGGAGGAGGGAATAATTGCAACCTCTCACTTTCAAAGTTGAAACACAAAATTGAAATTCGCCCATTATCAAATTTAATCCAATGAAGTGCACTATTTATACAAGTGGGATCCCTAAGATCATCTGAAATAGAAATCTGAGGATCCATTTCAACATTTTTCCATGACCGTGTTCCAACCGTGTGTATTTCAAGGATCGGACGCACAACCCTCCATCCGTTGACGATGCTAAAACTTCTGTACTGACTTTTTATTCTTATCACTTTATATTCATTAGTTTTAGGATGGAAACCAAAACCAGCTGCTATTATGTTGTAAGTACGAGCTTCGGGAAGTCTTATGAACTCTTTGGTGATTGGGTTGCATATTACTAAAGGATTTCTATTAGATAGGTCATACAAACAAAGTAAGCCATTGCAAGAATTCAAAATTTCTAACTGAAGTCTCTGTCTGCCCCCATTATCGTTCTCGCCGTTTTTCTCCATTAATGCTTCAGCATTAGAAAGCATCAACACAGGCTCAATCTTGACATGATCATTGCTCCCGATCTCAAACTTCTCAGGATCACTCTCAACATGGTACAACAAGGTAGTTGACACTCGTCTATAATCATCGCTAGCCTGAATTATGAAACAATTTGTTGCTCGCTCAAGGTGCAATTTAGCAAAATATGGCTCTGAAATTAGTGTTTTCCAATTTTTGCACACAGATTTACAAATTAGAAGAGAGTTGATGGGAAGTTGAAGCAGAATGTGGACTGTGAGTTCATCTGGAATGTTATTAAAATAAGCGTAATGTTCACGTTTGGCTTGATTGCATCTTTTCCTGGCACTTTTGTTTTTCTTTTTCTTTTTCCTAGCACTTGCAGAGACAATTGAATTCTTTCTTCTTAAAATCATAAAGAAACAAAATAAATAAATTAAAGCAAATAAAAAGGATGAGCCATTGAGGAGCATCATAGAGGATGTACAACAAACTCAGAAGAAAATAGAAAGGTCACTTTACAACAGCTAAAATATTGAAAATTTGATGCTTGAATTTTAAACTAAAAAAGAGAAAAATACAAGCAAGGTGAAGGAGATAAAGATGAGAGGTTAATGGATTGATTATGATATATACTACCTCCATTCCTTAGGAGGAGTATATTTTTGCACCTTATTTTCTTAATGCTTTTTTTTAAAAAATATATCATATTTTTAATCCACCAATAAATTCATTTTTTTTCACAAACATTATCTATTTTTAAAAAAATTGTAACAAACTTTATTTAAAAACAAACAAAATTTGTATACAATAAAAAATTATATTGTTTCAACAAAAATAATTATACAAAATTTAGTCAATAAAATAAAATAAGAAGGAGAATATAATAGGCAAAATATAAGATAAATTGCTAAAATGACAAGTAAAAAGAAATGGAGGTAGTATATAAAAGAGTGATCAGTGGAAGAACCTTGTTGGAGAAGTTCGTTTGTTTCAAATTTTTCTGATTTTTTTTTGTTTTGGATTTTTTTTAAAAAATATTTTAGTAAATTTTTTTTCTTTAAAATGAAAAACTATTTAGTCAATGAAATCAAAATAAATTTTTTATCTTTTTGTACCAAAAAAACAAAAATTTTATCTTTTTAAATAAACGAAAAGTAACTTTAAAATTTTTTTCGTTTCAAAAGAAAACTTTAAATATATATCATATTTTTAATCCACCAATAAATCTCTACTTTTTCACCAACATTATCTATTTCCAATAAATCCTCCTTGTAAAATTATTTATTTGAATTATTCCTGTAAATCTATTTTTAAGTCAATATTTTGCTGATGTGCTAGTACACCTTTTGTTTTCATGACAGTTAACTTTTGTTTGTCACGTTAGTAAAAAGTCAATATAAGGAATAAATAGAAAAAAAATTACATGGGTAATCTAAAAATATAATTTTACAGGGTAAAAGCAAAACTCGTCTTCCGTCTCAAAAATATAAAACAAAAACTTACAAAAGGACATATTTCATCATGAAAACCATATATCCATAATGATTAATGAACATCTATATTAAAGTTTGCGAAAAATACATCACTAGCATCCTAAAACTTGTGATTTTTAGCATAATCATGTCTGCTGTATTGAAATTAAATTACTTCCTAGCAGCTACTCCCTCTGGTCCTTATTATAAGAAGAATTTTACTTTTTATATTTATTGAGAATCTAATGTATCTAGTCCATATTATCGACTAGAGTCCATATTATTGACTAGATATATTAAATTCTCAATGAACTTAAAAAGTAAAATTTCTTTTATATTAAAGACAAGAGGGATTATACTCTACAACAAAAGTCCAAAAGCCTCTCCACCAGGGGTTCAAATACCGATCAATGCAGAAACAGACGTCCTTTGAAAGTGTGCTCTTCACAGTATTCTTCACCATCAGTCTCAAACAATGCATATACCATGCATGTATACTTGCCTAGTCTCAAACAATCTCTTGAGCAAAGGAAAGAACTTCATTTTCCTTTCCCTATTTAAACGTTGAGTTGATATTCAACACCTCAATATTGTCTCCTTTCACGATATCCTTCAATGAGATTAAACTTGGAATATGTGAAATTACTTCGACAAATTTTGAGTCGGAAATCCCATGAATTCGAAATTTTTTGGATCCATATTTTCCTGGTTCAAAATAGATAAAACAATTCAATACACGATGATGTAAAAATAGAGCAGCACCGTCTTCAAAATGTTTAATTGGCCAGCATAAACAACCACATCGATCCAGCGATTTAGATAGACCCATATGCTCGACTGAAACATCAATGTTGTAAACATTAGTCCATGATTCTCCAATTCCATACTTCTTCATAAACCACATTGTAACACTGTTAATAGAAGGTCTTTCACATATGTAAAGAAAACCCCTTGATTCTCCCATGGTGATATTTCTGCTTAGGATTGTAAGATTTCCTAACACAATATGTGGAGGAGAAGGGAATGATTGCAACCTCTCACTTTCAAAATTGAAACACAAAATAGACATTTGCCTTTCATCAATATTGATCCAATGAAGTGCACCATTTATACAAGTGGGATACTTAAGACTTGAAATAGAAATCTGTGGATTCATTTCAACATTTTTCCATGACCGTGTTCCAACCGTGTGTATTTCAAGGATCGCATGCACAACCTCCTTGTTCCACCAACTTTTTATTCTTATCACTTTATATTCATTAGTTTTACGTTGGAAACCAAAACCAGCATTTATTTTGTAAGTACCAGAGTAAGTCACATTAGCTCCGGGAAGTCTTATGAACTCTCCGGTGATTGGATTGCAAATAACTAAAGGATTTCCAATAGTGTCACCCAAACAAAGCAAGCCATTGCAAGAATTTAAAATACTAAACCTAAGTCTCTGGTTGCCCCCATTATCGTTCACGCCGTTTTTCTCCATTAATGATTCAGCATTAGGAAGCTTGAACACAGGCACAATCTTGACATGATCATTGCTTCCAATCTCAAACTTCTCAGGATCACTCTCAACATGGTACAAAGTTGACACTCGTCTATAATCATCGTTAGCCCGAATCATGAAACAACGTGTTGCTCGCTCAAAGTGCAATTTAGCAAAATGTGGCTCTAAAATTAGTGTTTTCCAATTTTTGCACACAAATTTACAAATTAGAAGAGAATTGATGGGAAGTTGAAGCAGAATCTGGATTGTGAGGTCATCTGGAATATTATCAAAATAAGTGTAAAGTTGATGAGTTTTTGACTCATTAGCTTCACCTTTGGCTTGATTGCATCTTTTCCTAGCCCTAGCTGAAACAATTGAATTCTTTCTTCTTTTCATGCTTATGTGTATGATTGGTTCTGCAGTAAAGAAAAAAGATTGATTATTGAAAGTACCTTGTTGGAGAAGTTACTTTGTGTGGTCTGCTAGTTTTTTTTTTGGGTAAGGTGTGGTCTGTTACGTTTGTTTAAGTTTTAAGAGAGGCTGGCGATTTATTTGTATTTATATGAAGGATCATATATGTTAGAGTAAAAAAGATTTTTTTGATTAAAAAAAAAAGTAAAAAAGATTTTATAATATTTGTTAGGATTTACATAAGATTTAGATTATATTTTGTTGATGTCGAGAAATAAAGTTCGCGGAATTTTTTGATGTCGAGAAAAAAAGTTATCGAAATTTTCCCTATTTCGAGAAAAATAGTTCGCGGAATTTTTTTCGATATTGAGAAAAAGAGTTATTGAATTTTTTTCTGATTTCGAGAAATAAAGTTCACGGAATTTTTCGTTATCGAGATTTTCCCGTTTGAAGAAAAAAAAAGTTCTCAGTATTTTTAGATTTCGAGGAAGATATTTTTTCCGATTTTAAGAAAAGAAAAGTTCTCAGAATTTTCCAATTTGAGAAAAAAAGTTCACGAAATTTTTCGATATCGGGAAAAAAAGTTGTCGATTTCGAAAAAAAAAGTTTTTGAATTTTTTGGGTTCATTATTTTCAATTTGGGAGAAAAATATGGAAAAATTGACTTGAATTTAGACTTTGTAAGATTTGGATCTAAAATTTGGTTGTAGTCATCCATTAATTATGGACATCCAAATAAAATTAAAATAGATTTGGTTATAAAACCCAAATATAATTAACCGGTATTTTGAAACCGGATATGGATTTGGTTATGGTTAAACCATAAAACCGGTTAAAATGAGCAACCCTAAATCTCAGTCCTTACACAAATGTACAATGTTCTTTACCAATTGAGCTAGACTCATGAGAACCGGTCTAAACCCAGGAAAGCACAAATTATGACAGCTACACATAGTATCTATAGTGTTCCAACTTAGAAAGGATCACCATCCTCATTAGATCACGACCATCACATGCATCTCAATAATTCTCCGCAATCCTACAAAGAGACGTGTTGTCCATGCAACAGACCATTTTATATAGGCTTAAACATCATTTTGGTCCCTGTATATATACCAAATTTTGCTTTTAGTCCATGTATATGATTTTATTACAAAATAGTCCCTATATCGACCAAACTTTTTGCTTCTGGTCCCTAAAGCAAAAATCTGCAGGAAAATTCTCAAGTTTCCTGTAGATTTTCCTGCGAATTTTCTTGCAGATTTTACTTTAGGGACCAGAAGCAAAAAATTTGGTCGATACATAGACTATTTTGGAGTAAAATCACATACAGGGACTAAAACTAAAATTTCGCGTACATACAAGGACTAAAATGACGTTTAAGCCTTTTATATAAGTGCGGCTGACAGCCACATCCCAATATGATTCAAAACTTAATCTACTTTCCACTACTACATTTCTTATATTGACTTGAGAATCAAAATGCTAACTTTGTTTACCGTTACCTCCACTCCAACCACCAAGATATAAGCCAATGCCACCGTGAGATTTGCCATACAAGCAAACCATTCTGTCCGTTCAAAATAATATATCACATGTCACAAGAGAGGCTTAATAGATGTGTAGAACTAGAAATGTAAGAAAGTATAAAAGAGTGATCATTTTTAAAAGAGTTTTCATTTTTACAAACATGTCAAAATAGAGTGATCTCTAAGTTGCAAAACAGAGTAGAAAGATGGTTGCAAAATAGAGCATCTGAGACAAAATGTTAATAATAAGGGATCAACAATTGGATGATAAATTTGTCAAAAAAAAAAAACAATAGGATGATAGATAAAGGGTTCAATATCATGCCAAAAAATTGAAATTGAATTATTAAATGTTTTAAATCTTGGAAAAGAACATATAGCAAATTAGGAACCATAGATGATATGACTACTAATGAAATCCTAACTTGTTATTTAGCATAACTCTGCTTGTTGAATGAAAATTCTTCCTTCTTTTCAATAGTACTCTTCATCAAAAGCGCCCTCACCAGAATATAAAGTTTGCTTACCTATACAAAATAACACCAATATTACATGACAGTAAACTGTGTAGCCTGCCTAAAATTAGTAAACAAGGGTCTGAATACACACATCAATGTGAAAATAGACGTACTCTTAAGAAACGGTCTACCGCTGAATTCTTCGCTATCAGATTGAGGAGGAAGATGTATTAATCAAGTCACCATAGATGATGAAGAACTATCTCATTTCCAAATCTCATAAAAGTTGTTGACAATGAAAGAAAAGAACTTCATTTTCTGAAAATTTTAAACTAAAAAACAGAAAACTACAAACAAAGTGAAGAAGATAAAGATGTGAGGCTAATGGGTTGATTGTGATATTAAGTACCTTGTCGGAGAAGTTACTTTGTGTGGTCTGTTAGTTTGATATTAAACACAGAAAACTTATATTGAAGTTTAATGCATGGAATGGGAAACTAAGGGAGGGTGACGATTTATTTATATTTCTTTGCATGAAATATATAAACATAAAGATTAACGGCATTTAAAATAACACATAAACCGTTAATTTTGATGTATTATTATTATTATTATTAAAAAAGAAAGTAAAATATTTATTAGATTTTGATGGTTCTATAAAAAAAAAAAAGATTTTGATGGTTTGTATTATATTTTTACAATCAAGGGATTTAGTTTAAATAATCTTCTTAGAAATTGCGCAATGAGAACTTTCTTCCCTCTACAAACATGGATCGATATGAGATTTAAAGATACCAATTCCATGCTAGGAAAGATACCACGTTTATTAAAAGATACCAATTCCATGTTAGAGGAGGTATATTCTCGAATTCCATGTTATACACTAACATGGATCATATGTTAGAGGAGGTATGGGATTCAAAGATCTTACTGCGTTCAACATTGTCATGCATACCAGGAAAACAAGGGTGAAAATTTCAATCCTCCTCATAATTTTGCTCATAACAATTTTCTTGTGTAGTGTGTGGTGATAAGAAGATACTGGCCATATTTTGTTTGATTGCCCTTTAACTATTTAAGCTTGGCGTTCTACTGGCTTGTGGAAAAAGGTAGAGGCAGTTGTGAATAACACGCCCACCGCAGCTACTGGTATTTTTTTATTGTTACAACAACTCGATGAGCAGCAAGCGGTACGCATGGCTGCACTTTTATGGAGCATATCGAAGCATATAAACCTAAAGCTTTGGCAAGATGTATCAAAGACAAATTATCAAGTTGTTGACCGAGCAATTAAGTTGATTGAGGATTGGAACAATGCGATCTTAGCAGCACCGAGGCTGCAACCAGGGGATTCTCGAACTAATAACAACAACAACAACAACAACAACCACAACAATGCTTATGTAGTAAGCTCTATTGACACATCGGTACAACCTTCTATTCGTTGGCAGAAACCGGCGACAGGGAGATATAAGTGTAACATTGATGCGTCATTTTCATCTCAACATAACCGGGTAGGTATTGGAATTTTATTCGTGACGACGAAGGCCAGTTTGTACTTGCAAAGTTTACGTGGATATCACCAATTTGCAATGTGGATATTGGAGAAGCCTTAGGTTTATTTTATGCAATTAAATGAGGTTAGTGAGTTTCAGCTTGATGGAAAGACTTTGCTCTAGATTCAAAGTCCGTAGTGGATGGTTTCCATAAAGAGGTACGCGATATCACAAGATCTGGAGGTGTGATATGTGAATGTAAGCGTTGTTTTTCATTATATTTTTATTAGATATAGTCTCATGCTGTCATGCATAACCAAAATTTGTTAAAATGAAGAGCTACCATATTGTTCACCAACAAATTGTTTTCAAAAAAAAGATACACAGATATCCTTACGATAAAATGAGATACATACAGATATTTTACTCTCAAATAATCAAAAATAATATCTTTTACTTACTTTTATTAAAAAAAATCTTTTAATTAATTTTTTATATTTAATAGAATAACTAGTAGTTTGTAACAAAAAAAAAATCTAGTAGTTCCTCCTTAGAAAGAATCCTCTTCCCCATTAAATCGTGACAATCATATCACATGCATCTCAATGTTGTACGCAATCCTCATAGAGAGGCGTGTTGTCTGTACAACAGACCATTTTATATAAGTGTGGTTGACAACCACATCAAAATATGATAAAATTTTAACCTACTTTACAATACTACACTTATTATATTGACTTGAGAATCAGAGTGCTAACCGTTTTTTACGGGGACCTCCACTCCAAATCCAACCACCAAGATATAAGTCAGTGCTACAGTGAGACTTGCCATACAAGAAAACCATTATGTCCGTTCAAAATATTACTATATCACAGGTCAAAAGAGGATTAATAGATGGAGAACTAGAAATGTAAGAAAGTATATGCAACTAAACTACTAATGTTATGCTTAATAGAGTTTTCTTTTTTACGAACATGTCAAAATAGAATGATCTCTGAGTTGCAAAACAGAGCAGAAATGTGGTTGCAAATCAGAGCATCTGAGACAAAATTTTAAAAATAAGGGTTCAACAATAGAATGAAAGTGTTCAATATCATGTCAAAAAATTGAAATTCAATTGTTAAATATTTTAAATCTTTGAAGAAGATCAACAAGATAATTGATAAGTGGTAACAGTTCGGTCTAAGAAAACCAAAGATAACAACTAAGGAACATCTGCATTAAAGTTTACAAAAAGACATCATTAGCAAATCCTAAATTATTATTTAGCATAACTCTGCTTGACGCTTGTCGAACGAAAAATTCCTTATTTTCGACACCTCGCCTCCTTTCACGACATCCTTCAATGAGATTAAACTTGGAATATGTGAAATTACTTTGACAAATGTTGAGTCAGAAATCCCCTCAATGTGAAATTTTTTGAATTCGTATTTCTCTGGTTCAAAATAGATAAAATCATTCCAACGATTATCATGTAAAAATAAAGAAGCACCCTCTTCAAAGGGTTTAATCGGCCAGCAACCACCATACGAATGAGATAGACGCATATACTTGACGGAAACATCAATGTTGTAAACCTTAGTCCATGATTCTCCAATTCCATACTTCATCATAAACCACATTGTAAAATTTATTTTAGAAGGTCTTTCACATATGTATAGAAAACCCCTTGATTCTCCCATGGTGACATTTCTTCTTTGGAACCATATTTCTAATTTTGTATGATTTCCTAACAAAAGTGGAGGAGGAGAAGGGAATGATTGCAACCTCTCACTTTCAAAGTTGAAACACAAAATTGACATTTGCCGGCGGCCATTATCAATTTCGATCCAATGAAGTGCACCATTTATACAAGTGGGATCCCTAAGAACATTTGAAATAGAAATCTGAGGATCCATTTCAACTTTTTTCCATGACTGTGTTCCAACCGTGTGTATTTCAATGATCACATCGAAAACCATATATCCATCGCCATCGTCAAAAGTTATGTGCCCACATTTCATTCTTATCACTTTATATTCATTAGTTTTAGGGTCGAAACCAAAACCAGCTGCTACAATGTTCTTAGTACAAGCTTCGGGAAGTCTTATGAACTCTCGGGTGATCGGGTTGCAAATTAATAAAAGATATTCATTAAATGTGTCGCACAAACAAAGCAAGCCATTGCAAGAATTCAAAATATCAAACTCAAGTCTCTCGTTGCCCCCATTATCGCTCTTGTCGTTTTTCTCCATTAATGATTCAGCATTCAACACAGGCTCAATCTTGACATTATTATTTCTTCCAATCTTAAACTTCTCATGATCACTCTCAACATGGTACAACTTAGTTAACGCTAGTTGACGACCATTGCGATCGCCGCCTTCCCCAATCATGAAACAACTTGGTGCTCGCTCAAGGTGCAATTTAGCAAAATATGGCTCTGAAATTAGTGCTTTCCAATTTTTGCACACAAATTTACAAATGAGAAGAGACTTGATGGGAAGTTGAAGAAGAATGTGGATTGTGAGGACATCAGGAATACTATCAAAATAAGGGTAGAGTTCATGAGTTTTTGACTCATAAGTTTCACCTTTGGCTTGATTGCATCTTTTCCTAGCATTTTTGTTTTTGTTTTTTCTAACACTTGTAGAGACAATTGAATTCTTTCTTCTTAAAATAAAATTTACATCTTTAGAATCAAAATAAATACTCACAATAATGAGTAAAATCAGAAAGAAACAAAATAAATAAATGAAAGCAAATAAAAAGGATGAGCAATTGAGAACCATCGTAGAGGATGGATGAACAACAAACTAAGAACCAAACAAAGGAAGAAGAGAATAAAAATATTGAAAATTTGAATTTTTAAACTAAAAGAAAAAAGAAAACTACAAACAAGGTGGAGCAGATAAAGATGAGAGGTTAATGGGTTGATTATGCATCAACAAACACAAAACTCGCTTATCAAAAAAAAAAAAGAAAAACAAACACAAAACTCGTCTACCAAGAGCACGCGCATGCTTGCTCCATTCCATGCTTTTATATAGGAAATCAAATACAATTATTATCATCTTCTTCCAAAACACCATTCCCTTCACAAACTCAAATTCACAATGGTTTTTGATGATGATGATGTGTTAAACCTTACTCCCTCCCTTGATCTCATCGATGTCGCCTTTCGTTTCTATTTTCATCTATTTTTCTTTCTCAACCTTTCCTCCATTTTCTTATTTCTCTCAATTTGGGGTGTTACAAGAAAAATTCAAAGTTTAACCTTCTTTCCACTAGTACACCTTTTATATTGACTTGAGAATCAGGGTGCTAATCTTTACAGAGAGCTCCACTCCAACCACCAAGATATCACATGTCACAAAGAGGCTTAATATATGCGGAGAACTAGAAATGTAAGAAAGTACATGCAATTAAACTGCTAATGTTATGCTTAATAGGCGTTAGAGGACTAGAAATGTAAGAAAGTATATGCATTATTAGTGAAGTTTTTGAACAAAGGTTATCCATTATTAGTATTGTTTTTCTATATGCGAAGATTTTATCATTGTTAGTGGTGATTAATCTTTTTTGAAAATCATGTAGAACAAGGCGATTTTCACTTCCAAACCAAAAAAATTGTTAAAAATCCTCTAAGCATGTTTAATCACTTAGATCAATTTATTATTTTTATCCACTATTTTAACTATTTGAGTTTCACAAATTGTTACTGATTCTTAAGAAAATGAGGTCTAGTAGTTTAGAGTTCGGTCGCGAAGAAATTTCACAAATTGTTAATTTTGGTCTAAATAAAATTTTGGAATAAAAAATGGTGATTCTTTGTCCAATAACTAATTTTTTAATTTTTGGTCAAGTAGATTAATGCTAGAATTTCATCTTAAAATGAATAAATGAATTCTGAGAGGTTCAAATTTCTACCTCCACCTACAGTAATGATTAATGAATGTCTTTACAAACGGAATTATGCTCACTAAATAGTTATATTTATCATAAAAGTGATAATTTGTTTTTTCGACAAGATCACAAAAGTGATAAATATTTGTATACTATCTTCAAATTTAAAATTGCTGTGAAATTAAGGAATAAGTTATATTATATTACTCTCAATTATAAATCAAATATATAAATAAATACAATAATTAGTCTCCTTTGGTGACTTTGAAATAAAAGAATAAGAAAAGAAAATGGTGGTTTTAAGAACTAACTGAATAGGTTTAATAAATTTTACTTGTCTTGCAGCCGAACTTTGGACTATTATGACATTCTTTCCCTAAATATTTGAGGGTTCTATAAACAAAAATGTTTTTTTATGTTGGTTTAAGCAAAAACAAGGATGAAAATATGTTTAAATAATTGTAATATGGTCTCAAATATAAGCAAAACAAATACTTACATAAGCTATCTCTTATTAACATTTTTGTATTTACTAAAACATCTAGTAGTTTGGATTGGAAATGTTAGATTAGATAGCACAACTGCACAAGATGCTTAGTAGATGGAGAACTAAAAAATGTAAGAAAGTTTATGCAACTAAACTGCTAATTGATGTTATGGTTAGCAAGCCAGCAAGATAAACAGTTCTGTCTCAGAAATCCTTAGATAAATAACTAATGAACATATTTTGTCAGGAAAAAAAATGAACTAATGAACAATAAGTTATCATTCAAGATTTGCATTGTCTTCAAGGAATTTAAAATTTTAACATCTACACAAAATATCACCTTTTTTTATTGAAACGGCAATTTATATTAAAGAGAATGAACAAAATACAAGGCGTACTCCATCCACATGGAGGATGAGAACAGAAAGAACAATAAAGAAAATCGGCACAACCCGCCTAAAAAACTACCTCAAAATATCACCAATATTACATAACAAAGCGTATGTAACGTCCTAAAATTGTAGTAAACAGGGATCTGCATAACTGAATTCTTCACCATCAGATTGACGTGGAAGATTATTAATCAAGTCACCATAAGTTGATGAAGATCGTTCATATCTGAGTTTCGAAAAAGTTGAGACAAGGAAAGAACTTCATTTTCTTCCCGCAATTTAACATTTGCACACCTATATAAATTAAAATATAGGAAATTTATAAAATATATAATATTGTGTTCTATTCTTGTGAAGCTAAAGGAAAATAAAATATTCGAAGCTAAATATAATACTAGAAGCTACACTCTTACCTTGAGTGGATATTCAGCTTCTCAACATTGTCTCCTTTCAAAATATCTTTCAATGATATTAGACTTGGAATATGTGGAATAACTTCAACTAATTCTGAACTTGTCCCATGAATTTGGAAAATTTTGAGCACACATTTTTTAGGTTCAAAGTAGATAAGACGATTGCTGTAACTATATAACAATATTGCACCCTCGTCAAAGTGTTTTAGCAGCCAACATAAACCATAACCATAACCACGTCGAGTCGGTCTACCGAAAGAACTGATCTTAGTATCAAAACTGTAAAGCTTAGCCCATGATTCTCCAATGCCGTATTCCTTCATAACCCACATTACATTATTTTGGGAAGAAGATGTATGACAAGTATAAAGCAGTCCCTTTAATTGTCCCAAGCTGACAGACTCACTATAACCATTTCCATTATTATGATTTCCAAATACATGCGGAGGAGAAGGAAATGATTGAATTCTCTCACTTTCTAAACAAAAACACAATATAGACCTTTCACGACCTTCAAATCTGATCCAATGAAGCGCTCCATTCGCACATGTGGGATACATAAGCTTCGAAATAGAAACCTGAGGATCGACTTCAACATTTCTCCATGATGGTATTCCAAGTGTGTTTACCTCGAGGATCATACGCTCAAACACCCTGCGATCGGCTTGTCTAACAAATCTCTTCCAAATTTTTATCACCTTATACTCATTAGTTTTAGATTGGAAACCGAAACCAGAACCAACAAGTTCTAACTCACTTAACCGAGTTTTGTTAATAGAATTTTTAGTAGCCTTAGGAAGTCTTATAAACTCCCCGATGACCGGGTTGCAAATCACTACAGGCTTTCCGTTAGACAAGTCAGACAAACAAAGAAAGCCATTGCAAGAATTCAAAATACCAAACTTATCATCATACGGCTTAAAATCAATATTAAGCCCGTGACTATCCTCATTATCATTCCTGTCTTTTTTCTCTGAAACTAATCTCACAGCGCGAATGGGACGCTGAGGTCTATTCTTGATTTTCTCCCTTAACGATTTGCCATCACGAAGAGGAAGCTTGAATATAGGATCAAGCTTCACAATATCATTGCTTCCAATCACGAACTTTTCAGACTCGCAGTCAAAAAGGTATAGGGTTCTTGACACTAGTCTATGGTCTTTTGTCCGAATCATAAGAGTAGTTGGCGATCGCTCAAAGTGCAACTTAGCAAAATGTGGCTCTAAAATTAGTGTTTTCCAAATTTTGCACACAAATCTACAAATAAGAAGAGAGGTAATGGGAAGTCGAAGCAGAATTTGCGCAGTGAGGTGAGATGGAATATTAGCAAAGTAAGGGAAACTTTCATGACTTTCTTCCTCAACAACTTCCCCTTTTGCTTTCTTGCATCTTCGTCTAACCCTTGTATTTTTTCTTTTCATGGCTACACTAAATTATACCAAAAAGACAAAATGTAATTCATAGTATTTGATAATCATCATATATCAGTAAACCACCAAATCTTTATTTTATGAATACTTCTTAAGAAATCTTTGAGTCAGATGAACTTTACTCATACTAATCCTTCAAAGAATATGTCAGGGATTAAAGTGAAAATAAGTGGTTAAAAGTTTAATTGAGTGGCTTTTTTGAAACATTCATAAAGTCAATATATACCGATACAACACAGACACTTATAATTACATTAATATATTTATCGACGTCCACGTGTCGGTCGGTCTCAGTACTTGATAGTCATAAAGTCAATAACCTAATGTTCTACAGGCTCGCAGACTACTTTTGGTTGGTTTAATGGTTACTATAAATTATGATAGAGTCCAAACGAGAAACTAATAAGCAAACGGTTTCAAGTTTTCAAAACGTAACAAAGTTGATCAGAAAAAAAATATGAGAATGAAAAATAATCGGAATAGGAAGAGTGATGAGTAATATAATAATCGGAAGAATGATTAGAAGAGAAGAAAGTACCTTGAGGAATTGAATTGAAGTGCAGGGATCGTTGATATATAGAAAATAGTGGTGGTACGTTGGCGAATGCAATTTAAACGGCAAAGGGTTTGTTTATTGAAAAATTACGGGAATACCGTTTAAGAGGGGCCCGATAGGGGTGGACAAGGGCCCAAAATCCGGCCAAAAACCGCTGCAAAAAAAATCTGGGTCGGGTGTAAACTGATCCGTTGGTCGGTGGTCGAAAAAACAGGTGAATTTGTATTCGTTATAATATCATATACATTAGTGTATCGTGCAAGATTTATCAAAGTCTTTGTATTAGGATTCATAAAAGAAAAACAAAACTATATAAAATTGTTCAATAAACTTCACAAATACATTAAAAAAATAAATTCAAATAATATGTTCAAATATATCTCATACCAGCCTCATGATATTAATGGATCTAAATATTACAAGTCCATCACATCAAATTACAAATTAATAAGTTTTCTTACAAAAACAAGTATCCTATATAGAACATAATCAGAACCTTTATGCCTATAAACAAGTTTCTGGCTTGACTGAAGTCGGAATTCTTTGCATTCATGTAGTTGAAACATAGGGTTATCGTTCAATCAAGAATCAAGATAGAACAATTCACATATAAGTTCGGAATTTTAAAATTTAAAATGTACTTTTTTATAGAACGTTTGATCTTGATCGAACAATCACTGATGTCCTGAATCAATCATAATTGCGTGACTCCAAGGCAGAGTATCTATGTGTTACACGACATGACAGAAACAACAATCTCGGACATGTCGTCAGCATAGCTACTAGTACTACCGCTAGAGTGACGGTTTTCATCAGAGTCGGTTGCAGCTTTTTTCTTTATGAACTCAATACAATCTGCTACAGCTTCACTATTGTGAGTATCATAGTGACTATAACGTCTTTGTCTTTCTCCGTCACCGGAACCACCGTGATTAGTGGTGGTTTTTGAAAATGCAGACAACATCATTAATCGGAAAACAGCTTCTCTAAAACGCTCTAACAATGTCATTGGTGATGGAATCTTGTTCTTGTATGAGTTGGTTTTTAGCCTCGGCATGCATTGACCCTTCATCATTTTGTTCCTTTCTTCTATATTTCTAGGAGAATGCATACTTATTGGAAATTCTATATTTGCATTGAACAATGATTCATGAATATATGTTTAGTCTTATAATATTTTCAGTTTAAATGTACTTGTATTTGTTTATGTGGAATTTAGCTGTGTGTCTTGTTTGTTACTTTTTGGAATCTCAACTATATAAGGTTTGACTAATATAGTGCTTAGTTGGTTTTTTAAGTAATGTTACTTTAATTGAACATAATGTTGCTCTTTTTTGGCTAAGCAAGATTAAGGAAGGGTCTATAGCGGTTTAATTAAGTAGATTATTGAATTAGTGTTAGAAAATTAATTAAATATAGGTGGAAGTTTATATTTTATTGAGCCATGCTCATGTTACTCTTGAATTCAAATTTTGTCTTTCACTGCCCGACTAAGAATGCCTCACATGGTTACATGTGCTTGTTAATTCACATTACATTATTACATTATAGTATTACCTTCCCCCATAAAAATAAAAATAAAAACATTATACTATTACTTTCACATACTATCTTCTACATGTACAAAGGTGATGTATTTTGTAGCCAATTAATTCCTAGGACTTTGAATGAGCGTGAATTTGGGTGGTATATAGACACACTATTTGTCTCTTTCTACTTTTTTTCTCTAAGTATATATGTGTATCTAATTAAATAGTGTGACCAAATGGTTCTGTTTCATGTCAATGCATAATGTCCCACATACTTAATGTATATACGTAACATAAGACTATTTCTAATGTAGAACTCAATATTTGAGTATTTAAAGGGTCCCACCTGTATATATCACTTAATTATAATTTTTTAATAATAATACCTAATAAGCACTCAATCTCTCCAACCCAGCACCTCTCTAAAAAGTTCTTAATGGGTCTCGCAAATAACTCTATATCATTTATAAATTATTATTATATATCATAAAGTATGTGAGAGAATAAAAATAATATATAAAAATGTGTGGGACCCGATAAGAACCAAGAAAGAGAAAATGCTTATTTAAAAATCAGTACTTAATAGGTACAATTTTTTCATGTTCTCCAATGGGAGTACCTATTAAGTACTGTTCTTAATAGGTACTAGTTCATAAGAACTCACCATTGGAGATGGTCTAAGTTGTTGATGTTTTCTCATAACCTTTTAACTAAATTAGTTGTCAAACTCGTGAGTAGACTCACAAATAAAATTTGTACGAGTTTACAAGTTTAGGAAGGCAAAACGAGTAGACTCACGCATAGAAACAATTTTTGATAGACTCAAGTAGACTCGCATAAACTCGCATAGTCTCGTGAGTCTATGGTGAGTTTACGAGTTTATATGTTTTTTGTAAAAACAATTTGTTTTTTTTACATTTGTGGATTATATTTTTGTAACAACCCTAAAAAAAGTCCAAAAAAAGGAAAACCATGTACTTTTGCGTGTTACGTTCATAATAATAAACATCGATATCTTAGTCATAATCTCTTCATTATGCACCGGCGACAAGTGACAACATCGCAAGAGTCACTCCTTCTTCACCGGTGTTCTTCTTCCATTCATCGACTGTGTGATCATGATCGTCTCTCAGCATTGTTTGAAGTCATTAGCATATTTATTTTATATTTTTTTTGCTTTATCTAGTCATCAATTAATTAATAAGGAATTAGTAATTTATATGTTCTTATATACCTAGTGTGTGTCAAATATGTGTCATAAGTGCGGTTTTTGATAGTCATTTTCAATTTTTCATAGACTCGTACAAGTTAGCAAGTCGAGTTTACGAGTTAAGTTTTATGACTCTTTTCAAGTCTGAGTAAACTCACGAGTTTGAGAACCTTAGCAACAAATGCTCATTTTATAAAAAATAAAATTGTTCACCCACTTAAATAAAGTGATTCCCTCATCAAGATTAAATACTGAACTGTGTACTTATAGTACTTTTTGCATGGAAAACAACACCTTGTACCTTGTTCTTTTTATACCTTGAATAGCTTATATAGATTATAGATGAAACTTTTAATGACAACGATTTACAAGACAGAATCCTTTGGTTGGTAATGAGAGGGGGGATGTGTTAATTGGTTTAACCATAAACCTTTAACTGTTTATCCGACCTCAGTGCCTAAGATGTTTTGTCTCAGTAGAAGGATTTAGGAGACAAGAGTAACATGGCTTCACATGTTTATCAATTCATAGGTTCCCCTTTTCATATTTAGACTCCCACACCTTATATATGTTTATTGTGCTGTGCATTATATATATTTTCAATATATATATCCTCTAAATTAAATTGATTCAATTGAAAATAAATGTTAATTTTATTTGTTATTCAACCTTTTCAATTTTCAATAATATTTATTTTTTAAAGTGGAGGCCGAACTACTACTCTAAGATTAAAATGAATATTTGCAACATTCTGTCACAAGAGATTAACACAACCGATGAAGGATGGAGAAGGAAAATAGAACTTGTAAATATAGAAAGAGTATGAGTAAAAATTTGTTTATAATTAAAGCAGGAGGGAGTATGTTTCTATCCAATCAGCTCCGCTCAATACCTGGTGTGATGTTGGGTAATTAATTTTTTTCTTGGATTTTCACCCTATGGTTCATAAGAGTAAGAGATCCTAATAATTCAGAGTTTATGACGAGTTCTGACATCAATTAGTTTCATCCCCTCCAAAACACAATTACAGGGATGGAAGTGTGATTCTTCCTACCAAATTCAACGTCAACCTTCATTAAACCACTAAATGTATGGTTATTCGATATCAATTTAAACTAAGCATATTCTAAAGTAATGTTGATTAATTTAAACATATCTTTGTCTTCTTTAATGGGCTGTAGAGTTCCTAGCCCAGCCTTATTTCTCTAATTCTATCCATTTTACTCTATTTCATTAAGAAGAAATTTTGACCAAAAAAGAAAAGAACAATGAAGTATGGTATAACATCCAATAAATGGATGTTATGTTCTAACATCCATTATCACACTCGCACATTCCTTATAGCCCACTATAAATAAATGGACTTAACGGTGTGATAATAACATGACACCAACTAAAGGAAAATTTCTCAAACCATTATTCATGGTTCTCTTTCTTCTCTTAACTACCTACTTTGTCCTTAATTATGCGTTTGAGTGATTCAAATATTATCCGACCTTTTCATAGAAAATAGAATTGTAGAATTCGAACTTGGTAAGCGTAAATAATTCTACATTTTCATGCTTTTGGTTTAGTAGATTAGGATAATATTCTTCTAACTGGTTCGGATTATATTATCCTAACCTGATCATTATACACGAATGATTAATATGTTTATGCATTTATAATACTTATTTTCTCATGTTTTCTGTGTAGTAGAATAGACATTAGGTTCTTAATAGACCCTGTCATACTTAAGTTTATTATGCATTTCATAATTGTTGTCATAATTTTTGAAATATGAGAATTGAAAATTTTGGATTTGTGTTGATTTTTTATATTTGTTTTAGTGTATTTGTAGTTATGGTTGAAATGAACTCAAACCTTCCTCAGATTCGATCCGTTGTGTTATTGTGTTTATGCGGTTAATTAATTGTTTTTATGATCCTTAGACAAAAAGTATAGTTGATGTTTAACACTTATGTAACAACAATAGCGTAAGTATTATATCTAAGAATTTTACATTTTCATGCTTCTGATTTAGCAGGTTAGGATAATATTTCTCTAACTGGTTTGGATTATATCATCTTAACTTGATCAATATATACGAATGAATAACATGTTTTTCGTTTCTGATTCTTAAACTGCCTAGGTCGGAAAAAATTATCTCATCTTTTACTAATAAATTCGGGAAAAATAACCCTAAACTTTTCATGGTCCAACACTTCACAATTTGGTATTCTTCTTGCACACGATTACTTCAAAATAGTAAAAATTCCATTTTAACATGACACCTAAGAAGGCAATAAAATTGAATCTTCTGTAGTGTGGGTTTCGGACATGTACTACATATATAGCTTTTATAAGCTCCCACCCTATTTGAAAACGATTTTAACCATATTTTGGTTTTTGATAAACAGACATAATTAATTAGTTCTTTTTACCAGACATATAATTAATTAGGTAATAGATTTAATCTATGAGATGCACTTTTTTCGTGTGGCCTATTTTGTTTCTTATTTTACCTTCAATTTCTAATTTTTTTAATAACAAGCAAAATTAAAAATTTATATACCTATATAAATAAAGAGGATACACTTAAAATAAATTTATAATCATGTTCAACATATAAGTTGGTATCATAAAAATTACATATCATACAAACGGACACGTTCCACGCTAGTTATTATAAAGTAGATATTTGTTTAAATAAAGATGGCATCATAGTTTGTACCCAAAAAAAAGAAAGATAACATCGTAGTATAAAATTGGATCCAAGCTGTTTCAAAAAAAAAAAAAAATTGGATCCAAGCATTTACCTTATATAATGTCGTAACATCTTAATAACTAGTGAAAGTTTCTGATTCAATCCGCCGTGAGAATCCATATATATTCATTGTTGTATCAAGCTCAACTAAATTTGTCTAAGATAAGAATTCACGTGAATTTCATATTTATGTGGGTAGTATAATGAGGACCAAAGTCTAAAAAATTTAAAATTAAACAAATATTTTTTTAACATAAAAGCTTTGGTTAAACTATCTTATCGTGATCAAACAGTCTAAATTAAGTTGACTATGTATAGGGTTGTGATGGCTTACAATCCATATTTGCGAATTTCATCCAAAATAATAAAAAAAATGATGGAAAACACAATACTATGTGCCTATGGAATTTCCCAACATGATAATATTGATTAAGAAACAAAATGCAAGAAAATTTTGGAATATAATTAAGAGAAAGAAAAAAGAAGAAAAAAAAAAGGCCCACATTGTCTATTGAACAAGTAGCATGCATAGGAACATCCATTGGGGTTGGAACTTGATTTGCCCGTTAAACAAGTTTAGCCTAAAACACTAATAGTCCCCACACCCACATGACTCTTGTTCTCTCTTTTTTCTTCTATAAAATACTAACACAACTCTTCATCCACTTCCACCACAAAATCCACACATTTCTCTAATTCTTTTCTTTTCTTTTCTCTATCTCCCCCTAAAAACATTCTTAAGTTGGAGGTGCAAATAGCAAACAATGGCTATAAAAAAATCAAACAAACTACCTCAATCTGAAGTTATCAAGCAAATTCTCAAAAGATGTTCAAGTTTTGGTAAAAAGCAAAGTTATAATGAAGAGGGTCTTCCTGTGGATGTACCAAAAGGTCATTTTGTAGTTTATGTTGGAGATAATAGGACTAGATATATTATCCCAATTTCTTGGTTGGAACATCCTCAATTTCAAATTCTTCTACAAAGAGCTGAGGAGGAATTTGGTTTCAATCATGATATGGGACTTACTATCCCTTGTGATGAAGATGTTTTTGAGTCCTTAATTTCATTGATGAGATAAGAAGCAAGGATTAGTAGATTTTATTAGTGGAAGATTACCAAACGTAAAAGTATGTTTGGATTCATGGTGAGTTTGATAGAATTACGGCAAGTTATCGTGATTTTGCAAATGTTGCACTAAAGTTTCAACAAAATCACGTGTTACTATGATTCCAAACATGTACTAATAACATTTTAAGTTTGGTATTATAATGGTTAAATTGTATATATAGATATATGTATATGGATTGGTTGATATCCAAGCAGAAAATTTCCTTGGTGATGTCATTTGTATCTTGATTGAGTAATGAATTATTAAATGAAGGAATGTACATGAGATGAGGGCATTATTGTCACAATCTTTTGAAACCCTCTTTGCTTAAACTTGCATGTTATACAACTTGTTGTTTTTCTCTAACTAGAGTAGTTAGTTTAACTCCTCTCCTTGGTTAATTCTGTTTAGATAATTCTGTTTTTGCTGAATCTGTTATAGCAGTTAGCTATGTTGTAGGTTAGTTATTCTTTATGATTACTACTTTGCTTGTGTAAATTGTCTTTAGTTGCCTCATTGTAATTCATTCAAAGAATTTTGAATTTTGAATTTTGAATCCACCGGATGATTTCTCAATTCCACTTGGTTTATGTGTCTTCTACATTAATTAAGAGCTGATTTGAAGTATGTTTATATGTAGGGACAATTTTAACCTTGAAAATCAGTTTTATAAGATTGAGTTGAGTTCAAGTCAAATTATTAAATGGTATCGAAGTCTCTAAATTTTCGCTATCGAGTGAGTTAAAAGAGATGATATAAAAATATATTTATAAGTAGGACAATTCTCACTTTATAAATCAATTTTATAAGATTGAGTTGAGTACGCTGAGATAAAATTATATTCTAAAAACAAATTTTTAAAATTGTATATGCTTTGTGTTTTGCTATTTTTGTTTTTACACTTCTTTAGTTATATTCTATTTTTATTTTGGTAAAGTATAGTTTTATATTAAATTAGCATGTGCGTAATTTGTAAAGATGAATATAAGTGATGTATGATTGAGACATAAGCTATCCTAAAAGTGCAAAAGTTTATTGCATTACGAAATGAAATACGAGCAAATTGCATAATATATACTTTTATTAATCATGCATGTACTTAATCCTTATGTGTAGTACGATTCATAGTAAATTAGATTCTCTTTACAATGACTAGAAGAATAATCACTCCACAAAACAAAGCAGTAAGAAGAGTAGTGCCATTATCAATTTTAGAAAAAAAGTATGCTAATTACCCACAGATTTTTTTTTATGCATTGGTTTCTTGCTATCTCAGTTAACATGTGACATAAAATCCAAATAACTTAAATTAGATGTGTTTAAATTCCTCATCTAAGGCCATGATTAGGGAAGTTACTAGTCTTGTGTCCCATTTGTTTGTTTTAGTCAATTATGAGAAAAAAATATATAATTTTTTTTGTCAAATAATCTAATTAATAGTTAAAAGTTCATCTTTTCAGGTGAAAAAGAGGGGAATTCTTGATCATATTCCGGCCCCTTATATATGCAATGCAATATCCTTGTTGTATACTTTAGAAATTTGGAAATAATTTTTTAAAATGAAAAAAAAAACTATAGCATAAGTTTTTAATGAAAAATGTCTAGTGTAAAATACAATCCATATACAAATATACAATTGGAAGATATTTTTGTTAGAATTAATTTAATTCATAAACCCTAGAATCAATCATGTTAATCATCAAGAAATAATATAAACATAAGTGAAAGCGTACCTGAGTTTGAATTCGCCGTAGCTGATGATCAAAGTTCACGGGTATGTGTGATCTTCCAACTGTAGAATTCCTTATAGCTCCTTGAATCTCCTCTGATGGGGATGAAGAGAAAACCTGATGAACTTTCACGTTATTCTACAATTGGGGACCATAACCCTTATAAATAACCTTAGGGTTATTTCCTATTTTTCAATATTCTAATTTGGCCCCTCATCAAATTAGATATTGACTTATGGTATCTACACAATAAAATTACCTTTCATGATATTTATGCTTTTAGCCATAGACTTATATATTATTAATTAGACCACTGATGCTTTGGCTAATTACATAATGGCCCTAACACATGTAATATTACGTTTGTGACCCAAAAATTCTAACAATTTTCCTTCTAAATTACCTGAAAAGTGAAATTATATAGTGCATTTCATTGGCCACATTTCACATGTTATTGTCTACTAAGCAATAGTGGCAAATTAAAAAGTGATCAGAATTAAAATTAAATTAAATTAAATTATATACATTTCACAACAAACCCATGCTTAATAGGCTAATCCATCTACAACATTGTCCATTTGGGGCACATGGAGATGGGGCCTCATTGTCCATAAATTAGGGTCTTCTGTACAATTAAGTCCTTAATCCTTTTGTCCTTTCCTTGATTAACAGATAACAAAATCCCATTACCTTAGCCACAGAAATAAAGCAGTTGTTTAGCTAGGTTCTTATATTTTCTTTGAAATTGTTAGGTTTCTATGGACAAATTTAAAAATAGTGAGAATACGGTAGTTATGCACTTTAACTACTTCAATTCAATGGTTTAAATATTTTATTTTGATTTTTATATATCACTAGTATCTGGTCCACTGAGCCGACTAATCTAATTTGGAGTGAATTCTACTATCAACTATATCAACTATAGTTAGAGAATAAGTAAGGTAATTTTAGTTCAGTTAGAATCACAAAGTTAATGAATCAAAGTATCAAACCTCTAAATCAAAACAAATCATTATGGTTTAGTTAAAGTCTTATGAGTTATGAACTATAGTTACTATTCAATGCACTTTATATTTTATTTTATTAAAATAAATAAAATTGAATGTTAAAATAATAAAAGTTATTTTTTTTATTTTTATAATTTGGGACAAGAAAATTGATTTGTTTGTTCACCTTCTGATTTCTAGGGGAAGGGGTCCTAATAGTCGAGAATCCGAGACAAGTTCTGATATTAAATGGTTCTAGTAATCTCTCTAGCGCATTTACAGGTGATCTAACCGTGGTCCTCTCTACTAAGTCAAATATCAATCATTACTACATCAACTAACTTTGCTAAAATTGATGTGTTTTGCTTATAAATTGAGACGTAGGAAGTACTCACTCCGTCCCGAAATATAAGGAAAAAAATCACTATTTTTGTCCCAAAATATAAGGGAAAAACCATTTTCAAGAATATGTTTTTCCTTATTTTCATAAAATTAAATGCAAATTGCATTTAATTTTCATTCTCTCTCATTTTCTCAATAAACAATAACCAATAAAAAATGGTTTACACCTTCCTATGCAACTTATTTCAAGAAAAACCCCACAAAACCATATTTCTAATTCTCATGATTATGTTTTCTTAATAAGTGAGATATTTTTTTTCCCTTATATTTTGGGACGGAGGGAGTATTTCTTTTCATTTATTTTTGCTTGAGAACATGTTTTATTTTGAGCTAGATTCAATGACTTTGGTCCCCGTATGACAGCTCAAATGGTAAAAACTAAAGGATATATAGATTAGGTAGGGGGAGATTCAAAATTTGATATATGAGTTGGGTAGAGGGAGGTCCAAAATTTAATTCTTTACATGAACAATTTATATTTACGATGTATAAAAAAAATGACCTTGAAACTGAAACTGTTAATCACTTAATTGTCAGTAAGTCATTCTATTAAATGTGAATATTCACTCTTGAAAATGAAGACTTTTGCTAATCTATTTTGTTTTAGTTTAAGGTGTCATGTGACATTTTTTCAACGGCAAACATATTATTTTAATAACAAAAAACTCTCTTATTACAGGTTTATCCTTTAATTTCAATCTTAAATAGATATTATAATTGAACAAATTATACAACTTTTCTACTAAACCATATCCTACAACTCTAGAAAATACTAAAGTAGAATTAATAATCACATAACAATCAAACTTTAGTCAAGTCTATCTATAATATCTATCCATTTAAAAAGCACCCAAGTCATACTTATTAAAAAACTAATGAAATTCAAATATTGACAAAATTGATAACAATTTGTTGGTCAAAATTGAAAGACATATAGTATTATGTACAAGACATGGTTTTGGAAATTGTTTGCCAAATCTAAAACTCATAATTGATTATTTGAAGAAGCACACAAGGTAAGTGTTCGGTTGCTAAAGAATTTGTAGGGTAAACATGTCAAGTGCATGAACACCAAAACAATGCCTATGTTACCCAACGTACCAATTCTTCACTATTTTAAATTCTGCACATTCATTATCTCATGTCAACAAGGCCTAAACTAATAGTACTACCAATACAAAAACTTAACTACTAAATATTATAATGATTGACATGCTAACAAGTATGTCTCCTAAATTTGCAACTAAATGTTCAACTTTATATGTGCACATTTTTGTTGAGACAAAATGTCTTTGTCTTCATTGGTTTTTTTGCTCTAATTTAGAAGCGGATTTTAGGTATATCTTGAAAACAAGGTCCATATATAATATTTTAGATTAAAGTTATAAATTTTAGTTGAGATTGCACATGAAATGTTTATGAATAATTTTTTCCATTCATGGCTGAGCACAAAATTGAGTGTTTGGTTTTATAAATTAGTTGACCTTTACATTTAATTCCATCTTACCAACATGCATTGTTTTTTATATTCATGTGACGGATTTGAAATATTTAACTGTTTTGTCAATATGATTTATTCCTTTCGAAAAATTGAATGACCACCTTTAGTGGAGTCTTTCTTTCTAATCAATTTTTTTTCATCTATGAAGATCGAACCTAAGACGTTGCTTAAATGACTCGAGTCCAAGTATTTTATGATAAAGTCATTGACAATGTCCTTATTCAACTTCTAATGAATATTGATCTATTAGAAATTTAGAAACTCATGTTTTTGAGTGATTTAGTCAATGCAATAATATGATTGATAAAAGAAATAGTTTATTAGTAATATGATAATGAAGTCATGTTTGGTTTCAATTCTTTGTACATAGTCAGATCAGATGTACTTTATTTTGCATTATGACTAATTTATTTCATATGTACTAAGCAAAATCATGCTATACCACTTATTGTTTTGTTTGAATATAAATAAAATTTCCTTATAACTTGATGTCAACCCATTAGTATATGTTAAAAATGTTTATTATAAAGCATGTCAACCAATCAATATTGGAGAAAATCGTAGTTCATATAAACAATTAATAAAATAATCAAAGTAGAATGAAAAACTAGTGTGAGCTTATCATTGTTTATTTATGATAAGTTTTACACAATCAGCTAAATTTGGTAAATTTGATAAGTAATACATGGAATATAAGGGTTAGAGTATAAACAAGAATATTTGTCTTAAATCTTAATTCAATATACTTATGGGAGTTACAGACACAAACATCAGTGTCCACAATTTTTTACTATATAATATATAATATATTTACAACATCATTGGAGAGGTTCCTCTAATAGCTTCTAGAAGTAACAAAATTACTAGTGACTTGTTTTCTCTTTAGAAGAAAAGAATTGATTTAAACCATGTGCATGTTGCTTCCTTGTGGCAAAACCAGAAGAATGTGAGTTTGATTCAGCAAGCATATAACAACTCTGGCTTGATTCTGTTGAAGAATTTATCGAAAGGCTTCCTTCGGTGTCCGACAGACATGATGTGGAACCAAAGTTATGAGACGATGAAATCTCGTCATTCCCTCCTTGAATGTCAGAATTAGAAGATACACTACATGCTTCAGCGTGATCAATTTCGTCTGAGTTATTATAGGAGCCATTAGAATTCGACCAGCCATAGTTCGGTTTAACCGATGATTCGTTTGTTTGAATTCTTTTAGAGTCAATTTGTGGACACATTTCTTGTAATTGCCTGCCAAGTACATGTAGAGTCTCCTGACATTCTGCTAGCTTTTTCTCCGCAGCTGCTAGTTCTGTATCCTGTAATGACATCAAGGTATCGAAAAACTATGAATGAACAATGAATCCAAAGATTAAAAAAATGTAATAGAACATTGTTAAGAGCTGTTTCTAGTTGAGGTTCAATCTAATTACATATAATGACGGTACGAAATAGCTGCATAAGATAATATCAAAAAATTAAAAATAAAACAGCTGCACAAGAATGTAGTTGTAATGTGGATTACCTTTCGAGTTTTGATGTCATTATTTTCTTCCGAGTTCGATGCACATACCAGGCACTTGTCCCTTTAAGTTGAAAACAAACAGAAAAATCAGAAAGCACTCAAGAATCATAGCTAAAAGCTCAAATTATACAGTTTGGAAACTATAATTTTGAACTAGATAATGTTTTAAGAGATCTGAGTTAACCTTCGCATTTTTTCTTCAATTTCTTTGTATCTAACCAAAGCATCATGATGACATTGTTTTTCCACCTCAAGATCATTCTTTAGCTCATCAATCTTTTCCTTTAGAAATTTATTTTCAGCTTCTAACTCTTCTACATGTGTTTGAAGTGACTTATAAGACTCTGTCATACATTTCAGCTGAATCTCAACCAAAGCATCATTTGATTTTAATTGTTTATCTTCGGAATCATTCTTAACTTTTTCAACAATCTGTACACTTCCATTGTCTGATGAACATGCCATTTTCTCGACTTCCAGAAAATCATTCATCAGTTCTGATATAGTTTCACTTTTGTGATTCTCAAATTTAACTGAGATTCTACCTCTCCTTACATCAAAATGATCAGAAATTGAGGCTACAGATGACTCAACAGGACTTTCAGGATCCTCGTGCCAACTATTATCAGATATTGAAGTGATGCTTGGTGAATTGTTACAAATTCTACTTGAAGAATTCCGGTAATTGATCACCAAATTTGATTTCTGCGAACTTCTTTCTTGATAAAGAACTTGTATCTCAGTTTCTAAGCTCTTAAGTCTGCCAACTGTTTTAGTGTTCAAGTTCCTAGAAGCCTGCAGTTCAGCCTTACTTGAGGCCAAAGCTTCTTTCAATCTCTTTGTTTCTTCTTCATACAACTCCAATTGTTTTGACATATTAAGAAACTCAGATTCTTGCAAGCTACTAGTTTTTCTTTGATGGATACCGCTGATGACATGGCGTGTACTTTCAACTTCTAGCTTCATTTGTGCCAATGCAGCAGGTCCAGGTAACTTCTTTCGCAACAGACTGCGAAGCCGTTGGCACTCGCCCTCTAGATTGGTAATAGTCTTAACATCCTCGGCGCGTTGTTTGTTAGCCGCTTCTGCTGATTTCATAATCATATTCTTCTCTTCGTTTCGAATATCCATCTCCTTGGAAATCATATGCAGCTCATACTTCAATGAATTTATTTCTTTTTCATATGACTGAACATTCTTCTTTTGAAGCACTAACTCGGACTCAGCTTCAGACTTTTCTTCTTTTAGTTTCACTATTTTATTTGAACTTTCATGTAGTGATCTCAGAAGTGCAGCATTTTCACGAGCTTCTTCGCGAAGACCTTTATCCAATTTGTCTATTTCTGCTTCAAGCTCTAACTTAAATTTCTCCCACTGGTGAGATTTCATTAGAATCACTTCCTGTATTTTCTGCTCACTTTCCTCCTTTATAGTTCTTATCTGCTTCATGCATTCTTTCAGAGCTCCATCTAAGTGAGCTGCTCTGTCGTCAGCACTAAGCTTTGAGAGGGTGATCGATTCAAGTTGACATCTTAAGGAAGCTACTTCTGCATCAGCTTTCTCCCAACCTAAAATGCATAAAAGTATGAATCAACTTTATCTGATATTTTTCTATTAGATACAAAAATAGGCAAACAAAGAACACACGATGTTTGATCAATGATCACGAAGTTCGGTCAATTTTACCTCTCTCTGACTGCAGTGCGACTGGAGTACCTTTCTACTAATCAAGTGTAGGGTTTACAATACAACTTATATTAAAATACTTCGGTTCAGTTTACAAGATAGCGACTTGCCCACTTATCAGTAACTATGAACCATCCCCAACATTTTCTTAAGAAGTGGAATATAGAAAATGAGTGGTCGGTCTAATTATTTCATATTTCAACTACTATTGATGAGTTTTTATAAAGAAGTTATGTGGAATTATTCAAATATATGTATATCTGAGCAATAAGTACTACCTGAGACTGCTTCCTCGGCAACTTTTGCATGTTGTTTAACCAGATTTTCCTTGTTATCCAACTCTGAATAAGCTGATGATAGCTGTGATTCCAAATCTTTAACTTGATTCTCCAGCTTCAAAACTTGATCTTCCAATCCAAACATACGCGTGTAAGACTCCATTGAAATTTGAACATAGTTCTTATTTGTGCAGTTTTCTTGCTGAACAAAGATATAAGAAAAGAACAGGACTAGTGAGAAATTTGGCTAGTTTTTCCCCCTCCAAAGTATTTAAAATTAAATAAAAGTACCTGATTTCCTAAATGTGCCACAGAAGATAAGGTGGAACCAACAGATTCAGGTGTAACAAATGGTATATCCGCCTTTGTGATTTTGTCTGATGATTTTTTCTTCCATGGCCAACCTCGTCTGTCCATCTCAGAATTCTACTATCCTGCTCAAAGCATGCTCAAATTGAGGACTATTTGCAAATAACTTGATCATCATGTAAAAAGGAATGTACAGTAATCAAAATTTGTCACTGTTGTTACTTACAATACAAAATAGAAAACCTTTATTTATGCAATCAATACTACTACTTCAAATGCACCGTAAGGCGTAAGCTATGTAGCACTGACATTTCAGAATGAAAGTGTGTCCCGTGAGGCCATGTCCAACATTGACAAGTGTATTATTTACATTCAATCACTTTCATTTTCTTAAATTATTAGGATGTAATAATGTCTACATGTTAGAATCAGAATAAATATGGTGTTTGAATATGTGCTTCATTTTATTCATAGACCATATATAAGCTTTATCATTTTTGTAAAAATTGATTCTTTATGGTAAGACATTCTGTTTAGAAGTGGGTCAGAACTCAGAAGTAAACATTTTAACGAGGGCTTATATAAATAATCAATATTAAGAGAATTCAGCTGAAGAAATTACTAGCTGAATCTGAACATGGACATTTTGTTTCACTTGAAAAATCCGCATAGGAAACTTGCAAATTTTTCTGTTAATTTCAGTTTTAGGAACTAAAACTAAAATGATTTTAACATTATGAGACTAATTCCAAAAAAAACAATAACAGGGACTAAAACAAAAAACACGAGAATTTACGTGACCAAAAAATCATTTAAGTTAGACTTTTTTTTGCAGGTAGGAAAGAGTAATGAAATAAACAAAAAAGTATAATATAAATAAATGAATAGTATAACATACCGTGCGTCCAGAAGGGAAAAGAGAGTGTGAGAGTGATGATGGAAAGAAGAAGAGAATGAGATTTGAATGGATGGTTTTGGCTCTCTGAGGCTTCTAAGAAGGAATTTGAAGTTTGAAGTGTTAGTTAATAGTGCCAAGCCAACTAAACAAGTGAAGAGAGAGAGAGGAGCGGGGTTAGAGAGTGAGTGGCCAAATGTGCGCGTGTGGGGTCACTGTTTAAACGCTCCTGCCTCCTGCTACGGCTCCACCCCAATACGTCACTGTCAAAGAATATACTATGCATTTTTTTTTTTTTTTTTTATAAGTAGTGCTAAAAAATATTTTTAATATTTATCTGGTTCTTAAATAATTGTCTTTTTAACACATGTGTATTATTCATATAACTTATTTATAATAATAAATATTAGCATATACTCTCCCCGTTCTAAATTATAAAGAAAAATAAAAAAATCACACTTATTAAGAAAATTACTCTCCGTCTTATTAAGAAATGTTGGTAGTGCAATTATTATATCTAGTTTGTGTGTAAATTTTACTAAATTATCATTTGTTTGTATATGTATTTAATTTAACTTTTCACATTTCAATGCAAGTTAGTGTAATAATTAAAGGTATGTGTAGGGAAAAAAGTAATGATTGCACATAGTAATTTGTAAAGGGGCTTAGACCATCTCCAATGGAGAACCTCATTTTTTAGTACTTAAAGAGTCTCACCATTACACATCATTTATTTATAATTTTTTAATAAAAGTACTTAATAAGCACTCAATCCCTCCAACCCAGCACCTCTTTAAAAAGTTTTTAATGGGTCCCACCAATAACTCTACATCACTAATTTATTAATAAAGTATTACTACTATATCATATAAGAAGTGAGACCTATTAAAAATAATATATAAAAATACGTGGAACCCGTTAAGAACTAGGAGAGATAAAGTTCTTATTTAAGAAGTGGTACCTATTAAGTACTCAAATAAGTATTGCTCAAATGGTAGTACCTAATAAGTACTCAATGAGTACCTAATAAGAACCACCATTGGAGATGGTCTTATATTTTGGGACTAGACTTTTTTTGAAAGGGTGCTTATATAATGGGACGGAGGGAGTAAAATATGAAAATTTGAAACATGATTTGGTGTGGTTTTTCTTAAAATAGGTTATATAGGAAAATGTAAAAACATTTTTTATTAGTTGTTGTTTATTGATAAAAGGAGAGTGAAGAAAAATTAAATGCAATTTGTATTGAATTTTATAAGAATAACTAAAATTAATACTTGATAAAGATAAATGTTTATTTTTTTCCCGTATATTTTGGAACAAAAAAAGTATTTTTTTCCGTTAAATTTTGGGACAGAGGGAGTAAGATGTTATTCAATTTGTTTCAACGAATATTTTTAAAATATATTTTTTTTAGGGTTAAATATGTTTTTAGTCCCTATAAACATCTGACTCTTCTACTTTTAGTCCCTCTAAATTTTTTTCCCACTTTTTGGTCTCTACAAAATTCTCTAACATGAATTTTGGTCCATACTTTTAAGTCAACTCATGTATACTAATTAAAATTTGAAATTATGTATTGCAGTAATGTTTAGTATATTAAAAATTGAATTGATTTGCAAAATTTAAATTTTATTAATTAGTGATGAATTAAATATGAATTTTTGAAGTGTTTGCGCTTAAAAATTCATAGTTAAATCATCATTTGTTAAAAAATTATGAATTTTGGTTTGAGTAATTTTTATAATATTATAAACATGATCACAAAAACTCGTTAAAAAATTTGAATCGTACATATAGTTGAGTGAAAAGCAGGGACCAAAAATCATGATCGGAAATATTTGGAGGACCAAAAAGTGAGAAAAAATTTTAGAGGGACTAAAAGTAGAAGAGTCAGATATTTATAGGACTAAAAACATATTTAACTTTTTTTATTAATAGTATATAAATAAATATATTAATCATCAAAAATATGTATTGATATGTTATGTACATTGCTTAATTGTGACAATTACAAAATAACAGAGAAAAAAGGTAAATGTTGGAGTTGGATTCAAACTTAAACTTATGACATTTTGTTTATTCATTTTTATTTATATCTTATAAACTTTTTATCAATTGAACAATATACTCATAATAGGGACATGTGTAGTTTTTCTTTTGGTTACTTATACATATTTTCGTGTTCTTTAAGATAGATTGAAGTTTAAGTCCATCTTTGGATTAGTAGAAAAGATAGAACAAAGTTAAGTATAAATAATAATATCTAAATAGTAGGCAATATTTTAAAATTCAAAATCGTGAGAATTCACACGCAACACAAAGAAGATAAGACAATATTAATATACTTTTTTTTTGTCAAAATATTTTTTTACTTGTTAGTATTCTATGAAATTTAATGACTTCATGTCTCTTTTCATAAAGTTTCTTATTTCCACTATGTTTCATTGTAGCTTCTCACTGTTGGAGATGAGATTGATTGTGGGGGAAGGAATTGAGAAAAATTAAAATGAGGGAATTTTATTATGAAAAATATCACAAACTTAACAAACTAACTTGAGTTGGGCTGTGCTGTTCAAAAAAAAAAAATTGAGTTGGTGTTTTTTTTCATCATCTGGTTCCTAAGGGAAAGGGGCCATAGTAATTTAGAGTTCGGCTGCGAGGTAAGTAAAGTCTGGCCAATAAATTGTTCCACCCACAAATCGAACCCGGGTTCTTACAAAATCTGTCATTTGGTGAAGTTTGTGACTAATTCAACATTCAATTAACCAACTATTAATACATAATTTAGTTTGCATTACAACATCTAACACTCACAAAATGACTTGCTAAGCTTTTGATAGTTTCCCCCTTTCAATGGTTATGAAAGTTGTATGATCCTATAACAGCATTTAGTGTAGATTGGTTTTCAAAATGAAGAAGAAATAAACAAATGCGGACAAACATTCAAGAAGCTATAAAGACCACAATTCTTTTATTGATCATATTTGTCATAAACATTCAAGCTATGTTGACCATAATCTTAAAATCAAATATAATACTATTGTAATTGTCATTGTCTCTTATTTTTTAGCAGATTAAATACACCCTAAGACTAGCTTTTAGCTTCTAATTAAATTCATAAAGTTTACACATATAAGCTTACAATTTCCAAGCAAAAAAAATATTGTGCTTTAAGCACAGATATGACCTTCTATTAAGATTAAACACACTAAAGAATATCCTAAAGGCCAATATCTGAAAGAGTATGCAAAAGCTATTGGCCATAGAGCTTGTAACCTCTTCCATATTGTGTGAGGGACTATGTCAATGCTAACTGCTAAGTCCCAACAAACTTCCTTTCCAAGTTCCATTTTATGCAAGATGAAAATTTAGAGTGATGTTGCATGAAAAAAGTTTATAATTTAGTAGTACTTTATATATATGTTTTGTATCTGCTACTTTGGTTGTGTTTAGACAAAATCCAACTCGAGAATAAGTGAGGGACATGATCGCTTGCAACTATAGATAGCCACGATAATTGACTAAAATGTGGGATTTGAGAAAGTATCGCTTCTACTATTCCAAATGCTATCATAAACTCGTTGCTAGACAATAGACGTGAAACATAGACATGTAGCTTGGAAATGCATGGGGCACACAATATTGGTGGGGGTGCAAAAAAGAAAATTTTTCAAGGATTAAGTCGTTAAGACCCAATATTGATTTTTTTTTTTATGAGTAGAGCCCAACATTTATTTTCTTAATATGCAATGTGCACTAGCCTCATGTCTAAACAAATCATTGTTTGAATACTAGGCCTTAAATACAACTTCTCATTTGTATTTTTTTTTTTGCTGGTACTTCTCATTTGCATTTAAGCTACACATAGTGAATTTCTAGTTATTTAGCTGCTCAAAAAAATGTATTTAAGTTCATGTTCTTGTCATTAAAAAAATAATAGAAATGTTTTACATTAAGGATCGACAAATTTTAACGGTAAAATTAAGAGATTAGAACCCTTCTGCATGTAAATTTTTAATAATTTATCATTTTATCTAAATATTAAAAAAAAAGGCCAAATTGGAGTTTTCTCGAATGTGAAACTTTTTATCTCATAAGTTATTGACCAATAATAATAATAATAAAAAATGTGTCAAAAAATAATAATAATAAAATATAGGCTTAAACATCCTTTTGGTCCCAGTATGTACATCAAATTTTGTTTTTAGTCTCTGTGATTTTATTCCAAAATAGTTCTCGTATCGACCAAACTTTTTGTTTTCGGTCCCTAAAGTTAAAATTTGCAAGAAAATTCTCTAGTTTCCTGCAGATTTTTGTTTTAAGGACCAGAAACAAATAATTTGGTCGATACGAGGACTATTTTAGAATAAAATCAAATACAAAGATTAAAATCAAAAATTTCGCATACGAACTAAAATTACCTTTAAGCCTAAAATATATTTTGTTACTTAAGAAAAAATTGATAGTTTAAGAAATTGTATAGGAAAGTGAGAAATATTAGCAGAGAAAATTAAGTAATTTTTGCAAATGTGAAACTGTGAATCCAAGATCAAGAAACCGCGTTAATTACTTTCTTCCATAAATAAAAACTTCATAACAAGATCTCACACTCATTATTCATTCACCATTTTCTCTCTATTCTCCAACAACAACAACAATGGCAGATTCATCATCCACCACAACCCCAACACCACCGTCAACTAACGGCGACACCACTCGCAAAATCGCCTTAATCACCGGAATCACAGGCCAAGACGGTTCATACCTAACCGAATTCCTCCTCAACAAAGGCTACCAAGTTCACGGCCTAATTCGCCGTTCATCAAATTTCAACACACAACGAATCGATCACATCTATGTCGATCCACACAACGCTCACAAAGCTCACATGAAACTTCACTACGCCGATCTCTCCGACGCTTCTTCTCTCCGTCGTTGGCTCGATATCATTCTCCCCGACGAAGTTTACAATCTCGCCGCACAATCTCACGTCGCTGTTTCCTTCGAGATTCCTGATTACACCGCCGATGTCGTTGCTACCGGCGCTCTCCGTCTTCTTGAAGCTGTTAGATCTCACATCGACGCAACAGGTAGATCTCATATTCGTTACTATCAAGCTGGATCTAGTGAAATGTTCGGATCAACTCCACCTCCACAGTCCGAAACGACACCGTTTCATCCTCGTTCGCCTTACGCCGCGTCGAAAGTCGCGGCGCATTGGTACACAGTGAATTACCGTGAAGCTTATGGAATTTTCGCTTGTAACGGAATTCTGTTCAATCATGAATCACCTCGTCGCGGAGAGAATTTCGTGACGAGGAAGATAACTCGTGCTGTAGGAAGAATTAAGATCGGATTACAGAGTAAACTTTTTCTTGGAAACTTATCAGCTTCAAGAGATTGGGGATTTGCTGGTGATTATGTTGAAGCGATGTGGTTGATGCTTCAGCAAGAGAAGGCTGATGATTATGTTGTAGCGACGGAAGATTCGCATACGGTTGAAGAGTTTTTGGAAGTTGCATTTGGTTATGTTGGATTGAATTGGAAGGATCATGTTGTTATTGATAAGAGATATTTTCGTCCTACTGAAGTTGATAATCTGAAAGGTGATGCTAGTAAAGCTAAGAAAATACTTGGATGGAAACCTAAGGTTAGTTTTGAAGAACTTGTTAGAATGATGGTTGAGAATGATATTGAAATGGCTAAGAAGGAGAAAGTTCTTGTTGATGCTGGTTACATTGATGCTCAGCAACAACCTTGATGATGAATTACAATCGATTCTTTTAATCGATTCTTTTGATCGATTAGTCGATTGTGCATGCTCTTTTGCTTTTCTTGTTTAAAATTCATATAATGTTGTTACTGCTGTTATTTTCAGTGATTCATTCATCATATCATAGTTGAGGAAGTTTAATTGGATTTGATTTTGATTTTGATTTGATTAATCAATCTATGAGATGTTTACAGTTTACATTATGGTTTAGGAGTTGTTAATTAATCTGCATTGGTGTATTTGTCTGATTTATTTTTATTTTTATTTATTCATTAAATCTCTATATGTCAACATCCATTGTCATTGTTTTATTATGGAAGCTAAAATGCTGATATATCTCTCTATGATTCTCAGAGTTTGATTTCCTTTGTGACTTTGTAATGTAATAAGAATTTGATTTCCTTTCAATTTGCTTCTTTTGATTCTCGAGTTCAGAACTTTTTCACTGAGATTAAAATTTTACAATTCTGAAAAAAATGAAGTTCCGACTTGCATGGTGGTTTTATCCTTCGTTGAGTTGATGAGTGCAAGTGTTGTTTATAAACTATTTTAGTCTTCGTTACCAAACAATGTGAGACAATTTTAGTGTACCGAAATAAATCCGAACTAGAATCTACAAAATTGCACTTACGCGATGTATATAAACATTTGTCAAAATTGCACTTATGCGCGTTGTATAAGATCGTGAAGTGAAATAGAATGAAGGATTCTTGGTTAAAAGGATCATAGTTAGCAAGTTATATTTTTTATCTGGAATATCTTTAGTTATACTTAACTGGCCCCAAATCATCCATCTTTAGACAAGATCTATATTGGGGGACCCAGCTTTAGAATCATTTGATAAAATAATTCATCAGTATTTGAATACATAGTATATAATTTTGTGAACAATATATATATATATATATATATATATATATATATATTAAGAACAAACAAAAACCATCTTTATTTGTTAAATCACTCACTGTTGAGGACAACAGCAAAATGTTGCACAATTACATGATCACGTAAACTATAATGGGACTTCCCAAAACACTAACTTAAAAATGATGAAACAATTAAATAAAATGATATCTTCAAATTTGATCATGTGTAGTGCTATGATAATTGTTCAATTTGAGGCATCCAATTTGCAAATCCCAAACTTTGGGTGTCGGTGATGGGCATCAAGGCACCCCAATATAGAAGCATTGTAACGTGGTCCCAATGCTCTAAAGTTGCCATGAGTTAGATCTCAATTAAGGAAAAGCATCGTGCACTCCATCCATAACAGGGCCCATACAAAATTAGTCAATCACGTGTTTGTGATGCAAAAGCTCTTCGAGCACTCAAATTTCCACTAAAATGCACTAAGCTTCTGATAATATGAGCAATAATCAAACCTGTTATTCAACTACTATTCTGCTGAAGGTGGACTTGTTTTGGTTACTGTTTGCAAGCTTGTAGAACTTGAGCAAATTTCCTGATCGGCTTTTGCAATTGCAAAAGGTTTGAGAGATGACCGGA
The DNA here is from genome assembly GCA_951804385.1 of Trifolium dubium. NCBI lineage: Eukaryota > Viridiplantae > Streptophyta > Magnoliopsida > Fabales > Fabaceae > Trifolium > Trifolium dubium. Next base: position 41,872,643 of record OX638067.1, read on the forward strand.
GAGGTTCTGGGCCTTCTGCCGCAATCCTCTTGCACAAAGCATCGCAGTTACTAATAACCTCAGTCAACCTTCCTTTGAGCTCTCCAATTTCTACCTGCAATGAATGAACTGCATATGCACGTTCGAAACATAAAGTTAACACATGTTCACATGCACTAATTATTTCTTTTATCATACTGATGTTGTGTAAACATTATGACAGACATGAAAATGAATCAGTATTATATGATTTGGTGAGCCTTGTAAAGCAATGAAAGAGGGGATTTTCCTTTTCAATTTAGCAGATCATGCAAAGCATATGTTGTAAGGTTACTCGTTGCCTATAAATCTGAGAATCAAATCCCCGTATTCTAAATATTGCAAGAACTAAGAACTGTGTCTGATAATACCTCCTGATTCATTTTCATTATGACAGAAAAGAAAATGAATCAGATATTATATGATTTGGTGAGCCTTGTAAAGCAATGAAAGAGGGTATTTTCCTTTTCAATTTAGCAGATCATGCAAAGCATCTGTTATAGGGTTACTCGTTGCCTATAAAGCTGAGAATCAATTCCCCGTATTCCAAGTATTGCAAGAACTAAGGAACGTGTTTGATAATACCTCCTGATAGATGCCGTGAAGCGGTTTTCATTGTGGACGTTGAGTGATTATATCGCTGAAGAAGTTTGATTGCCAAAGCATCAGCAACTTCTATTCTATTTTCTATCTCCTCCTGCGAGAAATTCGACTTTTATGGCATGTACAGAATATTATAGCTTTTACAAATCAAAGGGAAAGCATCTCCATTTCCTAAAGATGCAAAATTGTATAAACATTTACGGAAATAATGTCACTATTTAGTATTTAGTAAAACAACAATAGAGTAAGAAATATTATTGAAGGATAGTCGCTTATGGCACAATAGGGTTTTTATTTTACATTCTAAAAGATGGTATTTTTCAATTTCATTATTTTTCAAAATCTAACTATCCAGACTACTAAATGGGATTTTATTAGAAATATTGAACATGCAGCTATAAGCAAGCAAAAGGGGAAGGCTTCATCATTTTAATTTTTTCTCTCCCCAAGTACAAATTTAATCAACTAAAAATTTATGAAAATTAGCTTCAGGATTCAAAATCTCCTACTAGAGAAACTATAATAATACTTGCAAAAGTTTGATTAAATACATCCCATTGCAATCATTCGCTAAGAAAATTTCTTGCACTGGAATCTTATAGGAAATGGTGAAAACAAACTATAAAAGCATCTGAAAAAGGAAACATAGTCTTAGATTTTTGGGTTGTGCCAAACTCAACCCAAAAAATCCGACTTATAAGATGGCTGATGCGTGACCCGATAGCAGCTAGCCCGACTAATCTTGATAAACTCCGATACCATCTTAAAATTTGGTTTGAGATTATTGAACCCCACAAAACCAACTCATAAGTTGAGAAATGTTTGCCGCTTATAAACACATTTTCAAGCTATATCACATCAAAATGTGGAAGTGCCAACAAAATTTAAAAACAAGTTGACACTTTTGTATGTATTTATGAAAACGGAACATCTTAAATCAAAGAGACTGTAAGTTTGAGTTTGGGTACAAAAGGTGTACATATTTTTCACTTGAAAAGGAATTTTATATCTGCATGGAAAAAGTTGCCTTTGGTCTGAGCGGAGAGAGAAGGTGTATTATGAGATGTAGAATCTAATAATTGATGAATTAATTGCACTATTTGTATATGAAACAGACCTGTTTTTTGCTTATTTCTTGGACCCTTTCTTCCTGCCAATCGCGGTACATTGAGAAGAGCTCAAGTAAAACCTTGGGATTCACTGTAGCTGTTTCAACCATGAAAAGGGAGCAACTAAGTATTATACCAAAGAAAATTGTTGGTATTAAATGCAGCTGATAGAATACAAAAACAATGACCAGAACAAACATGATATATTTACCAGAAAAAGGATTAAGATTTAAATGAAATTGAAAAACATGAATCTTACAACATCAAAGTATTTCTTGACTCTTGTGTCCAAATAAAAATCAAAGTATTTCAAAAAACAACAAAATCATATAGGAAAAGTATCTATAGTAAAGATCTAAAGGACATTTGCCAATATAAATATGCCGTTCCAGCAATCAACATTGCAATCTAGCATGAACACATGAGATACTCACACAATCAGGTTTAATCTGTGAGCTAAGATAGCGGAATGCAGGCTAAAAGATTTAACAGAAAACAGGGAGATTCTTTAAACACTTATAACAGAAGTTAGATTAAAAACAACAAATATATAAACTGGGAGACAATATATCTGTATTTTCATTTTTATTTGGGAAACCAGCCAGTTAAACAAACCTCCCACTGTTAAGTAAAGATGTCTTGAATCGGGGCAATGATATCTTTGTGACTTCGTCATTTTAAAATGAGGAATTTAAGAATATTTTAATTGGGAGTAAGTAAATACAAGGCAAAGGATGTTAACCCAGCCGCAACAAGCAAAAAATACATGGCAATAAACATCATAAACATAAGTCATTAAAATAAAATTCAATAGTACTTGAAAATGAAAACACGCAAGATTAACACAGTTCATGTACAACGGAAGCATTCAGATGAGTGTATTTATACTAATTATATGACATAAACACTTCTAGTGTAGGGTTTTAAAGTACTAATAAAAAAAAACTTATGGTATGTAAATAAACTCATTTTCAGCTTATTTCCATAAACTTCCTAAGATAGCTTGTAGAAGCAGCTTATAAAGTGGTTATGTCGAATTTCTTTCCTCCCATTCATTCTTTGATTGTATAATCAGTTTATACATAACTCTAACACGAATATGATAACTTGATAATCCCTCTATTCTAAGAAGTAATAAAGTAGTAGTAAATGGTAATCAGCATCTGCTTGAATTAGCTTATTTAAGCTTATATATTAGCTTTGTAAGATTGTTTGAGATCGCTTATGGAAACACATGTTTATAAGTTATTTACAACTTATTTCCATAAGCTATTCATTCATAGTAACTCACACTTATACAAAAACAGTTAGACTTTATTTTATCTATAGTTATAGAAAATAACTTATACATAAGCATTTATATGATAAGCATTTATACTATAAGAGCTTAATTAAGTTGTTTATCAAAATCATTAAGCCATAAAAAATCAATTCACCTGAAGTCGACGACGATGAAGGCCTCTTCACTAAAATATCAGTCAAGCTACCCTCAGTTGGAGGAGACGTCAATACCGGCGGCGTCTACAGTAACAAAATTAACCTAACAATTATTTCACAGCTTCAAACAAGTAGTAAAATAATAAAAAACAAAAATTCAAAATTGAAAAGGGAAACATACAATTTTGAGAGATTTAAGTCGGTCTAAAATGGGATCAGAAGCTTCTAATCGCTCTGTTACGGTGGTGATTTTGTCAACCGGTGTCTATAGTAACAATGAATTGAGAAAATTCGGTGAATAAGGAATGAATTAAGGAAATTTTGGAATCGAAATTGAAATGAAATATTTACCTGTGTGTTGGAGAAAGTAGATTCTGAAGCGCCCATGATTGGTTGAGTGTAGAATCGAGCTCAAAAAAGCACAAGCTAACTAGTAGAAATTATCACTAACTAACATTATTGTTGGGGATTTTGGGAATGAGTAGTAAAGAATTTTTTTTATGAAAAACCATTTTTGTTTTAATTTTTATTGTTTTTTTTTTGTTAGATAGACCGGTTAGAAATTTACCCATTAAACGTGAATAAGTGGGCATACCGGGTTTGAACCTCATCCCTGCAGTAATATGTCCAACCAATTGAACTAAGTTCATACAACAATTTTTATTGTTTTTTAAGAACGTCCTTTAAATTGTTTTTGTCCTATTTTTAATTTTTATATTTAGATTACAGAAATAAAAAATTACCTGAATTACTGTTTATTTTTAATAAAAGAGGGTAAAGAAACAAAACTAAAAAATTAAATTAACATTTCTAGGCAGCAAGACTCTTATGGTCTGTTTGGTTGGAAGGAAAGAAAGTAGGAAGAAAGGAAAACACGGAAACCAATGCATGTATTTAGACTATTTTATAATCCAAATACATCTCTCGAATTCTGTATTTTCTTTCCTTCCTACTTTCTTTTCTTCCAACCAAACGGGCCCTTAACCTCTTTAGAAGGATTTTTCAGAACTATAACATCATAAGAGTTATAGTTGAGATAATAATTAGATAATTAATTCACGCTATCATTTCTTTCACATAAAATGTGTTTAAAATAGATATAGAATTGCATTTTTTTTATTTTTTTTTAGATCACGAATTCATCAAATCAAAATAGGGGATCTTTATGTTGAGTCTACAACTACCTCATATCAACTAGAAGCTTAGATTCACTTTCAACAATGAACTTAATATAACTTTTATTTTTCGCAAGTTCAATCTTGTAGACTACATCACATTTCAACGCAGAGGGCATTACAATCTCCATTTTTCTGTGCAAAATCTATCAGTCAATATCCATTTAAGTCTCGAATAAGATCACTGCAACCCACATGATCCATTGACTCCTTAGAGCACCATTATCGGTGGTGTCCATAGCAGGTTTGACAACTTGTGTCATAAAATGCAACCACTATTTCACTAAAGAAGATTGGTATTGTATTGCTACGTTCGGTGCTTTTCTTTCTGCCATTCAATTTTTTTATTGTTTTATATAGTTGCCATTGAAGTATTGAAGTACAAATTATGAAATTTGTGTGGTTCATATTAAAGTTTTAGATCAGATGTATGGATGGTTAGAAAAATAGATGAATGATAATATAAATAATTGGAATGTGTAAAATAATATAATATATTAGGTGAGACTCATTTATATAATCTATATAAGTTACATGAATGTAGATGCTCTTATATGTATTACAACGATTGTGAGGTGAATTAAGTCTCACATTATTTAAAAAGGTGAAGATTGAACATTTTATACGCAAAGAGATCCACAAACTCAATGTTTTAAAATTTTGAATAAAATTATAATGTCCGACTCACTTATATTAATATTCTAAACTCAACGTGAATAATACATAATAGTTTAGTTGAGCTTAATCCAATATTATTGAGTCCCATCCAAGCACTATTTTTGTATCCTAAATAAAAATGTCTACCAATCCTATCATGTTACTTGATTCAACTCAACTCACATTGCAATCAATTCTTTTTAGGCATCACAATTGCAAAAATATCAGATCAGAAAACAAAGCAAGTTGGATGAAAATAGAGGAATTAAACAAGCAAGAAAACACACTCACACTAACGCACACACACTCCTCAGTCCTCATAGTCATCAGCATCACCTCATGTGTAGTGTACTTGTCCGCCGTTCAGACCAAAACAAAACGGTTGGCATTCTAATCCACAATCCAGAGTCAGTAGTCACGTCACCGAATTTTTCACTTTCCACAAATAACGCTTACATTCACGCCACGTGTACGCTCTAAATATCTCTTTGCCACGTTGGCAATCCTCACACCACTAACTCCACCAATACCATTCTCTCGCTCTCACTATATAAATCAAAACGATCACAAGATTCACAATTATTCATCTACATCAAAATTCATTAGTTATGTCTTCTACCGGAGAAGTTGATGCTATTGCTCCTCTGACGGAACAACCACCAGAGGCGGTGAAAGCGGCGGAGGAGCCTAAACCTGTGAAGGAAAAGAAACCAAAATCTCCAAAAGAGAAGAAACCTAAACAGACTAAAAAAGCTTCACATCCTCCATATTTTCAGGTAATTACTTCAATCAATTTGATTTAATTCCATGTTAATTAATATGAGTGTATGGACACGGCATTACATTAACAATGACACATCGACACAGGATAAACTTTTTTAAAAAGTGATATAATTCAACTTAATTATAAGTGTATGAGTCGGACACCTGACGTAGACTCCTAATTTAAGGAGTGTTGGAGCTTCATAGATTTTCATTACATAACTTAATTAGTTTAATTGAATTGTTTTGTAGATGATTAAGGAAGCTTTGTTGGCTCTGAAAGAGAGAAACGGTTCAAGTCCATACGCTATAGCAAAATTCATGGAGAAGAAGTTTAAATCGGTGCTTCCAGAGAATTTCAAGAAGATGCTGAATTTGCAGCTGAAGAATCAAGCTGCGAGAGGGAAGCTAGTGAAGATTAAGGCTTCGTATAAGCTATCTGAAGCCGCGAAGCCGAAGAAGGAGAAAAAGGTGACGAAGGTTACGAAGGGTGACGTGGCAGAGAACAAGGGAAAAAGCCAGAAGAGGAAGAGAAATGTAACTGTTTCTGGTACGAAGAGTAAGAAAAATGAGGCGGTTAAGAAAGCTGTGAAGAAGAAGAGTAAGAAGGTGTCTGGGCCTGGGAAGCCCAAACAGCCCAAGTCTATTAAGTTGAATAATAAGAGGGCTAGAAAAGCTACTGTTGCTAATGCTTGAAGTTTGATCATGACTTATGATGATAGATTAATAACTGAAAGTGAAACTATGTAATATATGTATGTGACTGTACGTGTGTGTGTAAATACGATAATAACCAGTAACAAGTAGTAGTACTTTAGAGTACTCTCTTTTTGTTCATGTAGTTAATCTAAAGCTCTCTGTTTGTTTGGTGTATATGATGAATCAAGTGGAGCATTTTCTTTTGTTGTCCTTGTTTACTCTTGATAGTTGATACATCCTTTTGCTATTTTGTGTTAATAATTGTGTTATTTCAAATGACCATTATAACTAAGGGAACTCCGGTAACCAAAGGTTTAAGAGTTTGATCATTGCATTGGATACGAAGTAATTTTAAAATCATTGAACTAATTATCTCATCTCATTTTTAATTTAATGAGAGAAATAGTCAATGCGTTCGGCGGTAAATATCTTATTTTAACAAAAAAATATGATGGTTGTACTTAAATACTTAATATGTATTAAGTATCATGCCCATATACTTCAAAGGTTGGATTTGAGTCCATATGTGCCTCTTCATCTTTAAATAAACCCTATTATTTTATTTTTTTGGATGATTTCTCTTTGTCTTTAGAAATTAACTAAAAATATCATTTATAAGATTAAGATTTACACAACTGAAAACATTTTTCCAATGAATTTATACTATCAGAATTATAGTATTAAGTGGTTTCAGTCTCCTTCTAAATACAGTTGTGAAATATTGAACAATAATTCTTTCTATCAAGTCTAACATCACCGACTAATGTTTGTTTATCAGAATATATTACATTATCAAAACTATATTTTTTTTTATGAATGGGGAGAACATGAGAGAATTTCAACTAAATTAAGTGTGATTAGCTACCATATTCTTTTGGGTATATATATATAACATGCTTAGCTTACATTACATCTCTACAAATGGGCTATGGATATTGGCTTTATTGTTATTTTTTTGTAACAAACGGGTTTATTGGGCTATGAATATTGGGTTTATTGTTTATAAACCACAATATGAATTTTTTTCGATGTATAAAAAAACACCAAAATATGAAATCTCCAAATTTTCAACTAAAAAAATGGTATATTCCTCTTCACACTCTCATTCTTATTTTATTTTGTAAAAACAACTTGTTTTTGAGGTGTAATTTTTATAAGATATTTGTTTTTAGGTGACAACTTGTCTACTTCCTTAAGATTCGAAGATATTTACCTCCAACTATTCAAAAATATTTTAACCGATATAATTTTTATAAAATATATTGTTGGATTAAAAGTTTATATCATATAGATTATTTGTGTAAAATTTCAGACAAATTCAAAATCATTTGATATGTTATTTAGACACATAAAGATTAACGGTGTTTAAAAAATTACACAAACTGTTAATTTTGATGCGTTTTAATAACATATCAAATAATTTTTGATTTGTTTGAAATTTTATATAAATGATATAATATAAATTTTCAATCTAACAGTATATTTTATAAAAATTTATATTGGTCAAAATATTTTTGAGTTGTTAGGGGTAAATATACCCAAATTTTGAAGAGGTAGATTAGAAAAAAAAAACCTTGTTTTTACAATAGCAAGACATTTTGTTGGCAAATGTACTTTTTAGATGTATAAATTTACATTTTTTGTTGTGTACATTTGAAAAGTGGTGGTAATTGTATTACTCTCCAATTAATATATTAAGAGTCATGAAGGAGAAAAATTTATAAATTTTTTTTACACAAGAAATTTATGAATTATTATAAGCTATTTTGTTGACGGATGCTTCTAATTTCCATATATTTGGTTAGGAGGGTAGTTCGGAGGATTATCCATACTGGATTAAGAGTATTCACAACAAAGTTAAACTGTTATGTTTTTTTTTGACAAAAAAGTTAAACTGCTAATTAGTTGTAAACTGGTTTTGTGGTTAGTTAGTTACTTGCTTGTGAAACAAGTCTCTTGTTTTGTAATCATACATAGCTCACTTTTGTCAAAATAAAAAACCCCTCAACCAAAATCACTAAAAAATTTATTTTAGCTCAGTGTTAGACATGCTAGGAAAAAAAATTAGCAAAGTAAAATTAGAGACAGAAAATGTGAGATTTGTCACTATAACATACTAATTAAGCGTTAGAGATCCAAAATTCAATCTTTTTAAAAGGAAGTTTTTAATCTAATCCGATCAATACCCGTTTAATTATTGACTTATTTTTCTTTGGCGGGTGAAGCAAGACGGACCAACATAAATGGTAAAAAAACGAATTGATCCATCGAATTCATCGATTTTGCCACCTAAACGCAAGTCCTTGTTATTGAAGTCAACATGAAATTTGACTTGATAAAGAGAAAAAAGTGCAAAAAATAAAGCATTTTTAGCACTTAACTTCTCAAATCTAAGGCTATGTTTGGACTTATCTTCCTTCCTTTCTTGCATGAGAAACTCATCAAAGCTGCATAGTTGCGTGCTATAATATGTATCATTGCTCTTTAAAAAGAAACCTTTGTTAGGGTCAAACCAATGCAATTGCTTATCTTGTTTTTCATTAGTTATACTTTTTCTCTCACACTCTGTCTACATTTTCTTACGTACGCTCCTGCTTGGCCCATACATAAACAAAAAACTTTCCGACCAAGATATAGTTACCATGTATTCATAACAGGAGTGTAGTACTAATCATAACAACAAATTGTATTGTTTTGAGCACTGAATTTTGGCTTTTAATCTCTGTTTACACTTAAGTCATTCAATAGAATGTGGTAATTGGTTGAGCCGCACAGTCATAAGCCGACTGAAAAGGATGGGTTTTGTAAAGTGGTACGGTGAGGTCACTTCGGACAATGACTTTTTTAATGTCTATCAAAAGTAAATTATTTCTGAGCTGATATAGGCGGATGCGGATCATCAATAACCAAACTCTGATACTACTGTTAGGTCATGAGGAGGTTCAAGAGATCACGATCATCACATAGAGTCTTAAATAATACAGGTGAGTTGGTCAACACACTTTTACCAAAGACTTTAAGACATTAGGTTTATGGTTCTCTCACTTATAAAATGTTCAACAATCATTATTTCATGCGATGTGAAACTTATCTCACACTTGAAATACCCAACAAAGTTAAACATTGGTTAGTTTAGTTGTAAATTAGTTAATATTTATAGCTTAATTAGTTTAGGATCACAATATATGTCCAAAATGTATCATATACTCATACTCATTGTAATCAACTTTTGTCATTCTATTAATTTCCATTTCCAATAATCAACATTTCTCTTATCCAAACTTTCTATGTGTTGACACATATGGACTATAGTTAATGATCACTAAGCTTGTGTGCATAGTGAAAATGTATAGATTGATGCTCTTGTGGAAGGTTTTAGAGGGAATGAATTGGTACAAAACCACTGCAGATTATAATTAAATGTCTCATAAAAGGTAATCACATTGCCTAAATATGCAATTTATATAGCTTAATCTTTGTATAAAGTGCCAACATGTCACTTAATTAATTTTTTTTTTACTTTTAAATGTTTTGGAACACTTTTTTGTATGTGGAGCACAAAATTACATATTACTTTATGAAGTAATGAACTTCCAATTAATAAACCGAATTGACATTTGAAAGACACCTCATGGGTTAATTCACCATGAATAGCACAAGTTATCATCAAATTTAGCAATCATTGTTAAGAAAAATGGTACAAAATTATTGGTGCTAGAAATAGGTAATGTTGTGTGGATTGATGCTATTGGCTAACAAAACCAATTTTTTGGGGCATAATTTTTTTTGTTTGGATGATTTCATAGAACCAGGTAGAATTAATAATACTGCTTAAAATTTTAACAAAGTGGTGTGTTTCAATTTTAACTCTTTGAATCGACAAAAAGATGATATATGATCCTTTTAGTGCCAAAAGTTGAGCACACATTGTTTGGCCCTTTTGGACCCTACTTGTTGAAAGAGACTACACGTGGAACAATGTGGATTTTTGAGACATGTCTTGAAGTGGAACTATCACAAGGAGGACACAACCGAATCCAAAAGTGTTTAACTTAAAAGTGTGGATAAAGTAATAAAAATGGATGCATAATGATAATCATCCAAAGCACAAAATGTGTCTAAGATACAAAAATACAAACCATGATTTAAATAGCCAGGCTCAAAGCCAAATCAAAGATATGCTAACATCAAACCAACACAAATGCTACTAACATAATGACACGTCTAGTATGATGTGTCTACTATTAATGTAACTCTACCTTAAATTTTTAACAATATTTGATTTGAGCCACCACCAATTTAGCATTGAACAATAACAATAAGATATGGTAAATGGTAATATCAAATTTTGATGGATATACATACGTGATACGTATAAAGTTCATACTTTTGTTAGTTGCGCCCACCTATAGCTAAATTATCAAATATGTATGGACATAAAACAAAGTAATTGTTGGACTGTGAGAAAGTTTTACTGAGTTGAATCAATACATTAAATTAAGAATATTTGGTCAATTACACACAACACAAGTGACTCTAACACCATATATATTCATTCAAAACTTTAAGACACATAGGATTTTACATATCTCACTTATATATTGTTCAACCTAATATTTTCGACTATTGTAAAACTTTTTTGGGCTATACTAACATAGATACAAAGATTGAAATAAGCGGACTAAATGGGGGAATTGGCTCCATTTGGTCCATCTAATAATTTGTAGGTTTGTACCAGAGCAGCTATACTATCAAAATCACCATATGAATAAAGAAGAAACTAAAGTGTTTTTTTCCAAGCAAGGAATCGCTTGCACATGACATATATGCACAACCTTACAATAAGCAAGTAAACAACAATTGTCTCATACATTTTTCGACCTTATCGATTGTCACCACAACTCTTAAATAAAGGTCTTGGCTGTTGTGGACCATATATATCTCAATGAAGGGTTTGTAATTAACTTAATTAATTTAATTAAAGAATACACATTATTATCAATTGAAATCCGTAAAGATACTATTTGTCCGTTTGGCCGGACTTTGTCTTAGCTTATTTTCTCCTTTAAATTAGAAGTAGGGTCAAACACAATTTATATGAAACTCTTATTAAAAAAATCTTAATATTAATGGAGAAAAATAGAGAAAGGAGAAGCCACAAAATTGAACTTTTAGACAAGAAACTTCTAATCTTAAAAAAAATTTGGCCAAATGAAACCTACTACTTCAACCAAAGTTAAGCTATAAAAGGGTCTACGAGAAAATTAAAATAAAGAAAGCAAACTTTTCTAGTTTAATAAAAAGGTATAAATAAAGAAGGAAAAAACAATGCATGAGAGTATTGGTTAGTGCATACCATAATACAAAGCATGGTCAACAAGAGCAATGGCGCAAAATGCATGCTAGACAAAATACGGATTACGGACCCACGAAAACTCCCCTTGCTAACCAATGAGGCAACCACTCCTATCAATTTAATTTGGAACAAGATTCTCAACATAGATAAACAAAAATTAAGGTGGATCTTGACCTTTAATATGTACATATCAATGGTCAAGATCAATATATAGTAAGATATTTGATGGAGTTTTGTAAAAATAATAGAACAACAAGGTAATATGTTTGTTTTTAAAAAGGTCAATAAAATTATTTCATGGTCATGTATAAAAGGGTTGATAATTAATTTGGAAAGTAATTGACTTGATTCAGACTATATACTATGTTTTTGGTATGCATTGATACTCGTAAATCAAAATTGAGTTAATTAGCAAATGGAGTTGTATCTTGTAGAACACAAAGCATATTCCTTGACTGCAACTTCTACTATATGGAGTCGAGTTTGTTTTTTGTTTTGAGCTTAACTTGAATGGTGTGTGGTTGAAGAGTTTCTGTATGGGATTAGAGTTGTTGACTCCATTTCTAGCTAGGCTATTTATAAGATGTATTTTCACAACTATGTTGCAGTAATTACAGTTAGGACGACTAACCAAAAAATTGTTTCAATCAAGAATCGAAATCAAATTCTCTCGAAATCTCAAGGATTAGTCTTATTATGAGTCTAGAAAACAAACAATAAAGACTTTTGCTACATGACAATGAATTCTTGCTTACGTGTTTTGTTGACGTTGCCATGTTAGCAAAAACGTTAGTATAATAGAGGAGGATATAAGTGAAAGAATTTTTACATTACACAGGGTAATTGAAAAAATATTATTACAAAGAGTAAACCAAAACTCAGTCCCCGAAGAGTATATTAATCCATAAATAAATTTAGGGTAAATGGTTATATATTACATACATATGTGAAAGCACGTGACTTGTAAGAAGATTAATCTGGATCAACTATACAACAGTATATGATATAAAATTATGCATGCTTAAAGATAAGGGCACATTAGAAGGTTTAATTTCTTCTTGTCAGCTGAAACGCATGTAATTTTGATCAACTGCCTTGCTTCTGTCACAGCTGCCTGCAGAGCCTAGAGAGGCTCATTTTTTATATCTATGACACATTACTACTATTATATAATGCACCTGCATATTGTGATAACATAAACTAAAATTCTATCTAGATTCAAGAGCCATTTCATTAATTTGAACGCATGCATCTCAATTTGCACTCACTCATATAGGGCATAGAGATTTTAATTCTTCCACGCATATTTTTACAAAATTATATAATATGTCTCATCTCAACATATAATATATATCCATGAAAACATTTATATATATATATAGTACTATATACTACTAGTACGAGTACAAATAAAATGGTAATTATATAATTTCTTCTTAATTTCTTCATTTTTCAAATATGCATATCCCAATATCACTGCAATCTGAACTTCCATTCAAAAATGGACTTAACTTGTTCCCTTCATCTCTACCACCTTGCTGCAGTAACATCAATGCCATATCCGAGCTCGCATTATTATTTGTTCCACCAAAACTTGACAATAACACTCCTTGATCAGTTTCAACTTCATGACTCAATTGAGAAGCCACAAATTTATCAAGAGCTCTCCAATCTGTAACATTATTCGTAATAGTATTATTATTATCGTTGGATAATAATAATAACCTGTTATGATCATCAGTGTCATCGTTATTAATCTCTGATGAAACTAGAGACACTGTGCTTGGTCTCTTTACTATTAATGGTAATGAAGGACTTTCGAGTTGAGGAAGCTGTAAAAATTGTTCTGCATGCATGCATGCTTCAATCTCTTGCTTACACATATTGTAAGTTTGAGATAAATAGGTTTGAGGTTGTCTTGAGATGAGATCAGTTGGATCCACCATGGAATTGTTGACACCACTTGAAGATTCTTCATAGAAGTAGCTTGTGTCCCATCTTTCAATTGTTCTTTTTGTAGTTTGGCTATTTGTTGTTCTTTTCTTAAATGCTCTACAAACAACCCATCCTTCCTCCTGCACAAAACATTTAGTTTAATTAAGTATAAAACTTGAAATTGAAACGAAACGAAACTTCCTTGAGTTATACTAATAATGGATTGCTTGCAGTTGAATGGTGTCTAAAAAAAATCTTCTTTATCCGACTTGTATATTACAACAACATGTCTCTGCACAAGATGAATAAAGACCGATAAAACAAGAATTACAAAACAAAAGTGCTGTTTATAAACATAACACCAATAAAAAATACTAAAGCATACCACGTAAAAGAGCTCTACTTCTAATCTCATTTTTAGAAACTATGAGTCATACTCAACAAACTAATATGAAAGAGTATATAAAAAATGAGTGTGTTACCATTGACACTCTCATCTTCTTTTGTTATTATGTGTTAGGTTTGAATTTGAGTTGACCAGAGTTACTATATATTGCAAATGGAGGGAAAAATAGTAAAAATAAACTTATTAATGTCTCTATTTTAATGTATGTTTTATTGTCCCTTTAACTTTTTGCATAATTTTCCATCAATATGGTGAGAGGTCGTTCCATAGGTGTAGTCAAATGCAATTAATTACATTTGAGGTTTACCTTTGACAATCAAAATAGAAACAAAAGTGTGTAAGCATAAAAGGAAGGGTATGAAAGATGATTAATTATATATTCTCTGTTGAAAGCAGTGACTTTTGACTTTTGTTGTTTGATGAAAGTTATATTTGTTGCAAGAAAGCGTGTATGTGCCTTGTTGAATATTTAGATCATAGTGGTCTACAAAAAAAAAGTGAAAGTGTGTAATAGAGAAAGAAAGTTTGCACGATTTGCACTAAGAATAAGTAGCAATGACATCACATTGAAGCACTAGTGAGACAGTAATAACTAGATCATAAAGTTCAACCTAGCATGGCTACATAGAAAAATGCAAAACAAAAGTTTTAATTTTTAGGTAGAACAATTTATTAATCAGTTTTATTTATTTTGAATTCGAACTCTAAACTATTAAATCTCCCTTCTTTAAAAATCAGAAAATTAATATCAAAATGAATAAAGTCATGAACTACTATTATTAGAATCACACTAATAATTATTTTACATCCGTCTTTATTAGAGATATAGTTAAGAAATTAGTTATTAGTAGTTTTATACTATTAGTTTCATTTCTTCGATAAGATCTGAACTTTATCCTTTAAAATTTGAAAATCAAATTTTTATCACTGAATTGACATTTCATGAACAAGATTATTGCTAATTACTCTAGAAAACAGACGAACAAAAATATTATAAGTAAATATATGGTTTGATTACTTATAGTTACCTGTGGAGGTCCATTTTCATCAGATTCAAGCCTATATTCATGCATGATCCAATCAGATTTCTGTCCATTAGGCGCTCTTCCTTTGTAGAAAACAAGAGTCTTTCTCATTCCAATAAGTTTCATTTTGTCATAAACTGCTTTATCTCTTCCTGTAGCTTTCCAAAACCCAGCCATGGTAGCTCTATTAGTTCTTGTCCCAGTTGGATACTTTTTATCTTTGTGGCTGAAAAAATACCACTCATTTTGTTCTTCATATCCAATCCTGCATCTCTCTGCATCCATAATTCATTCACATAATAAATCTTTAATTTTCATAAACAACAAAAAAATAAAAATAGATCTATCTTGCTTACTATCATATACGGTTCTAAATTAGTTTCGCGCAGTTGCAGTTACGCTGCAAACCTGGTCATATATATTAGATCTTCAAAACCCTAATATATTTTTTGGAAAAGAGTAGTATAGCTTGTAAAAAGTATATTTGTATGTATACCTTGAAGATCCCATGGTTCGATACGATAAAGATCGATCTCTCTGATAACATCAAGGTCAATTTTCTGAGAAGCAATTTTCTTTCTGAGATAATAACCAACTAGTTCTTCATCGGTTGGATGGAAGCGAAAACCGGGTGGGACACATGACTCCATTGACTCCATGATTATAACAAGTTACTGGTGCTGCATAAAATTCACCACCACACTCACTTGATGAGTTTCTTCATCATGATCATGTTTGAATTATAACCAAATAGGATGTGATGTATGTGATATGAGTGTGATGAATATGAGTTATATATATGAGAGAGAGAAGATAATAACTCTAGTGAAGTGAAGTCATGAACAAAAATAAATAAAAATGAAAAGGTGAAAAAAATAATACTAATATAAGTTGTTTAAGCAAAAAGGTGACAAGTGTTATCAGAAATAATCATAAGGTCATTTGGTGGTGAGCAACACTCATCAAATTAATTAATTGAAAAAATAAATTAAGTATAAGCGCGTGTTTATAAACAAAACTTGATAATTTCAGAAACAATGATTTTCTTTCATGGATCGGGTCGGGTTAAAATATGGAAGAGGTAGAGAGAGAAATTAAGAAATGATGAGAAGTTTGGTTTTGATAAGGTAATAGATAAAAAAAAAAGATATGAGAGGAATGGCATATATAGGTATAGGGCTTGAGTTTGATGATGAAGGAAGGAAGGGGTATATAAGAAACGGACAGGTAGAGAGTTGTACTAATGATGTTGTCTTGTGTTAGTGAATGGTGGTGGGAATTATCATTCATCAACAAACGGGGTTCCCCATTCCACATTACCATTCATTATTATTATGCACATTATGCATATATTTCATAAATATTAGTATTAAATTAGATATATAAGTTATATATTTCTTCTGTCACACTTGAGATGTGGCTTAGTGATAACATTAGTAAGAGTTTATGGATATTTAATAACTGATGTATAATTAGTTCATATAATTCAGATATTTCAATTAGTTAAGTATACTAAAAAAGTTAAATTTTCATACACGTACTACAACTAATAATGTTTTGTGAAATTGTGATTAATTTTGCACACTAGATAGTTAATTCATGTACGTAATTGAATTAGTCATCTATTCAACTAAATTAACCAGATGTCATAAGATGTATAAAACGTAGGTGTTCGTGTATCATTTACCTATGATGAAGCACGAACAATCCTTAGATTAAATGTGTTACGTTACATGTGTCCGACACAATACTAAAACTTACAATTACACTAAAATATCGATATATTAGTGTTTTTGTCGTGTTCGGTATCTGTATATGTCTCAGATCATTATAGATCATTACTAATGGACAATGTTAATGACAAAGATAAAACAAACAAAAACAACTTTTTAAGGAAACAAAGATGTGTTAATTTATTAATTAAGATCAACACCACCAAGAGTACTAGCTAGATCAGAAAACAGAATGCTGCATGCTTATATTCTGAGTTAAGAAAGTGTATTATAGTACTAATAAAGCAAGAGCATTGTGATTAGTAAAACGGGAGTGACGTAATCATAATAAAATGGGCACGCGTTTTGTGGAAAGAGAGAAAAAGTTAAGAGACAAAAAGAGAGGAAACGTTTTATTGGATGAAAAGCAAAAAAGCAGTGTATAGTGCTTGTTGATTGAGATGAAGACATTTTATAGAGTCTTTTTTGTTCTTCTCATTGCAGAAACTGTTACTACTATTCTGACTTTCTTGTCTTTTTGTCGACAATTTTCATGTCACATCTTACTGACTCTTTCATTCTCCTTAACGGATTTTGAGATAAATGTTTTCTCCTACTTTTCTGGTTTGGAGTACATTATGCTGGTGCAGCTTTCTTATAAGTTTTCTGGTTTTTATTCAAGATCAACCATATAAGCAAAAATTATAAGTAATTAATACGTACTATATAATGGATCAGATACATTAGTTATTCATTAAAATTGAAAGTGAAATTTTGTTTATAATTATATATAGCAGAAGTGCGTAGAATAGATACACGCTGGTGTATTAGATTTGACAAAGAAAAAAGATGAAACTAATTATTTGCTTGCTTAAACACACTTCTAATTCCTAGCTTGATGATTATGAGCTTGAAAAGAGAGAAATGGTGTTATAGGAAATTAAAGAAAAACATGCATATGAATGAACATGGATTAAGGAGATACTATATAGTATATAATTAAGCTAGCTAGCTAGGGTTATAAGCTCACCTGAGGAGTAGTAGTTTTAGTAAGTATTGTACTGCACTGAATAGAAGAAGAAGAAAGAATGATCAAGGAGGTTTTGTATTGATGATGGAGAGAGAGAGAGAGAGAGAGAGAGAGAGATGGAGAAGAGAGAAATTCTTGTGTCAATTAGAGTGTTTGAGGGGATTATTTAATTATAAAGAAAGAATAAATAAAAAGATCAAAGAAGGACCGCATAGAGATCAAATTGCGCATGGCTTCATAGTTGTCCCCTCTCTAAAGTGACGTCATTGCCTAACATTCTCACCTTTATTTCCTTTTCTTTTTGTTTCTTTTCCTTTTCATTTGCAGAGAAATGTCTACTATTTTCTAACTCCTCATCATTTTTTATTTATCTAGTTCGTTCATAGCTATATGACTTGCACCACGAAATAAAATTAGTACTAATCATAAATCATCATCTGAGTGTTTGGGAATAGAATTTGGTGGCCAATGTGCTCTATGGGATCACTCTCTCATTAGCAAAGGACTTTATGTGTCTAAAGCTTGATACATAAAGGATTATATTTACTCGATTAACTCGGCCTATACTTGGAAGCCTCCAAGTTGCAAGATATATGTCATATATATGAGGATGATGTCCAAATTTTGGCTAAGATTTGGAAGAGTTCGTTCCTTCATCAAAGATAGGGTTCATACTCGTCAAAATCTATTAGACAAAGGGCGAGCAATTGTTAACTCTAGTGTTATTTTGTGCGTGTTTTAATTTGTGGTTTCTCGAAGGAGTTGTCTCATCGCTTGTTTGTTAATGGTGAATTCTCTCTTTAGGTGTGGTGTAATAATTTTAGGTGGTGATCGAGCTAGGATGAATTAATGATGTTTATCTCTAGATTTCTTATGTTTGTTTGCAGCATTTAGAAGCTATGGGGGATGATGTTAGAACAATTAGGCTAGGTTTGGCTTTGGTCTTGCATGCAATTTTGTGATCCATTTAGAAGTCGCATTATGATTATATTTACTCTAGAAAAACAATGAGTGTTGAGCGCGCAATTGGTGAACAAAGTAAAATACTCCTTCTATAAAATTAAACGATTTCTAGATAAGATCTTTGGTCACTCTTGTATTTTAATGATAGAGTTTGATTACTAGTTTTCCCTCCTAAACTAGGTTTGAGGGTTTTTTGTTTGGTGAGCTCGATTTTCCTGCGAATAATTTATTTAATTTTTCGTTTGTTTCTTTTCACTTCTCTCATTGATTGTCACCTTAGTTATTTGGTTTGAGTACTCTTTTGAGTTTAGTTTCAAGAACATTATGATTGAAACTCATAAAAGTCATGTATATAATATAATTTACATTTCTTATATTTAACCATTGTATCACTTCTAAAAGAATGCACAAATCAATTAATATTACTAGCTAATAACATTAATCTGCAACAACTTGACTTTTAAACAATATTGATAAAGAAATTATTGCATAACCTATCGTGTTAAACACAATCCAAAAGATCAAACCCCATCTACTTTCTTATTCTATGTTTAACTCTATCAACTAAATTAAAAAATATGTTTTTCTTTTTTGAAAGGTGTGACTGCACCTTTTTTGCTATTAAGATAATATGCTACTTTTTGAGAATTAGTAAGGAAAAGGAGATGAAGAGAAACCGTGGAATTTCACAACATGTTTGAAAAAAAAAAAAGGAAATAATGAAGAGCAAATTAAAATGGTTATAATTAAGATTCTTTGTATTGAATTATTTCAAAAAGTGGAAGATGATTTGAAAATTTTGACAAAGCTTGCCCTCTAAAACCCTCAAAACTATACACTATGGTCTATGATAAACTTGTTGAGTTCTTCTCTCAAATAGAATAATTTTAATTTTTTAGAGAAAAATAAAATATCATACATATTGAAGTGCCATCATCCCTTCCACTTTACTCATTCTTTCCTCCCAAACCACTTCTCTTTTCTTTCTAAATTCTAATTCTCAAACGAGTATAAAAAAAAACTTACAATTTTTTTCTAATATCGAATAATAATAACATGCAAAGTTATGTATGGCAGAGGCAGGGCCCTTCTCTGTTATAGGCACAAATTTTCTTGAGACATATCAACATTTTTCTTGCACATGAGTATGACTAAATATATTGATATCACGATTAAATTTTTTGTGAAACAAAAAGTAAACATTTTCTTCATTAACTAAGTGAAGCTTTGTTTAGTGAACAGAGTAAAATGTCACAATTTTTTGAAATAATAGGCTATATAATTTTATTAGGATTTAATTAATTTTCTTATTGTTTATCTAAAATAAGAACTAACTTTCTTATTAATTATTGAATATTGAAGTGCCTATTATCTCTCTATTTTTTTAGTCTTGAAGTGCTCATTAGCTCTGTTTGAGAGCATATAAATAAATTTGCTTGGTAGCAATTTCTTTCCATATGTTTACATTACTGTTTTACTAGCTTATATAGTATTTGTTTTATAAGTACTACTTCAGTTAATGTTTAAGTTTATAGCTTATTATTTTTCTTATCAACTTTACCCTTATTATTATTTTAATTAAAAAAATTGATTAAAAAGGCTTACAAGACATTTTATATTTATCAATTAGTTTGATTTAATAATTAAAAATATTATAAATTTAATTTTCTATCTATTATAAGGCATCAATTTGCTATATATATTTATCAACGTAACTATCCACCTTTTTTTATTAAACTTGAGCCATAAGTCTCATGTTGTATATATTACCTCCGTTCCTTTTTACTTTGATGTTTTAGAAAAAAAATATTTATTCTTTTTTACTTGTCATTTTAACAATTTAGGTTATATTTTTCCTATTATATCCTTTTCTTATTTTATTTTATTGATTAAATTTTGTATAATTGTTTTTGTTGAAATAATATAATCTTTTTTATTGTATACAAATTTTGTTTATTTTTAAATAAAATATTACATATTTTTTGAACTAGAGTACTAGTATATAATGATCACATAAAACTCTCCGTGAACTATCAATTAGAAGATTTTGAATAGTTAGCATTGTATTGCAGAATGCAGATAGTGAGAACTATATATGGGGTGCGCGAGTAAAATATGGGGAGGAGGCTTGCTAACTTCCTTCCATATGAGAAAAATGTGGGAGAAAGTTAGCAGCACCATATATATAAGTTTTATTTTAAAAAATCATTTAAAGATAAACCTTTATAGAAGATTTTTTGTGGAGGATATGGGAATTCTTTATATCGTGCGGTTTTATAACTTCACAAGTCACAACGAAGATTTAACTTGTGTCATATGTTTGATATAGTATTTAATTTTTCACGTGAGTAATGGAACTTTTTATGCTTTACAAAAATTATAAAACTACGTCGTCCGGTAAGTTAAGCTGTCTCCTTTGTTAGAATAACATACTTTTTGTTAATTATAGTGGCAAGACAATAATATCAGATTATGTCCCGAAAATTAAATTTATTTAGTAGAAATATTACATATAATATGTAATATTAAAATTTGTATCTTAATACATCTATTAATTAAAGTAAATTTTTAATTGTTAAACTACTAGACCCAAAAAATTAATATCAAATTATATATTCTTATTACCTTGTGAAATGAAATTCCCTTTGTTTTGTGGACTTAATTCTTTATCCAAACCAAAATAGTATCTTTTTTTTTAAGGGCAAATATAATATAGTATCTATTAATTTTAAGGTACCATTGATACGGTCTTCCAAATCATTTCTAGACAAGTATTTTGAGGAAGGAACTATGAAAAAAGAGAGGGAAAACGTAACAACAGTGGGATGAACCAACGTGTAAGTCACGAGTTGGTGAATTTGTGATTCAACTTTACGTAGAAGATAAACAAAGAAAAGACAAAAAAATAAACATCCCTCCTAAGGGCATGTCTTTGATTACCCCATAACCCCACCTTCTCTTGTCTAGCTCCAACAAAATACTACTACTAAATTAAATTCTTTTCAAGGGTTACATTCACTCTTCAAATCAAGTTACATAATTAACACAACAAATATTATTCCTTTCAAACACATCTATTTCTAACAAACATTCTCTTGTGGTGAATAATACATAGTGACACTTTATCAAAATGTGAATTGACCACCGTTGACTAATTTAAATGGTTAGAACACATATACATCTTTTGTTTAACCATATTATAGAAGATACAAAAATTTTATAAATGTTTAATTCTAATTCATCTCCGTCAAAAAATACTTAATAACCATTTGATTTAAGAGGTCACTACAATAATATGCATAAAAAAAAAGAAAAGAGGTCACTACAAATAGAGGAGGTGAATTAATTGTCGGCAATGGCATGAAATCACTAGTGATTCTTTTATAACTACAAGTCTACAAGTGTTAATACACTGATCATATATAGGTTTTGCACCTTTAAAAATAATCATAATTCTCTGTACTTTTTTGAGAATATTGCAACATGAATGGACCATTTGAGCCAATAGTGAAAGAACAAAATCTTTTTATCACGGCCCCTATATATTTAGGTCTTTAATTCCCTCACGTTTGTAATAAAAATTTGTCCCAAATTTTTTTGTCACTTTAAATTTTTCAATGCAACATAATTGTATTTTTAATTTCAGATTATTATTCTCCACTTTACATTTGTTACTAGTAAAATACAACAATATAATTGAGAGGAATAATTTGATATATAAAATCGTCATTCTCTTTTTTTTTTTTATCATATTTTATTTAATATGTGCAAAATGGTCCAATATGATGATTATATGTAGGAGGAAGAGAAGAGAGTATAAATATAATGTAACAATTTTGTTCTAGAAGATTAATTGAAAATATTGTACCAAAAATAAAAAGAAAGTAACAAGTTAAGTTGGCCAAAGATATTGAATTGCTCATTTTGTTCTTAAATAAGTGTTGTCTGAGTTACGTATGCATTATTTATATAACATATTTTGACCATATATTTTAATTAATATATAAAAATAAGTATTAGCATATATGATGTTATTCTATTTGTCTCGATTAATATTTTCAAATTATAAAAATTTTAGAATTTTTTATAATACATAATTTAAAATATTTGTGATCAAATATTTACATTATATTGACATACGTAAACTAATTAATTGTAACAGTTATTTAAAAACGAACAGAGTAATATTTATTCAAAGCAAGCCGGATCTTGAAGAAAATCCCACATCTTTAACTATCATTATGTTTGGCAATGTGTGTTGATCAGTTGTTAGTTATCTAAAACTCTAATCAAATTAATCTAGTTTGGAAGTTAATTCTGACATTAAATTTTGGTCAAATTAATTTAATTTTACCTAATTAATTTAAACTATATTTTTTTTTGGTATGATTAATTTAAACTATATTTAAAGTATGCTAATTCGAATAAAAAATTTAAATACAACAATTAATTATTAGCTCCGGTAGGCAATCATGTGGAGAGGTTAATTAAGTCCACGTAGGACGGTGGTGTAGTGGTGGTGGACTGCCGTGGGTCACCAATCATGGGATGGACTTTGTGGACCCCACCAACAACTCCCGACCTTTCCGTTCGAGCTACTATGGCGGTAATACTGTCTCTGTCACTATCTAGCCATCTCAAACAATAGCATTTTAATTTAATTTTACAGTGGAAAAAAACCATAATTTCTTTTTAAATAAAAAAAAATTATCATATCATAAAAAAATGTGGAAATGTAGAAGAGGGATATCATGGGGCTAGCGTAACCAATTAAACTGAAATCCTTGTGGGTCCTATAAAAATCTAAGACCTTTTTTAGGACTCTTGCTCAATATAAAAATACTAGTATATTGTTATGCAATTTTAATTTTAGATGGTGGTTGGTGAAGAAAAACCATCTTATTCAACTTAATTCTATTTTAAAAATCTCAAATTGTGTTAGAGAAAATATAAATATGATCTACATTTTTATTTTATAAGCTGGTTTTATAAAATTGAGATAAATTAATATGACTTCAAACTCTCTTTGTTTAAGGAGGACTAAATTTTGAGACTTGAAATCTCCCGAAAATATTAAATGGAAATGTTTAAAAACTAAATTTTAATTTTTTTGTAGTTAATTACTACAATATTACTAAATTCCAAATTTTAAAGAACTCCAAAGTGATTAAGGATCCAAATTCCTTTAATTATACCAAATTTTAATGGTCTAAATTCTTGCATATGTTAGACATCTAAAATTTTGAGGGCTCAATTATTAAGATTTGAATAAAGTCTTTAAAATGTTTAAGACACCATGCAAGTCAATTTTATAAAATTGAGATAGTGCTACCCAAATTAACTACAATTTACATAAATGCAAAAAAAAAATCTTTA
The DNA here is from genome assembly GCA_951804385.1 of Trifolium dubium. Lineage (NCBI taxonomy): Eukaryota > Viridiplantae > Streptophyta > Magnoliopsida > Fabales > Fabaceae > Trifolium > Trifolium dubium. Next base: position 41,896,906 of record OX638067.1, read on the forward strand.
AAAACCATAAGTGCAAAAATAAGACACAAATAGAATTATTTTTTTTTGAATCAAAGATACAAATAGATACTAATAAATAAATAAACGAATCAAATGGGGTTTGCCAAAGTCTTCAAATTCACTGCTCCTCGTATATGTAGCTAGGTGTGAATCACAAGCTTCTTTCAAGGGGGACATTAACCATGATTACAACCTTATAGGTATTAATTTTAACATTTTTCACTGAAAGAGCAATGAGATTAATACTTTCTAGAGCCCATACCCTAGCAGCATATATCACTCAATACACCATGATTAATTAACACTACTTATTTTAGACCTCAATTTTATGGAATTATTCTTCACCCTTTTTCTAGATTTGTGGGTGTGAAATTATTTGCACTAATCAATTTGTAATTTTTCATTCTATCTTGTGATGATTGATTATCATGTTTAACAATAGTGGACTTGCCTGTGCCCAATTTCTATTACTCGTCTTAAAAAGTTTGGATTGATTATATGAATTCATAAATTGTATCAATGATTTTCTCAAACTGAGGCATTGTGCTGTACCAATGGAAGTTTCTTCTAATTAAGTGTTTAGAATGATTATAGGATTCGAGATGTCACAATCTCATGGAAAATATAAAATAGTTCATCATATATTCGATGTTTAAAATTTTAGATGAAGATGTGTTACGTTCTTTTAGTTGTCCTTGATCATTTTGTCTTTTGGCGCATTTGTCGATTCTCCATCATGAAGAACACCGAGAATAACAAATGAGTAATCACTCGTGAAAAATTACCGCCAAAAATACTTTTACAACATAATATAATACAAATATATTGACACTTCGATAGTTTATAGTTTGATTGAGAAGTAATTAAGTAAAGTTATTGGTCAAAAACTATTTCATATAGGAATTGAACTCAGTTTCTTTCGAACGACTCATTCTCTAATAAAGTTTATTAACCACTTGCATGCAATCACTTAATTGACTCAGGGACGGAACTAGGTATAAATCAAATGGGACGACCGCTACTCATATTATTGGTAGAAATATAATAGCCACCCTATGTATGTATATGGTTCGGCACCCCACTTTGCATATGTGCATTAGATATACTTTCATCATGTAATAATAAATTAAGTATATACATAATATAATCCTAATATTTTGTTTGGATAAAATATTATAATCAATAAATTCTAGTTCAATTGTCTGGTAATATCGAAATTGTTAGGTCAGACATTTATGATCAGAGTTCGAACATCAGTTACTCCATATACAAAAAAAACTACTAATTTAGTCTTAAAAGTGTAATAAACTATTGTCACATAAAAAAAAAGGTACATAAATAAAATAGTAAAGTTATTATTAACTCATATACACAAAGTGGAGGAATCGGAGATCAAACTCCGATCATAAGTGTCTGCACTAGCAATTTCGACATTTTCTTCTATATAATTTCAATGTTTTTTCATTTAGTTTCAGTTATATCTATTAAAAACTCTCTTCCCCTTTTTGTAGATTTTATTAAAAACTCCCATTTGAAGGTTAGAATTTCATGCAAAGGACTCTTATACGAGAAAATGCAAGTTTTTTTAGTTATTAATATGTTAATATTTTCGCCATCCTTTATAATTTTTTCTTGTTCTATTATTGACTTACGTGTATCTTTGATGGGGAAAAAGAATAGCTATGATGGTCACAGGCTAGCTGAAGGGTCTTGCTCTAGAGATGATGGTGAATTTCAATGTCAATTTTGAGTGGAGGGTCCAACTCAAATTGATCACAACGCGTTGTGAATTGACTTGTTAAATCTAGTGTTGCATTGCTTGTGTTACACAGACATGCCTCTTAAAGTTTTGCACTTACAATTGAAATTTGCTTTTGTTTTTAGTTTATGAAAAAGTTGTGATTCTCATTGTTTTGCAATACCTTAATTTTTCTTGGTTTTATTAGGATCAACCAAATGGTAGTCAATAATCTTCTTTACCAAGTTCTGATTGAGACTTCTAGCCTTTAATCATCATGAAAATTATACCATAACTTCTTCACATGATGCCACAGAGCCGACCATAAAGAAAAGCTTCATTTGGAGTTAGAAAAAAAAAAAAATTAACATGTGCCTTTAAGGCACATTTTAAGAAGACTAATATAGTAATATTATTTTGTAATTTGTGCATTCATTAATCTAAACATTAAATTTTATTATTAAATGTTAACTTTTTACATTAAGAAACCTTAACATGTATCTTTAAGACACATGTTAACATGACCAAAAAAAATATTTAAATTTGTTATATTGAAATACTAGTATAAATGGGTGATTTATCCAACAAAAATGGGTGATTTAATTTGTTTTCTCTTCTTTATCCAACAAAAATGGGTGATTTAGGATGTTTTTTTCCCGAAGTTAAAAAAATTGTATTTTTTTCTTTCCTTTTCCTTTTAGTCAAATAAATGATTTTTACATATATTTAGTTTTTACTTTTAAAACTTCATCATCTTAATGCGGGATTGTGATATTTGTCGTTTTGATGCGGATTTTCCTTTTCTAATTTGGTGCATTGTTTATTCGATTCAGATTGACATATTAGATTCAAACTAATGCATATTCAATCAATAACTTTGACATCTTCAACGTTATGAATCCGGAGACTTGAATATTCTGAACATTTCAATTTCATACTATCTATAGATTTTGTCACATTTATGGCTGTCGGGATTTTGACTTGCGGTCATAATAGGCAGTAAATGTTCATTCTTTCGGGATTTGTCCGTTACGATTCGTAACGGCGTTTGAATGTTGCTCGCGCATATGGCGAGCATAAGTGGATCGACGTCTATGTCGAGCCCATGATGAACATGAGTCTTTCAGTCTCATGCATCGTATATGTCGAGCATGGGTGTCCTTCGACAAGTAATGGTGCTAGGCACGATCATTGTCGGGCCCAGTCCAGAACAGTTTTAAATCCTAATCCCCAAATCCTTAGAAGATTAGAATAATTTCAAGCAACATATATAGAAGAGATCGAATTAAGAACTATAGTTTTGAAAAAGAATACAAATACCTGAAAGTGAAAAAATGCAAATAAAGATTCAAACCGCATAACGGTGAAGAACCAGCAATGGGATATAGAGTCAGTGAGAGATGAGTGCAGAATGGTGAAGAAGGAATGCAAGATGAGTATGGGCAACCGAAAGTGAGAGTTGGGGAAATGGGGGTAGCAATTAGCAATATCTATCTCTTGTAATAAAAAAAACCTAAATCTAGTAAAATGGGTTGGTTTGTTAGTCGGCCCAATTCGAGCTATAATGGTCCTTGTAAATTATGGTTATAGATTTTTTTTTTTACTTTTCACACCCTATTCCTTAAAATTTTCTTAAAAAACAACATTTTAGTCCTTAAAGTTTAATAAGATTTCGAGACCTAAAGTTCAAACAATGATAAATAAAAAAATTCCAATATTTAAACTCGTCTCATCTCTCGTGAAATTTAAAACATATTTGAAGTCTAAGGTTCACACACACTTAAAAACTCATTGAATTATAAATTCAAATAAGTCTAATATAGATAAGAGTTTCACCACCTTCTCTTTCATTATATCTGATTTGTAAAAAAATTCAAACTTCTTAAAAACTCTCAAAAAATTTCATACATTTCACTCTCAATTTAATAATAAAAGTTATTACATTCATTTTCTTTCTTTTTACTAAAACATAATAATATTCATACATTTCTATTCAAATCTTTTTTACGTTGAAGTGAGAAAACCGCTGTGTTCATCGATCGGAATGAATGATTAAGAAATATTTATCTACAAAAAAGAGATCGAGTAAATGTATCTAAAAAATAAAAATTGCTTATAATTATGACGGCAAGAGAGATTACTCGGCAAGAGAGATTACTGATTAAACTCTAATTTTTGCTTGTTATTTTTTTTAATCATAATGAATATTTATTTATTTTTATCAAAATTTGTGCTTGTTATCTACCTATGGGGTTAGTGATGACAATAGATTGTACTTAGCATAATGACCACTCAAGAAGCTTCCTTTTTGGACCAATCCAAAATAAACAAACAAATAAATTAGTTAAAAATAAAATAAAATGAAAACAAAAACAGTGAGAAAGAGAATAATAATAATACAATAATAATTTTCCTTCCATAGATCTATCTTCTCTTCTCTTCTACTATCACATTCTTCATTCATCTCAATTTCAGAAAACAAAAATGGCTGGTTTCAGCGGCGATGAAACTGCACCTTTCTTCGGCTTCCTCGGTGCCGCCGCCGCTCTAATTTTCTCATGTAAGTAAGCCCTAATTAATTTAATTTCTCATCAATCAATTCGAATTATTATGAAATTTGAATAATAATCGAAAATTGAATGAATTACTATAGGTATGGGAGCGGCATATGGAACGGCGAAGAGTGGTGTTGGTGTAGCATCAATGGGTGTGATGAGACCTGAACTTGTTATGAAATCGATTGTACCTGTTGTTATGGCTGGTGTTTTGGGTATTTATGGTTTGATTATTGCTGTTATTATCAGTACTGGGATTAATCCTAAGGCTAAATCTTATTATCTATTTGATGGTTATGCTCATCTTTCTTCTGGTCTTGCTTGTGGTCTTGCTGGTTTATCTGCTGGCATGGCTATTGGCATTGTTGGTGATGCTGGTGTTAGGTAGTACCTTATGCCTCACTCTCTCTATATAGTAATTATGCATGTTTGTTTTAATCTATTCCATAAATGATTTTTTATTAGTATTGCCCTGTTTTTTTGTTTTCTTATTTGGTTTTATATATTATATATACTATAAATATTGACATAGATACCTGACACCGACACGTAGACACGGATTATAATTTGAATAAATCGAAGTGAATGTTATGTAAGCAACGAAATACTACGTGTCGGTGTCAGATATCTGGACACATTTTCAATATTGGGGCAAGGCCATGAAGCTCGGACACCAGACACGACACAGACACTGACACGGTTAAAAAGTTGAAAAAAATGATATAATTCAATGTAATCATAAGTGTCGTATCGATGTCGGACACGACACACCTAATCCGAGACGTGTCTGAGCTTCATAGGACTGCCAGGGATATACTATTGTAAGAATGTAGCTCTTTTAATTATAGGAGTATTAGTTATTTACATGTAATATTTATCATTGGTTTTTTTGTTAATGGTTGATATTACTCTCTTTACAACTATATTATAAAGTGAGTGGCTGTTCATTTTAGATGAACTTGATCTATAATATAGTATCCTATCTCTGGTGTATGATTGAATAAGATAAGATTCATATCGTTGTAATGATTTTCTTGGTTGTGTCACTAGTTGTGTTGCATTCTACTCCCGACATGGATATAGAACATTCAGCTTATTTTACTGCAATGTGCATAAATGTTATACTTTGTAGAGTTTGACTATAGTTTTTGAGCAAGTTTGGACGATTTTTTACAAACATCTGAAGAATAAAAGTGGAGATAATCTTGCAATTAATATGGTGCAAGTTGGATTAACTTATAACTTTTTTTATTAAGATAATATTTGGATTCTTATCTGTCAAAAAAGCACTTACAAATTTTTAGATGATAATGGGGAAGTTTTATGACTGATGAGTAAGCTTTTGAAAATGTATGTGTAGTTAACAAAATAGATTTCAGCAGTATGTATGTGATAGTTACCTGAGTTTTATGGGTGTCCAAGTCCCACATCGAGTGGGATGCTCAGTGGAGTATTTAAGTGACTTAGTCTCCCCTCCCCCCTGATAGCTGATGTTAGTGTATAAATCCTTGTTAGTCTGTTTTTTGTTAAATTACAGCCCAAAATCATTATAATGTTAGACTAGTATCAATATTTGCCACTGCTGATATTGCTTTCAATATTATGGTACTATGTTCATAGTGAGATTGTTGAACTGTGACTGAATAAATATGTTTGTTTTGTTCTACTGTATTGAATTTAACATGCTGAAAATTAATTATTTTTGTAGAGCAAATGCCCAACAACCTAAGCTTTTCGTTGGAATGATTCTCATTCTCATCTTTGCTGAAGCATTGGCTTTGTATGGTCTCATTGTTGGCATCATCCTTTCTTCCCGTGCTGGCCAATCCAGAGCTGAGTAATATAACTTTCATCGTTACTTGTAGTGCACAGAGCCACAGTTTCATGGATTGTGAACTCTATCAGAGACTTTGGCATGGTAACGGTAGAGATTTGTCATGCTCTTCTTTCGCCTTATGACTCTTATCTACTCATTATAAAATTGAGGTTATCATGGAATAAAACCTATCAAACTATTTCCTTGGCATTACAGTATTTATTTATGTTGAGTCAAACTAGATTAAATATCGCTATAATAATGTTTTTGTATGTGTTGATTTCAATAATATTTAGTTATTGTCTTCTATTATTATCTTTTTTGTTTGTGTTTACGATAGTATAGAGATGTAGTATGGTTTTTTGTACTAGTTCTGTACATCATTGATCATGTTCAGAATTAATAGTGGCTAGTAATTTGTGTTGGTGATGATTTATGAATCGAGTTGTAAATGAATCATGCAGTTTGTGTTTTTCATGTAATAAAAGGTCGGTTTGGTAGTTACTACATATAATACAGGATCTTGACATTGCATTTGGCTTCCTTGTGAAGTACTCAAACAACTTATCATAGAAGATTACTTGTATGTTATATAGATAACAAATTAATAGTTTTTAGGGAAAATTTCTCTAACCTCTTGTCATCATGTATTGCTTATACACAAACAGCTCTTTTATTTCTTATTAAACATTTGCAACATAAACAGAATAATCACCACTATAGCCTCCAAGTGCTCATGCATCATCATCACAAATATTCGCATCTTTATGAATATGCTTCACTTCAACCTTCCACCCATGCTGGGTGAAGAAGGTAAGAAATCTGAGCAAGGTTTCAGATATTGAGTCTTTACAACCTTCCTTGATGTAAATCATATTTACAATTGTGATGTTAATCAATTTCAAATATCACATTGTTCATTCATCATTTCCTTGTCAGATTAATGCATAATCAGCTTATTTGCGGTGGAAAGCTTTCCCTAAGTTTCCTTTATCATCTCTGATAATGCCTTCACACTCAAGAACGGAGTATTAGAATAAGCCCGATTTGTGTTACCATTAACATACCCTTCAGATGGAAGTTGAAGCAAGATGCTTTATCATCTCTTACTCTATAACATGCACCTGATTAGTAATCTCTCCCAATAAGCTTACTCTCATTTTAGTTTTTTTGAGAGAAAACATGGGAGTTCCTGTCTTTCTAAAGACCACACAAAAGCAACACCAAAGAGAAGAGACCAATTAGCACGAACCTTATCCAACAATTTAGTTTCTAGATTTCATTCAATCCAAGGCTAAATAATTTTTCCCATTTATTGTTCTTCACTCTTTAACGTCGTGTAAGTTTCAACTGAGAATTCCTTCTCAGTTCTCACCCTAAGGGGTATAAACCAAGAAGTATATGTCAAGGATATCACAATTTGAGATCCAATTATCTATCCAAAGACCAAAATCTTGTATCGTTGCCATTGTTTATCACCCAAACAATGGTCATCTTTGTATAATGGTTTATAAATTATAATAATTTATTTTAAAACTTAATTTTCTTTGTTAATTTATAATATTCAACATTGCTATATGTTAAAAGAGAGGTTGATTTTGGATTAAATCTTGCAACTTAATCCAAATGCTTCGTAACATTGGAGAATTGCTCTTCCCGCCCCTCAATTTGCTCCCACACCCCCCAATAATCCTAAAATGCCCTTTAAATTTGACCTGAGCCTGCATCGTCTTCTAACATACGAAGACGTTTTTTGTTCGTATTTTACAATACGAACTCACGTACTTTCGTTTCTTTGTGAAAATGAATGAACTGGTTCTGGTTCACATTGGTTCGTATTTTATAATACGAAAAGTATGTTAGTTTCGTTTTTTAAAATACGAAATGGACATTCGTTTTTTACGGGACGAAATTGAGTGCCAATTCGTATCTTAAAATACGAAATTCATCTTGGGTTCGTATTTTATAATACGAACACCAGATAGTTTCAGTTTTTTTTCTGCATAACCCCCATTTGCCTAAACAGAGACTGCAATGTGCATAATCAATGTAAATTAGTTGTGCATATGCCATTTTTGCATATCTTGATACCAACAAATACACCATAATGATATTAATTAACCAACAACAATAAACAACATTAAACACCAACACCATAATAATATTAATTAAACAACAACATTCATAAAAATGTCATAACAACCACAAAATTACTTCACATTTTAACCTCAGCACGACACCAGTTGATTAAATCATCTCGAACCTTATATTTCACATTTGTAAAGAACGGACTTCCCGTGTTATACATAACTTGTTCGATGGGTTGAACAACATCAACAATATTTTATGGACCAACTGAGTCAGGTATATTTGCCGGAGGTTCAGTCATTTATGTATCAACAAAAACAAACAACTATAATGAGATAATCTGGATGAAAATAGCTTATTTTAAAACTCAGCCTCCAACAATAACGCATGGGCATGCATATTTCTTCATGGGTGTATGCATATATCTTCATAAAAATTCAAAAAATAAATGTTTAAAGCACACAATACCTATTCTATGACTCAAAATAGGTGTAAGATCCTCCAAATGAGTGAAGAATTGTTGAAACCAAGCTTGAACACGCAAAAATCGCTCTAAAAATCGCAAATCCGAGCAATGGTGTGAGGTTGAGTGTTTGAATGAACAATGAACATGTCAGGCCTGCAAACTGTCATATAAAAGGACCATTCGTATTTTGCGGTACGAAATGGAGCGAGTTCGTATTTGAAAATACGAACTGGACTGACTTCGTATTTTAAAATACGAAACTAAGTTTCCGTTCGCATTTTAAAATGTGAAATCATACAACATAGCTTAAAAAAAAGAACTTCGTTTTTTCAGGACTGACTTCGTATTTTAAAATACGAACCCAAGTTTCAGTTCGCATGTTAAAATGCGAAATCATACAACATAGCTTAAAAAAAAAGCACTTCATTTTTTCAAGGAGCATATGTTTTATATGTTATAGTGCTTTCGTTTCGTATAATACGAACCCAATTCCATTTCGTATTTTAGGATACGAAGGATATTTTTGTCATTTTTGGGGGGTGTGGGAGCATTTTGAGGGGCGGGAAGAGCAATTTTCGTAACATTGCTACGTTCTGAAATTTTCACTCTTTTGGCCCATGGCGGAAGGCCTTGCTTTTGGAGCCCTCAAGTATGTGGGTTTTATTTGGTAATTGCTTCTCTTTTCTCAATAATATATTAAATCATTTTTTTTTTATTTTTAACTTTGTATTAATGATCTATATGATATAAAATTTCAATTCAACGGTTAATTTTACAAAAATCGTATTCGTTATAATGTAATCGAGAATTTGTGCACCATGCACAATATCCTCCGTTTGTGCATGGTAGCATTGACCCTCTTAGGTTAATCAAATTCCATTGTATATTTATGATCATGATTACAATTCAATAGTAAATAAGAAAAATTTATCCTCATTCATTTATTTACAAATCTTTTAATTTGTCTTTACTATTTTTCAGATTGTATGCATTCAATTTAAACTTCAATATAGTACATATACGTAATGGATACAATATATACCTTTTGTCAATATTTTTGCTAGTCTGAAGCCCTCATGAGGAATGCTCACTCGAGAGCATCCATATATCCATACACTTATCCGGTCAAAAAAGAACCATACACTTATATTTATTGTGTGTGTTTTCTTTGGGGTAAATATAGTCATATACTTATATTTATTTTGTTGCTACAACCTCTCTTATTTGGTCGATTTGGTAGACAATCCTAGAGGACAAACTGACAAAGCTAAAATTTAGTTTCAAGTGTGATGGTCTTGAAGGCACTACTTGCATTGCATGACATAAACGTAGGTTATTAGGATTTATAAAGCAAATGTTAACAAAAAAGATATATGCATACATAATATAAATTTTAAATTATTACAGTAAAAATAAAAATAAAAATTGTAAATAAATTCACAAATTCATGTTAATAGCATAAAAAACTTACAAAAGACTATTGTACTTATCATAATCTTAATTTCTTAATTAAAATTTTTCATTTTCTTTAGTCAATATGAGATATAATGCATTATACAATATTTTAATATCATGGCAAAATGATTTATTTTATCAATAAAGTTAATTTAAAAAATTTCACAACAAAAGATATTCAATGCTTGTATAGTTGTATTGTACTTCAATATCTCTAATTTACATATTTATTATTGTTACTAAAATTTTATGATTGATTTTAATTAATATTATTTTAGTAGAAGATTTTGGTTAATATATTAGTAGAATTGTGTTTGTCATTAAAATTGATTATAACTTGAAATTATGATTTAGAACTTTTGCTCTTGTGATTAAATTTGTTCTCTTTCAAATTTATTGTTCAACTACAAAAATATATCTAAAATAAATTATTTTCCTTCAACTCATTTTAACCTAAAGAATTAACTCAGAATCTATTGTCACTGCTATACATAATCAATCACATGTTTACAAAATACAAAAATATCTGGTTAACTTAGCTGTACATGTGCAACATAAAACAAAATTTTCCTTTTCTTTGGTCCTACCACATGTTAACCGTGCTAGAATTTAAGAAATTATAAAACGTAATGTATATCTTTTCAGGATAAAACAAAGTTTAAGTTCAATATCAATCGTTAGTTGGTTCAGTAGTGATTGACATTGAACTTAATAGAGAAAACTACAATTTGATTCTCGCAACTGCAATCAGGAGAGGCTAAAACCACTTAATAACAGAACTGATCCCAAACCAAATTAAATTGGTAGTGAAAACTAAAAAAAGTTTAGGTTCAATACTCTATAATGTGCTTGTTAAGGGGGAAAAAAAATCCATTAACCCATTAGTTAAGGAGAAACACTCTAAAATGTGAACTCTCTTTATTTAATTTTAAGGTAAACTTTAATAAAAGACTATATCATGGTAAATATGTGAGAATTATGATGATTCACCATTATATTTTAAAATGGTATTTTCTTGTGTACTCTACAAAATTTGGGGGTATTTACCCCTAACGACTTAAATTTTTTTAAACCGATATAAATTTTTGTAAAATAAACCGTTAGTTGGATTAAAAATTTATATCATATAGATCATTTGTGTAAAATTTTAGACAAATCTAAAATCATTTGATATGTTATTTAAACGCATCAAAATAACAATTTTTGTGATTTCTTAAACACCGTTAATCTTTATGTGTCTCAATAGCATATCAAATTATTTTAGATTTGTCTGAAATTTTACACAAATGATCTATATGATATAAACTTTCAGTCCAACGGTGTATTTTATAAAAAAATGTATCGCTCAAAACTTTTTGTAGTAGGTGGGGGTAAATACCCCCAAATCTTATGGGATACACAAGTTGACATCTTTTAAAATATATACTTTATAACTTATGTAAATTTACGATGAATCACTTAATTCTGAAAATACCCAAGGTGATACTCCACCAAATATGTACTAAGTTTACTATATATACTTATATTTAATTGACTGTCCTCTCTTTACTAAAAATCACTCACTAGCTTCGATCTTTAAGTGATTATAAAATTTGGGACGATGCTTAACGGTCACTGCACTATATTAGTATATTTAGTGCTTGTGTTCAGTCAACTTGCATCGATCTTAGATTTCAGATGATAAAAGAAAACAAATTTATGTACAATACATCAGTACATAATTTAATTTAATGTATATTACTTGAAAAACATAGATTTCAGATCATAAAAATAAGCAACTTGCATCTTATATTTGGTATAGTTTAATTTAATGTATATTACTTGGAAAACATGATTCTTTTATCATTTTTTTCATGCTGCTCCCACTGATGGAGAATCTGGGTAAGATGCTCCTTGCCACCTCCACGGTTTTATTTAGCATTTAATTATCTTGACAATTTTTCTTCTTTTTTTCTTTCAAAAAAAGGTAAATTGAAGGAATAAACTCTTCAAGTGCTGTGATTTAAAGTAAAAGAATATATTTCTATGGATAAAAGAAAAAGGAATACAAATAAAAGTTACTGTCCCATTCCCATTCTTTAAAATGGATAACAAATGAAGGGAAGAATAAAGGGCCTAGGCTTCAAATTGGATTTATTTACATTGCCACAAAACCTCATCCAATGATATATAATTCTTCTTTATGCTAGAATGCTAGAATTTTTCAATCCTACAAAATCAATGATTTATAAAGTGAAAATTACTTCTACTAATAAATTCATATATGTAGACCATTTCACTTTTGATGTGGGAAGACTCAACGGATTTGGATAAAGTCTAATACTATTTTAAAATCGAAAGTTAAACCTAAATCAATCTTACAAAACCAACTTTTTTTTGACAAAATATTGTATATACTTATAAATTATGTATAAGCTATCTCATTTATGATGTAAGACTTTTTAACTTAGCAGTTACACATATATTTTTATAAAAGAAATAAAAAAAATATGGGAAAATTCAGACAAATAATTATTTGTGACCCAATACCATATCTCAAAAGCAAAAAATAGAAATAAAACAGAATCCAATCCAAAATATTAATGGTAGTTAGGAAAGAGGAAGACCCACAAAAAGTTCAAGAGTAGTTGAGCCATGGGCCAAAATGTTTAATCGAATCACATATTGATATGATATGCCTCTAATCACTAAATCTAACGCCGTCTCTCACATCTTTATTTCCCTTGTACTAATAAAAGACCAACAAAATATAAACACATTAGGACCTATAAAGCACGGACACGGAACACTCGTCAAAATAAATGTTTCCGGTATACTCGTATATCGACACAACCGACATTTGCATTGAATTATATCATCTTTATCAAAAAATTATTTGTGCCAAGGTGCTAATATTTATTTCGTGTCCGGTGTCCATATAACTATGCTTCATAGGTTAGGACAACATAAAAAGCCAATTGGCACTATACTACACCAAACACTAATGTTATGTTCTACCCTTGGGAACAGTACATCGTACCCCACAATATTAACGGCTACATCTCCACCTTCGTTGCCGGCAACTGTGCCAAGGCCACATGATAATGTCAGATAACCAGCTCCGTCAAGCAGACGGAAACAGTGTCATTTCATTTTTGTGCCGTTCTGTTTGTCAGCAAATGCAACCAATGACCCCACCACACAAGTATCGTAACTACTATGCTGCATTTGTCAAACACGTTGACTGCCTCAAAATTCACGAGCTAATAGAAAGTAGCAACAATTCATGATGTGGTCCCCCATGTTGTCACTACCACTTTGGAGAAAACCAAAATGTGGAAGAAAAAAAAAAGTGGCTGCAATGTTTTGTTCCAGTTGAGAAAATAATAATAACAAGTTGCTACTACTAATACTACTGTTACATTTCTAATGAAATCAAATTTCAAAAAATTAAAGTAACATTAAAAAAATGACAATTAGACTGTGGAAAGTTGGTGTTGTTTTCGGTTATGCTGGAGAATGATGAGAGGTGGGATCAGCTGAGGATGGGATATCAGGACCAACGCGACAACCTTCGAGCATGAAAACAATGTCGGACATGGTTGGTCGATCGAGAGGATCTGGTGCTGTGCAAAGTAAACCAACTTTTACACCTAGTAAAAACTCTTCCCATTCTGATGATTCTGGGTCCAATTCAAGTAAACCTGGTTCTAATAGCTCTGTTATTTGACCCCTCTGAAGCTGTTTTTTCACCCACTTTACTATGTCTTCATCTTGTGTGAACATTACTGGTCTCTTTCCTGTTAGAAGTTCCAACAACACAATGCCAAAGCTGTAAACATCGGATTCCTTTGTGACTTCGCTGGTTAAGATTGCTTCGGGTGAAACATAACCCAATGTGCCAACTGAAGTTGAACTGGAAGCTGCTTCTCCTTGAGTAGCTACTGTTAGTCTTTCTAACCCAAAATCTGATAAATGGGCTTCGAAGTCTGCGTCGAATAGAACATTTTGAGGTTTTACATCGCCATGGACCATTGTGGACTGGTGTATGAAGGCTAAACCACGGGCGATTCCTAGAGCAATGAGGTGTCGCATTGGCCAATTTAGAACATGACCATCTTGGTGAGAAGCTTCTTGGAGGAGAGTTGCAAGGTTTCCATTGGGCATGTAATCGTAGGCCAAGAGCCTCATATCTGGTGGTCCTGCATAGTAACCTCTGAGAACGGTTAAATTTCGGTGCTTTATTTTCCCTAGTGATTCAGCTTCTTTTCTGAACATGTTCTCGTCTAATGATCCATCAGGGAGTCTGCGAATGGAAAGGACCATTCCATCATTGTAGCAGGCCTTGAATACTAATCCAAACCTTGTTCTGCTTAGTACATTTTCTTCATCAAATTGTCTCGTTGCTTCAATTGTTTCGGCAAGTGTGATTTTGGTGTTGAACATCACGAGTTTTGGCCCACCACTTTCACTGCTGCCACGGCCTCCACTTGCTCCTGAACTTGCTCTTGCAGGACTCTTTTTCTTCTCTCCAGAAACCTTTTCTTTGAGCTTCTTGCGCCATCTCCATAAGCCAATGATATAAAAACAGCAAAACAGGACTAATATGCATGCTCCTATTGTAATGATGATAATCAACACAATCAACCTCTTTTTGTCCCTATTGTTCGTACTTTCACACTTTGATTCCAATGGCTTCCCACATAAACCCTGATTATCAGCAAATACAGAAGGGTTGTTGAATCGTGATCCCAAAGTTTGAGGTATCTCACCTTCCAAATTGTTCCCCGAGACATTGAAATAGACCAAACCAGGGATCATAGACAAATTACTTGGAATTTCCCCACTCAAGTTGTTAGCAGAGAGATCCAGCATTGTTAGCTTTGACAGAGTCGCCAATGACCCTGGTATGGCACCTGCAAGATTGTTGTGATCTACTAACAATGTGCTCAATGACAAACATTTTGAGATATCACCAGGCACATCCCCAGTTAATTTGTTACCACCCAAATCGAGTACACTCAAATGTGCTAGGCGAGAAAGCTCAGTAGGAATATGACCTGCCAATGAATTTGATCCAAGCTCAAGAATTTCAATATTAGAGCTGTTTCCAATTTCTGAAGGAATTGTTCCTGTAATGTGATTATGAGACAGCGAAAGAACAACCAACGATCGAAGAAAACCATAGTTCTCAGGAATATGCCCAGAAAAAGCATTAGAACTAAGATTCAGATAATGCAAACTCATCAAACTGCTGAAACCTTCAGGTACCGCACCCGATAACTTGTTCTCTTGCAGAGCAATAACCTGCAAATTTGGCAGCCCAGAGAGCTCAAATGGTAACTCTCCAGAGAGATTCTGTTTGCTCAAATCAAGTGTAGTAAGCCTGAAAAGATTCCCCAAACTAGAAGGGATTTTCCCAGAGAAGCCATTACCACTCAGATTTAAAACCACTAATCCAATCAAAGTCCCGATACTATCATAAATTTCACCAGTAAACTTGTTTCCACTAAGGTCCAGTGTTGTCAAATTACTCAAATTCATTATCATCTTAGGCATTGTTCCATTCAATCTATTGCTTCTCAAACTCAAAGTTTCAAGAAAAGAAAGGTTACCAAAACTCACAGGAACTGACCCAAAGAAGCGATTTCCACCGAGGGATAGAACCTTGAGTCCCTTGATATCGCCAAAAAATGAAGGAACTTCTCCGGTAAAATCGTTGCCTTCAAAATCAACAACACTGAGTGACCCACATTTCTTGATTTCCACCGGAATGATGCCGGTGAATGAATTATTAGCCAATTTCAACTCCGTCAACGCGGCCAGATTACCTATCTGCGGCGGAATCTCACCGGTAAGTGCATTGCTCGAAAGATCAAGCACTGACAACGTGGTTACATTGGTCAACCACAAAGGAAACGTGCCTTTTATGCTATTGTGTTGAATATCCAAAACCTCAAGAACACTAAAACACGTGTTGCTCTCTAGCCCAACAAAATCCGTGAAACCATTGAATCCAAGTTGAACTATCCGCAACGACGGCGCGTGAAAAGACACATTGCAGAAAACAGAAGCAGGAATTGAACCAGTAAGATTATTCTGAGAAAGAGACATAACCTGAAGCATCGGTAGCGCCGATATCGCCGACGGAATCACGCCGCCGAGTGAATTTCCCTCTGCGCTCAGATGCACCAGCGAAGAGCAATTAGCAAGTGCAGAAGGTAGGGTTCCACCAAGAAAATTATGATCAAGCCAAAGATATTGTAGTTTCTGAAGCTCCCCGAACCTCGCCGGAATCTCACCGGAGAATTGATTATACGAAAAGTTGATAAGTTGAAGAAATGAAAGATTACCAACAGTACTCGGAATCTCGCCGGAGAAAGCATTCGACGATACATCAAGATACTTCAAACCAATAGGAAGCTCTCTCGGAACAGTTCCAGATAGATTATTCTGTGCAACATTGAGAATCTGAAGACCAGTAAGGTTTCCGATCTCCGGCGGAATCTCACCGGAAAATGCATTATCCTGCAAGAACAAAAACCGCAGCAACTTACATTTCGCCAAAGCTTTCGGAATCGTTCCGTTGAAGAAATTCGAACGAAGGCTCAGTTTCCTTAACATGCGTAGCTCTGAAAGATGCTCACTGAGTCTACCACCGAGTTGAAGACGAGGTAAACGAAGCTCTGTGACTCGGTTGTTGGTGTCGCAAGCGACGCCGCGCCAGTCGCACGGTGCTTGTGGTGAGGATGAATCCCAACCGTCGAGTGCTCCGAGTGGATCATGGAGGTTGAGTTTAAACGACGTTAAAGCTTGAATCTCTGTGACGGTTATGGTTACGGTTACGGTGGTGTTATTGGCGTAGGTTAAGAATGGTGCGCAGAGTAACAAAATGAAGAGAAAAGTATGCATAGTTTTATTGAAGAGTGTAACTGAGAAGAGTGTGCTAAGGTTTTAGTAATATTTAGTAGCTTACGTTAGCGCAGGCATAATAGAGTGAGAGAATAACAAGGAGAGAGTAGAGAAGGAAAATTTCTCAGTTTCTAAGATTGAAAATGCAGTTATGAATAATTATAATTGCACTAGCTGTCTTTCTCTCTTTCTTCTCTGTCTAATGTCTATTTTCAGTGTTGTGAAATTGCACTGTTTTTGCTGTTATTGGTTTAGAGTTCGGGGCGAGTTGGTCGAGTAGTTATGGTTTCAATTTCTTTTCAAATATAGACGTGAGATCAAACTATAATCTTCTCCATTAAATCGAATGTCAAATTCACTGAACTAACGTTTAGTTATCGAATTGCACTTGTGATCGTTCTTTGTTTTTATTTTTATAATTATATTTGTTTTTTTAGTTTGAATTGATATTCTTTGTTCGCAACTATAAAAACTAATCTCTAAAGACTAATCATTTTATGAGTTGAACTGGCTTTGCTCCTTGTGTTAACATTTTCCCTAAAAAAAATTTTAACATTATTATATTTTCAGAGTTTATTTTAATCTCTTAATATCTGATTAAATGGAAAAAGATTATTTATAGTCTCATCTAAATACTAGTGGATATAATTATTTATTTGATTGTTGTCTCCCTGTTTCCTAGAAATAGAGCCTTTTTTCTATGGAACGCTTTGAACGAACACTTTTTTGAAAGTGGTACTATGTGGAGTTTAGTTGGGACCCCAGCTATACAAACTTTTTAACCTCAATATGATGTGATATGACTTGAATCATTTATGCATGCCCCACCTCTATTTTCTGGGTTTTTTTTTATTTAAAAATTGATAGGTTTTTTCTTATTTAAAAATGTTTTGTTAAATAATTAAATAAAACAATTATTTTAAAATTTGTATCGTTAATATTTTAAAATCTCTTATTAACTCATTTGAATGCATCACAATAAATGCATATAGTAATTTTTGAAAGAGATTTATCAACAAATTTTTCGTCTCAACGAAGATTTTTTTTAAATAACTCTTAAAGCAAAAAAAAACACTAAAATATGCTCGCCTTTTTTTTGAAATTATCTGATTTGTTCTATTGAATTGTCCCAGTTGGAACTCCCTACTGCAGGTAGCGAGTTTCAGCTTGCAATGTCTTTTAGAATTCACTACCTGTATTAGAGAGTTTAGGCTTCCTTTGAGAACTTGCTACCTGCATAGCAAGTTTCAACACAAATTATGTTTTAATTGTTTCTTTTGTGTTGTTGTGGTGCATTGTAGAGTTATGATAGTTTAGAGATATTAAAAAATATTGAGTTAGATAAAGTTTAAGTTAAATTTGAATTATAGAGATTTGTGATTGTGGTGTTGTCGACATTTTTTGTGGTTGTTATGATATATTAGTTTCCACAAAACCATGTATGTGTACTTAGATCTAAATCACAAGTTTTCTCTACATTTCTGTTTATTTGTCTTTTGCTTACATATGCCCATGGCTCTCCAAATTTGGGATCAAATAAATGTGAACATTTAGATTAAAGTATAAATAAATAAATTAAAGCATAAATAAATTAAAGTATAAATAAATAAATTACTTTTTCCTTTACGTGTTGTGATCTATGTTGTCCGTTCATCCATAAAAGTGTAGACATTATAGAAGTAGTAATATGAAAAGTGTACTAGTGTTATTGAGTAGTAGAGATGATAAGTAAAAATAGTAAAAGATTGAAGGTAAGAGTAGTATTAGAGATAGATGTGAAGGGTAGTAGAAAAATAGTGAAAGAGTAGTGAAATTATAGTAAAAGGGTAGTGAGGGTGTAACAGTGTTATTGAGTAGTAGAGATGGTAAGTAAGGATAGTAGAAGATTTAAGGTAGTAAGAATAGTGTAGATAGATGTGAAAGATAATAAAAGAGTAGTAAAGATAGTAGAAGATTTAAGGTAGTAAGAATAGTAGAGATGAATGTGAAAGGTAGTAAAAGAGTAGTAAGGATAGTAGAAGATTGAAGGTAGTAAGAATAATAGAGATGAATGTGAAAAATGAAAGAGTGAATTGTGGTATTTATAGTAATATTGAGTGAGAGGTAATTTACGAATGAAGTAGTGATAATTTATGAAAAGGTAGATGTTGGGTGGTAGTGGTAATTTATGAGAGGGAGATAAATTTTAAATTAGTGAATAATGTTGTAATTTTTGAGCCACAGATCAGAAAATTTAAGAAAAAAGGAGCATATTGGTTTTGTTTTATTTTGTTTTAAGGGTTATTTTAAAAAAAAAACTCAACAAATGCTTATAATTAAAGAGCGAAAGAGTGTGTGATCACTAGTGGAGTGGAGTGAGTGTGATTGTGGGGTGATATTATCAACCTAACTATGTTTCGACTGAAAATATTGAAGAAAATCCATATTTACACTTAATTATGGTAAAAAAATTCTGTCAACAATCAAGGTGAATTCAGACGAATAAAAAATAATGTAAGTTAAAATTTAATTTATTTTGTGCTATCTATGAACAACTTTTTATTTATTTTAAGTAATGTTTTTTTCCCTTGTTTTGGGATTGAGATTGCCATGAGGTCCACTTCAGATATATTTTCTTTCTCTTGGAGCTATTCAATTGACAATTGACAAGTGGTAAGCCAAAACAATCCCATGGGTGCTAATTGCTATGATTGTGTATATGGAGGGAAAATTGGGACTTTTCATACTTGGACGGTTGAGACATATGATATATTTTTACATATATGTTTTGGCACTTTATTATTTCATGCCCCATGATTTTGGCATAATGTTAGGTGTTTTTTTCTTTATAAAGTCTATTTTATGCATTATTTGTTTCCTTTCAATTGAATTGTCAATATACTTAGACTGAAATTGAAAGCAAAAGGAGCCAAGTTTTTTAAACTATTGGGTAGGCTTTTGAATCTATTTGGTCACAAAGTTTTTGTGGGAAAGTACAGCAAATGAGCAAAAGCTAAATTCACAAGAAGCAGATTGGATTAATGTCAATAATCAATTTGGTGGACCACAAATCTGATTGTCACACTTATGTTGTGTAAGATACTTTTAACAATGTGAGGACAACCGATTTGCTAATAGTAATTAATTTCAAATTAATGCACTGTTTTTGCACATTGGATTACAACTATTTTCAGAAGCAAAAAAATAAAAAAAAGAATAACTATCTTATGTAGTAGACTAGTATTTAGTATCAAAAAGTTTAATAGAAGAAAATTATGAAGAATAATATGTGTTATACTTATTTGTGACCACTTATTTAGATTTTGTGGCTGCATTTCCTCTCATCATCTTCAACTTTCTCCAAAAAAAATTCAACGGTTACGATTGAAAAATGCTAATAAGTGATTAAAGAATATTTATTAAGGAAAACAAATATAATAAAATTATTTTAAAATTTATGTATAGTCAATCTTTTAAAATTGTAGAAATTATCATTTTTAAATACAATTTTTTTTCTTTAACTAGTGCATCAAAGACACTAGTTAACCTAATTCTTAAAATATCGGTCATTATTATTGATATACTCCATCAATCAAGTACACACATTATGCCAAGTAAAAAGGGATAGTGACTCGTTGCATTCAAGAAAAAGGCCGCGGTTATACAGTCGACTTGATTGGAATGTTTAGATTTAAGTTCAAAAATTTAAATAAAAATCAAATTTATATTTTTGTAAATTAGTATTAGATTAAGAATAAACGGCTCTAAATAAACTGACTGCATGAATGTATCTTCTAGTTGTTGTCCGGGAATCCATTTTCACTAAAAAGGGTTACATTTTTAACATGATTTTTCTATTCAAAATTATGCAGTAATTGAACAAGGGTCCATCAAGCAATAAGTGGCTTAACAGTGCCATTAAATGCTCATAAACCTGTTAGCTTAATTGAGCCGAGTAGGAGTGACCCTATGGTGTAAGGTGGGTAAGAAATAGAATTATGGACATGCCTCAATTTAAAGCTTTGAAGATCCATCATGAAAGTATTGTGTTTAGCAAGTATATGGCATTCAATTTTACCTATACATAAGAGGATGCATGTCTATCTTTGTGATTCAATTGAATGGCAAATAAGAATCAATTTCAATTCATTTGATCAGTGAAAGCAGCAGGGTCTCGATCAGGTAACCTAATATTATAAAATAAAGATGTTATCTCACCGTATTTTTTTAACGGAGTGAAAAACACCACCGAAACATACGTCTACAATTGTGAAATTTTGAGTTTAAATTTAAATGAAGATGTTCGGTCAAATAATATCAACAATGTTAGTTTGGTCGGATTTTATGGACCTTTCATACTCTTTACTCACATTTCATCATTTATAATCTTAGCTAAATTCTGCTAGCTTTATCAGCATTTAATAAGATATTTAAAAGGTGTGGATCATAGCTTATATACTCCTTGCCATGAACAAGACTGGACCTGCAGCTTATTACATGTATG
The DNA here is from genome assembly GCA_951804385.1 of Trifolium dubium. Classification (NCBI taxonomy): domain Eukaryota; kingdom Viridiplantae; phylum Streptophyta; class Magnoliopsida; order Fabales; family Fabaceae; genus Trifolium; species Trifolium dubium. The sequence continues at coordinate 41,918,398 of OX638067.1, forward strand.
AATGATTTGTAAAATCTTTCTTTTCTACTACAAAATAAAAAATTTACAAATTCTTATAGTAATTAAATAGTTTAATGATTAATCTTGCACATTTTAAGTGCGAAGAAATTAAAAATTCAGAATTCATTCAAATTTCAACTCCTAAAATAATATCATTAGTAGTTATCAACTGAACTAGAACGATCACTAGGATATTTATGTGACGTCTTAAAGAGATATTTTGGTACAAAGACTAAATTAATTGATGATTTCTAATTTAAAGGACTAAATTATATTTTATGAAAAAAGAAGACTATTTTTTAAAAATCAAAGGATTAAAAGATTCAATTTCTTTATATAATTATTTGATATACATGTTTTTGTAATTAAAATCAAGTTGCAATGAAATATCTTATGAATTATATCATGAAATGTTTGATTCTTTTGTAACTTCTAAAAAACAAAACATATTCCCTCATGCCATGGTGCATTATTGTATTGTCCCAATTTATTTTGCTGGGTGGGCGCTTATGTTCAAATACTATATTGGTTGCACGCTTGTCACACAAAGCATTAATCGAGATCATGATTTATATGAATGGGTCCATGAGAAGTGTGTTGTACTTGTACATACAAAATTGAAAGAGATCCCTTTGTTGTCATCTTGTCATTTATTCTCTTTAACTACAAGTAAGATACCCGTGCTACCGCACGGGTTCTGCGTCGAAAGTTGGGTTGTAGGAGGTGAGTGTGTCGAGAGGTGGTCGTGGTGATACGTTGTGGATGTTCGTCCAATATTCTTGTTTGTTTTCAAAAAAAGAATTATTAATTAAATTTGATATAATAAAAAGAATAATTCTTGTTCAAAAAAAAATAAAAAGAATACTTTAAAAAATGATTTTTAATTTATTAATTTTAATGAGATTGAAAAATATGAGAAAACATATTAAATAGACAACACTTATAACATGTTGATTTTTTTTTTTGAAAAGTTATAACATGTTGATTTGATAACATACATATGTGATAGAATATAATTTATATATAATACTTAATTTGTGGTAAAAATATGTTAAAATTAACATAATAGTTTATGTAATACTTAGAAAATAAAAAATAATTGATTAAAAAACAATTTTTTGGAATTAAGATTGAAATTGTTTAGCAAATGAACACTATAGTTATTTAATTTTGTCGTAAACAATAATTTGTTTCCCGTGAATAACAATTATTTAATTTTTTTTGTAACAAACAACTTACTCCTCGTGAATAATAGTCGATTAATTTTTTTATCATTAACACTTTGTCTTGAATTTTTCATATACAATAATGTCTTATTCTCCCCGTGCATAATCATTATTAATTTTATTCATAACCAACAAATTTTTGTCAACACTTTATTGGAACTTATTCCAATTATATAATCCATCAAATAAAATTCCAAATTCCTTTTGTTATTAGTATTTTAAAATTTAAATCATTCAACAATAAAAATAATTAGAATAAAATGAACATATATGCTATTTTGGCTCTATGAACATATATACAGATATACTCCATTTCTCATTATTGTTAAAGATATTATCACTACATAGCTAAACTACATATGTAATTATTTACATAAGTTTTCATTGCCTCTATTCCAATAGTTTTGAAAACCTTGTCCACTTTTATGACAGGCAATTCATCCGCTATAATTCCACACTTAATTAAGACTCACTCAACCAATCCATGTCAAATTACACATTTAATTAAGACTCGATCGTAGCCCTTCTTCATCGCATGTATTTTTCTTCATCCCGTGTATTCTTCTTCCCACATTTTTCTTAGAATTGATTATGACATTTTTATTTGCTTAACATCAGTAGTACGTAGTGACTGACAAATAAAAACTAAATTTTTAAATAAAGTGTACATTTCCAACCTTCACAAATAGAATGTTTCTTATCTTTGTCTAATTATCACTTCTCATAAACACCTTTACTTCTTGAACTATTTGCTCACAATTTTATCACACTTTTAGTGCAAGAAGCATCATTAGTAGGATGTTATTGATTCACATTAAGGTACAAAACTTGATTTAATTTTATGAATCCTTAAAATAAAAAAATTAAAGTAGATAATGTCTATCATTTATGATAATCAAAATTTAAACAAAAGGAGGTACTAATATACCTCAAATACAACTAACCAAATTCCAATTCTCCTTGCTTATCATTGTACAAAAGTGTGTACAGTGAAAAAATATGATGAGAACGCATAGGTTAGAGTTAACAATGTCAAAACATCATTTCTATTCTAAAAGCATAGGTCATATTTAGCACTGTCAAAGCTCTCAATCATACTCTAACATATTTAGCACATATTAACAAAATAAATACAAAATGTAAAAGAAATAAGAACATCAACTTTAAATAGAAGTAAGGTGTAATATTGTTATATTAGCAACCTGAATACTACAAAAAAAAACAATATGATGAAATTCACAAAAGCATTTCATCAAACACATGATGTGCATATAAAAATCTGAAACATAACAACGTAAAATTGAAAGAGATGAAAAAGAAAACTTAAATTTTATAGCAAAGAGAGTAAGATTTTGAAAGTAAAGAAGAAACCCCAAATTTTATAGTAAAAAAAAAATTGATTGCAGAGGAAAAAACATTCGTTACTAACCCGTGATTCTCTTCTTTCTCGTGCGTATTCTTCTTCTCCAATAGATCTTCTTGTTTCTATTGTGTTTTCCTTCTCTTGTCAATGATTGAATTTGGATTTGGAAATGTGAAGAGTGGAAGAGAAAAGAGATGAGCAAAAAGAAAGAAGGAGAAAAAAAAGCCAAAGAATGTGAGAAGAAATAGTCAAAGAGAAAAGAAATGTGAAATAAAGAGTCAAAGAAATAATGTTGGTCTATCACATCAAAGTTTAATTTTTAAACTTGGGACAATGTGACCAAAAGGTCACCAGCTTTTACAATTTCAAATGTGGTTGAATCTTAGCATTTTAGATCAAATATGACAATTTTAACCTCAAAATTCAGTGTATTCAAAAATTAAAAAAATTTGAAAATCAAGGACAATTTAGTAGATAGACCAACATCTTCTTTTATTATGTTTATAGTAGATTTCTTACATTTTCACACAAATTATAGAATGAAATAGTCTATGAGCATAGAATAGTCGATGCCGATATTTTTAAGTTGTATACGAATATACGATTATTCGTCACTTGAGTTTGAACTTAAAACACATCTTCACTTAAATTTGAATTCGGGATCACATAATTATGTGTGAATTATAGTAATTTTTGTCGCTTCGAGTATAAAAAAATCAAAGAATAAATATATATATTCATACAGTAAGATAATACAAGGTTTTATATTGCAAGAAGTAATAAAAAATAAAAAATTGTTGAGAGTGGGATTTGAACCCACGCCCTTTCGGACCAGAACCTTAATCTGGCGCCTTAGACCAACTCGGCCATCTCAACATGTTTGCTGACTTGAATAGTCTCTACGAATAAAATATGAAAAAGCAATGAAAGAATTACATGACAATATAGACTAGAGAAAGAGTAATGGTAATGCGGAATTGCGGATATTACATAGATTTTAATATCATATTTGAATTTTGAATTGAGCCTAATCAACTTTACAAGATCAACTTGTAAGGGTCTATTTGAATGATTTCTCAAAAACAATTTTTTAATTTTTAAAAATTAAAACTAAAAAAGTAAAACATGTTTAAGGAGTTTTGTTTTTCTCTTTTTAAAAACAGTTTTCTAAAATACATTTTAAAAACCAAAAACCAAAATTGGTTCAAGCAGGCCCTAAGTGTCTCTATTTATAAACCTATACTAAGGACTCTTAACAGTTACATAATAACTATGAAAATGCTTGTTTCACTTCTAATCCACCTCCAGGCTATGAAGAATTACATGCAGCAGACACTATGGATGCATGCATTTTACCATGCTGGCGTACAAATATGATGCAAAAAATTTAATACCAGTCCTATTTAATGTAGGAGAGGACACAATGGCGTGGAGGCTAAACAAAAATGACAAATACTCAGTCAAATCGGCTTATTACGATCTGATGGAAAGAGTCGTTGATAATAGCAAACGAAGAGTGCAAGGAGACCGGAACAAAATCTGGAAATTAAAGGTGCCAAATAAGATCAAAATGTGCTCACGGGTATTTCATACACTCGAGAGACTGATTATGAAAGGGGTTCAGAGTCCAATACGATATGCTCTGTGTGGTAAGGCTTTTTGAGGACGACTGGCACTGTTTTATTGGCTGTAATCACAAGTCTCAGGAAATGCCATCAGATTTTGCAGATTTTGTATTCCTCGTGCTGGAAAATCTTTCAGGGCAGCAGGGAGTTTACTTGCAGCATCGGTCTGGAGGATTCGGTGGAAAAGAAACTGAAATTTGGGTGAACTGGGGTTATTCACTTCAACAACAAAAAAAGATCTGGTCTCATAAAGTTTGCATTCCAGCTTATTCTGGCCAATGCCATATTTTGATCGAATCATCTTTATTTGAAACTGTTATTGTGCCGTTTACCTTTATTGAAGGTTGATTCTATACATACCATTCCTAGTCTCCACCAAAGAATCAATGCTAAAAGAAGTCAATACTCAATAGTACATACTAGTACTTAACAAAAAAATCATATAGCATTTAAAAATTCCAGTTAACAACCATACTTAACTCTTGGAGAGAGTCTACATACAATATATGAACAAATCTATAACCTTACAAAGCACATTTACAATCAATATAAATAAGAGTTAGAAACATACAACTAAAAATCACAATATATAAGACCTTGAATTTTTTAACATGGTCATAACAAACTACTACCTAAAAAGTAATCCAAACTCACAAAATCTGCCTCATACTGTTAGTAAAAGACCAACTAAAAGATTTTCTACTTGTGGGCCTTGGAGCAAAGTTAAGGCCAAACATCTCCTTAAGAGCTTCTTCTGGCTCTACTGGTCCAACCAGCTTTACAACAACTTCTGCACTCTCTCTAATGTGATCCATGTTATTTGTGTCAGTCCATAAATGATGAGCCAACTGTAATCTCCTATGCTTTGAACTCAAACGAATCTCCCATTTTAAATATAAATTTTCTCTTTCTGATGTTGGTAGCTTCCTTTGCATTTGATTACACAGCATTTGCCTCTCTCTTTTGAGATATCTCATGCTGTTTTCAAGTTAAAAAAACATTGTAGTTTGTAAGTTTCAATATTAAACAAAGATTAAATAGTTCAATTCAGTGCAAATAATATAGATAGGTGTAGTTCCTTGTTTGTATGTACATTTGCGCAAAAAGTGTCGGTGCATAGTTGTTTATTTCATTTTAAAATATGTAATTTAATAAAACCTTTATATTTGAAATGTTACCTTGTCTCAGGGGTAAGGGTTCTTCCATCTTCAAGAGTCGTATTGCCTTGTGAAAAAATTTGCTTAAGATATGATAGCCTTCTATGCTCTACCTCCATATAAATAGAATCTAATGGATCCCCTTTGAAGAGAAGGAAAAAGTAAGTTCTGTGAACCAAGGAAATATTACAAGCATCCCATAGTTCAACAATCTCCTTTTGCAGCTTCTTAAATTTTGAAGGCCAATCTGAATCACTTTCTCCATCAGCTTGCATTGGGTCCAAACCAATATCTTTGACATTCTTTGCATCCAATCCTGTCCCAGAAACCTGTCATGCACAACAAACTCAAAGAATCACTGACTGAATTCTCAATACATCCAGGCTTTTAGTATATGTTTATGTGCTATTTATCAATAACAAATATGAATCAGGTGACCCAATAGATCTTTGATAGCTGATACGATCTTAAAGATTTTCATTGGTACCTACTTCAAATTGTTTCATGCCCAGTTAGACATCTGAAGCGTAACCCAAGTGACCCTACAGATCTTTGATGGACTCTGATACTATCTCAGAATTTGCATTTGAGCCTAACTCGACTATACAAAATCGGCTTATAAGGTGAGCGATGTCTCTCACTTATAAACTCATTTTCAGACTATAACTCATCTAAAATTAGACTCTTGACACTCACCCCACATTGTACTCTGAACACAAGAATTAATGAACCAATAGAGCAGCGGTTTTAAAAATATATTTGGGAAAATAGGCTAATACCCCCTTGTAAAGTATGCAAATTTTGCAATACCCCCCTGTAATTTTTTTTTTTGAGAATTCCCCCCTGTAAAGTTTGATTTTTTGCAATACCCCCTGGATTCAATTAACCACAATAAAACCCCCGCAAAATAAAACCGCCGCAAAAAAAACTGCCGCGAAATATAATTTTAGCGGGGGTTTTAAACCGCTACAAAATAAAAACCGCCGCAAAAAATTATTTTTGCGAGGGTTTTAAACCGCCACAAAAAACAATTTTAGTGGGGGTTTTATTATAGTTGATAGAGTCCAAGGGGGTATTGCAAAAATTCAAACTTTACAAGGGGGAATTCTCAAAAAAATAAATTACAGGGGAGTATTGCAAAATTTGCATACTTTACAGGGGGTATTAACCTATTTTCCCATTATATTTCAATGCTTTCCAAAATAACTGAAATAAGGCCAATAAGAAGTGGGAAAAACAAAACAAGGAGGGAAGATTTAAAACAGAAGCTTACCTCATGGTCATCAAGTAAACTCAATCTCTTTAGATTTTCTGTATCTTTTCTCTTTGGAGTTAAAGGACCGCAGCTCTCATTTTCCTTGTCAATGAAGGCTTTCCCATTTTGTACATCATCATCAGCAGAACTTTCCAAAGAATTCCTCAATGTATTTCCATTATATTTTACTGTATGAACCTTCCTCAGAAACCCTTCAGGTCTTCCGGCGAAGTCTTTTTCATTCCCTATTGGAGGTGTGTTCTGAATTTCATCATCATCTTCAAACCAATCAGAATCTAAATTCCTCATTAGACCAGCTTTACAACTTCTACTTCGGCTCAACTTCAATGATCTAGAACTACTTCTATTGATTTTTATCATCCAAGGAGTATTATTTTCTGGAGTCGGAAGAGCAAAATATTCGCGCATGTTGATCATTCTATTGTCTTCCCTTAACCCTGACGAACACAAATCCGTATCGTTTTTGTTCTCAGCATCAACTACAATCAATCCGGACATATCTGTCTTCGCATGATGAGGAGATGATGCACTAGAATCAGTATATGTATTTGATCTTAAATCTTCTGAGTTTGTATGTGTATGTGTGTTTGTGATAGGCTCTTCTAACTCAATGCACCGAACCTCTTTACAATTGTACTCATCACTCTGATCTTCAATGCTCTTCTGATCCAAATCATTCTGTAAACCATTATTAATGCTTGTAACTGATGGCATTGGTGAAGAATTTCTAACCATAAGATTATTTTCAAGATCAGGGAGTTGGAACAAATTATCATCAGAACTAATACTATGTCCATCTGAATATTGAGATGCATCAAAGGACCTAACACTTTCTTCACAGTCAATACTTAATACATTCGGCACTGGCTCCAGTTCTGGTTCCTGTCTTTGATTTTCAAAGTTCCATGTATTCCTCACACGCAGTTTGGGATACCTAGGACCTAAACTCTCCTGGAGATTTGGAAGATCAATAGATTAGATCAAATTAAAAATGAACAATTGCTATTGTTAAGGCTATAGTGTATGCAAATATAACTCACCACTCCTATTAAACAAGACATGTTATCTCCAGCTTCTAGGAGCATGTCCTTAATTTGAACTTGCGCAAGGTCGCGCTGCAATGTCAGATCCTTTACCTCTTTCTTTAACTGCATATAAAGAGTTTGTATTTACAATAAAATAAAAAACACATATAAAGAGTTTTTGAATCAAAAGCATTTTTATTACCATCTCAATTTCTTGATCTTTCTCTCTCAACAATTCAGAAGAATCAAAATTATTAGGGCGAGACGATCCTGAATATCTCAATTCACTTTCCAGTTTAGCCAACTGCTTTTGTAATTGTTTGACTAGTGCTTTATCAGACACCACTACATTGACTTGTGCATTCGTTTCAACTTCTTTAGCACAGCTTGCAAATAAGAGTGTGTTTCTGGTTTGTTCAGCATGGCTCCGTGCAGGGCTCATGGTGCAGATGATTGCAGTTCTAGCATTGCCTCCTAATGATGATTGCAATATGCGCGTTAGCTTTGAATCTCTGAAAGGAATGTGTCCATTTCTCCCCTTACTGCAACCAAATTCATTACTTTTTAGATGAAAATGAAACAAATATTCACCCCTCTCCCCAAAATAGGACTAGCTTGAAGTTTCTGAAAATAGAAACGACTAGCTTGAAACACAACGTGAATCGCTAAGTTCAAATTCATCCTAAGAATAGCGTAAATGCATAATAAAGAAGTGCTATGAATTTAAGCATATCATAAATAATGAAACATAATCTTCATAAGCTAACCTCAGTTTGCGGATAACAGTTCCTAGAGTTAGTAAACTACGATTTATGTGGCAACCTTCTTTCAATCTTGCACCAGCTGAATTGGTTTGGGATGCCCTTTCACTTCCAGCAAGATCAACAAAATTCTACGACATAAAATAATCATCATATTATTTCATAAAGATGTCCATTAACTTAACAAACTTGACAGAAATATATTCTCATAAAGTGGGCAAATCAGGCATACCACTGAAGCAGAAAGAGAGCTACACTTGTCATTTCCATGGAATTCGCGTGCCGAACTTTCAACTGTCTGAAGAACCACTTTTTTAAGCAAATGTAAGACAAGATGTGCCATAAAATTTCACTGAAGTTCTTTAACAAAAATAACAACATATCATACCAGTCTAAGAATCTGATGAGATCTTGAGCTTGCTTCATTCATTGATGTCTCTCCTATCTGCCTTTGAGCTGCAAAATTTCGTATTGAATGACAAGTATTTTATTAGCAAAAAAGAAAACAGAAAAAATGGAAATAGATTCAATTTATGTATCTGGTTTGAATAACTCAAACCCTTCTTACTTTCACAATAAGAAATAAGTTCTGTAAAATGGTTCCAATCTGTTATAATTGCCTCAGTAAGTCTCTCAACAACTGTTCCTCTCTGTCAAATTAACACAGAAACCGTAAATAAAAATGCATGCATAATAACTCTTTGGAAAATGATAAAAAAATCTATTCGTTTACCTCAGGATCATCAAGAAGTCTAAGAGGAGTACAATCTGGACTTAACAGATCCCTGACAGATTCATTATAAATCTCAATTGCTGAAAACTTCAAAATGAATTCTCTCTCCATATGCTATAAAAACAAGTAAATCCAAATAATAAAAAAAATGGTTTTAGAAAGACGACGTAATGCAAGCACTCAGATCCTCTACCACATTACATCAGTGTAGCAAAAAACTTGTTCTAATTATAAAAAATTTGCTGCACCGCTGCACCGTGAGAGAGGATCTGAATCCGTAATGCAATGATGGTGCGTGCACGCGCGTGCGCGTGTCTCTCATTTACCTTATCAATGTAGTTATAAATATCTGCTACAGTGCATTCAGTTATACCACTCATAGTGTATGTTTTTCCACTGCTTGTTTGTCCATATGCAAAAATGCTTGCTGATTGATTAAAGGGTCAAAAATAAAAAATGTTAACTTGAAAGTTCCATGGAAGCTGATTCTGATAAAAGATGCAAAAAAAACCAAAAAAATAAAATAAAATTAAACTCACAATTGATTCCACTAACAACAGAAAGAGCAACTTCTTTAGCTGCTTCTTCATACACTTCCCTTGTTCCACAATCTGATCTAAATACTCTATCTATAACCATATCACAAAAATGGTAACAAATTAAATACATTCATATACATCAGTGATATCATCACAAGATTTGCATCATAAACATAAATATTTTCTCACAAACAAAAATATCTCAACAAAAATACACTAAACACATTCATAAAATTCTAACTTTATAGTAAAGAAATATAATCAAACATGTAATGTGCAACATACCAAATGAATAAGCTGTAGGATATAGAGATCTTTCAGAAGCTGAAATATTATTCCTATATATAATTGTAGTATCATTGATACATTCCCAATCAGATACATCATTTCTAGCAATTTCCTTATCATTTAGAGGCCGAATACGAACCGATACTCGAATTCTTTCTTCATGGTTCTTTCCAGCCTCATCATCAATTGCCTCATCTCCACCAACAGAACCCATTTTTTTTCTTCACTTCCTCCTCAAGAAAATTCTAAACTTTATTATAATAATTATTATTATTATTATCACATGTCATTGTGAGTAATTTATTTAATGTTGTTGAATTTGAATTGTTTGTGTTTGTGTTGTTGGGATGGTATGAAACACACAAGGACCACTCATGGCTTCAACCCCCAATCATTTTATCTGCAGACACAAATTAATCAAAGGTTAAATAAAATCTTCATTCATAAGAAAAAAATACTATATACTAATATTGTGTTTACATGTTTGTGTACTTTATAATAATAATAATAATAATAATAATAATTTAAGTAAGATCTATAAAGTCCTATAATTTATTTATGAGATCAAAATGAGTTGGTTTCTGTATTTTTATGGAAAGATTGGAGTTTTGTGAAATGGTCCCCCATCCTAATGGACAGATTGTCAAATACAACATCACATGGAATGTAGAAAAAGTTTGAGTTTTTCCAAAAAAAAATTAAAAATTTTGAGGAAAATTTACCATATGGTAAAAACTTGGGGGATAAGTTTTCTTTTTTTTTTTTCAAAGAAAAATATTTATTCAAATTTTTTTTGCAGATAAATTCAGATGGAAGATAGAGATGTTTCTGAAAATGCAAGGAAGATGTAAAACAAAATTAATGGATGAGATGAGATGAGATTGTGTCACTAAAAATCTTGTGTTCTATTTTGGTTTTTTTTTCTTCTTTTTCAGTAGTTCTAAATTTAGAAATTAGTGGAAAGTGAAAATTATGAATAAAAACAAATGGAATTTCAAAAACTAGAAATTGTCAGAATTAAACTAGATTCTAATAAAGATTGTTACTGACAGAAAAATTTGTATCCTATAGGCAAACTCAAATGCAGGTAAATTTCAGATTTTTCAGCATAGAGAAACAAAATTTCTTGTTTGATTCTAGACTTTGTGACAAACACGTCCTTATTATACAGCTATAAGTTGGAAGAATTCAGCGAGTTTTTGTAAGAACATTTATAGGTTTTATAGGCTTCCTCCACTAAAGTCAAGTGGTAATTAACTAGTAATGTTAAGTGTTATGTTAGAGGGTTTGTTTGATCGGTAAAAGATTAAGATTGTAATTGAATAGAAATGCTCATGACACAACATTCACAAATTTTTAATGTATTGAACAATTTGATATTTTATGCGATATTTAATAAATAAAATGTAATTTTTGTATTTTAAACAATTTGTACATTGACAAAAAGTTATATCATGAATTGATGAGAGACGAGATTTTCAGTTTTTATCATATGTCTTGCTTCTAATTTGTATTGTCTCTTATTTTATAACAGATAAAACGTATTATAATTATAAATATCACTTATAATTAATATTCGAATATTAATTCACTATATGAGAAATACTATGGTCACGCTCTCTAACACACTTCAATTAAAATTAATTACATCACCTCACTTCTTAATATTTTTAAATTTTTTTAATAGGTAAATGAATAGAAAAAGAGGTAACGTGACTAATTTTAATTGGAATGTATTAGAGGAGTGTGTTAGAAAGTTTGACCATAATATTTCTTTTCACCATATTATCTGATTTTAGTCTCTTCTACAAAATAATATTTATTTTATCATCAATATTTAACTTATTGAACCTACTAATTCGATTCAAGAAATTCTATCATCAAAATAATTCAATCACCTCCTAAATTTCAAAGTCACAACTTTGTGGAGGACCGTACAAAACACCACTCTGTGGGGATCGTGAAGAACACAATGTGGAAGTTAAAGTTTCAAAGTCAACAGATTCAACAGAAATGAAGAAAAAATGAGTATTGCAATTAAAGAAAATATAAAATAGTGAAATTACAACTCATGCAAATGCGCTGTCAAATGGAAAAGAAGAAAAAAAAATGAGAGGCTAATAAAGTAAAGGTGAATGCAGAAATTGCATTTTATTTCTTTATCTTTTTACTGTCAAAAGGGAGTGTCTATCTGTGGATGTTTTGGTATTGCTGTGACTTAGCTTTTCAAATTGACTGTGGGTTATGGCATCTCCTTCATAATATTTTGGACGTTAAATAGTTACATGGATTTTTAAGTTAATTATGTGATATTAACGGTATTATTATAGTTATCTGCATTTCATAAAGGATATTTGTTTTTCTTTTTTCTCGTATGTTAAAATTTCGAATATTAACCACCTACTTAAAAAACACGCAACTTTTACCACTTGAATTAATTTATTATTGATGAAAAACAGTATTAGTTATCACTTATTGTGGTATTGTAATGAAAATTGTACGGACAATTATGTCTCACAAATTCTATATTGTCTCTCTTAAGTGAATCTTCATCACTTTCACATTTGTAGCAAATAAAATATCATTTTAGTCCTTCTCTTTTTAAGATGTTAAAATAATAATATTAGTTTAATAATTTTTTCTTGGTACAATATTAGTTTAATAATTTAACTATTTATTCATTATTCATTAAATACTTAAACTAATGATATTTTAAGATCTATTAATAATATGTCATCAAAATAAGTTATTTTAAACATGCTGCATTAATTTTTGTAAGAAAACGAGGGATTAAAATTGAGGGATCTATATACTAACTCTATAGTCCATACTTCCTCTGGTCATATTTATAAGCAAAAAAAACTATTTGTGTGGTGTTTAAGAAATTCAGTTAAGTGTAATTAATTTTTTTAATTTAGTGTAAAACATAATTAAGTTTACTTTATTGTTCATTTGATTCTTTTTGGAAATCACATATTTTTATAAAAGTAAAATAAATACATTAAAAAAAGCAAAATTAAATAAAAATATATTTAAAATAGTAGTATTAATTATTTTCAAAGGTAATTAAATTAGCTTATAATAATGTCTAAAATTTTAAAAGTTTTTTGTTTATATTTGTGTCCGAAAGAAGTATACATAAGCCATAAGGTGGGGGCCAACACGTGGTGGCGGTATCTTTTCACCACTTTTCAACCTTGCAAAAAGTTATACTACTACTTTCAAGTTTCAAGGTCCTATATCATACTACCTCTACCTCCGTCCCTTTTTATAAGACCTCTTTTAATAAAATTATAATATTCACTTATCTTATTTTGACCGTATTTTTTTAATAATATATAGATGTAAATATTAGTATATAAGATCTTGTTTGATTTATTTTGATGAGTACTTTCAAAATATCAAGTTTTTATAATTTTTAATATTAGATAATTAAAGATATTTGTGATCAAAATTATGCATTGGTATACGTGCACTGGTCAAAATGGGTCTTATATTTAGAGACGGAAGGAGTACAAAAAAGAAGTTTCAAGGTCATTAGTGGAATTTTTTTTATGGTGATGAAAAACAACAAACACTAACAACCTAAAATCAACATGGGAAATGAGCTAAAGGAAGGACATTAATGGTTTTGATGGGAGGTTTGATAAGTTGATTGAAATGTTTGTTATCATCAGCTTCTGCCTTGAAGCACCAAAGCCTACTAGAAGAGGAAAGTGAGATCAAAATACCCCAGGCCCAAAAGCATAAAAACAAAGAGAAGAGTAACACCACACCCATAAGGCCATAACCCTTAACAATATAATAGTCAATAAAATCTTAATTAAGTATGTTGGGATGGAGTTCTTATGTTTTTATTTTTTTAGTGAAATGAATAAAATATAATATGTGCACTTTTTTTGAGTATTACGTTCTTCGCAATTATTCCCTAAGGTGAGGCAATGGAAAAAGGATGTTGGGAACCTTTTGACGAAAACAAGTAATATAAATTCAACATAGCATGTGCATATTGTGGGGGACTACGAAATTGGAGAGAGAATATCATTGACCGGAAACTGCTAGATCCATGGATATTTTGTATGAAATGAATGTTACATAAACGACATGTATGTAGAATACAAAACTTATATATGAGAATCTTAAACATAAGAATACATATGTTAAGCCACTAGCACATGCATATGCATGCTCTTAACTAGAATAATGGGGTTTTATTACACTCATTATAAGCTATTTATTGAGAACTTTTCAATAATGAAAGGTGCAATTAAAAGATGCATGAAAGACAAAGTATTAGTTGGTTTAGCGTGGTGATTGGCACTAAATAGGGAGTATTATGGTTCGATTTCTGTAATTGGTTTAGAATGACCGAAACAATTTGATGCTGAACTGGCTTCGAATCAGATTAAACTTGTGGTTAAAAATGCATGAAAGAATCGATGAGGTTGAGTCTAATGGAATACAATAAAATTTTAAGTAACCAAAGTTCAAGAGTGATGTCTATATCTAGTGCATGTTGTCGATCAAGCAATTTATTTTTTTGCTAATAAGTATAACTAAATTGAATTTCTTTTAGGGTTTTTTAGCTTAAAATTAATTAAGATGCCTAAAACCCTAAGTTGGACTACTAGCTAATTGGACCTTAGGACGGCTCTGCCAATATTGCTATCTTCAAATATTATTTTACCTTCAATGGAAAATTTATGTATTGGTTTGACTTCTCTTGATGCAGTAACTAATACAAGTTGCAATCAATGAGCAAATTAGTATGCTATAAGAGAATTTAATGATGAACAATTAGTATGCCTAAAAAGTGCTTGCTTGTAAATTGTTCCATAAGGTAACGATCACAATTGAAAATAAGAGAATTTAATGATGAACATATGATGATTGTATAGATTAGTGTTAGTTAAGGTGCATTAGGTGAGGGGTAATTATCAATTAAACTTGATCAAATACTATATGTTTACAAACCGACGACAAATACGGCCAAATGCATAGTGTAACAACGATTGATAGCTTAATACTTTGCCTAAAAAAAGAATTTCCGTATACTTTTTGCTTATTCCACTTGTGGATTAGGTTGCACGAACGTGAAAGCACAATCGCATGTAACATTTGAAGTTTGGACCATATTAGTTTATCATATAATATGTTTATTACTAGATTCATACAACTTAATGATAAAAATAAAATCAGATTTTAATTTTGAAGTTAAACTCCTACTACGTATTTACTTGCAAGTTGCTGTTAGATTAAAGGACTCGTAGATGTATAGTTGAAATATTATTATCTTCAACTGTTTGTTTGTATATTTAGATGTTATTGTTGGGACACAATGCGGCAGTTGGTGGATCATCCACATTGGATTCATAAACATCGATATAAGTGAGTCGAACACCACACTCTTACCTAAAATCTTAAGACAATGAGTTTATAGATTTTTTACTTATAAAGTATTCGACCTCCACTTTTCTAAGCAATTGAGACTTACTCGCACTTGCCACAACAATTATCCCAATTAGACGTTTGACATATGACAAAACGTTAATTCAACATTAATGAGAATAGTCGATTCAAAAAAAACATTAATGAGAATAGTCATAATTCTATTGTAAATATGTTAAAACTTGAATGTATGATCTATGGGCAAAATCCTGTTAAGCTCTAATAGTTGCCACACATGGTGTGTCATACATTTACTTTTTGGTTATTATCATGGTTGTTTGGTAGAGGTTGAGTTGACATAATATTGATGCCTTGATCATTAAGAGGGCCAGCATACCCTGCCCCATTTATTGGCGTCCCCAGGGCAGTTCCTACAAGGGTTTAGGGTCACTTATGAATACTGGGCTCATAAGTGATTTGTCCAATACTATGAGGAAAACTAACATTTTTCATACTCCCACACTTAGTTTCCTCACCCCCACCCCCCCACACTTTTAAATAATAAAGCTAATTTTGTACATTACTCCTATAATATAATTGTGTGGAGGTGATCTTCCTAATTAAACATATATTTTAATTAATTTGGGAATTCTTCTGCTACAGGTGTGAGGTGTCGCTACATAGTTATCTCTGTTATTTGGTCTCTTAGATCAGTTGCGTGCCTTGGACACTTAGTGTGTCTTTTTTGTTCTTTTTCCTTTTTCTTTTGTTTGTTTACTTTAACAAAAGACATATATTTAATTGATAGCGATATTGTAATATACAGGAGTTGAAGTTCAAATTCAAGATTCTTTACTTATCCACTTTAAGGAATAAAATTCTGAATATTATAATTGCTTTAACAAGAAAAAGTTATTCAATTCAAATCTATCTGAGAAAAGAAACAGTGATTCATTCTTCTGACCCAAAAAACAACAAGCATTCAGCCCAACTCATTCTTCAGTTCACAAAAAACAGGCATCATAGAAATTTGAGATGGGAAACTTCTAGGAATACACAAGTGACAATATATAATAATTCCAAATTTGAGGGGGAAACATCATAGAAATTTCTCAGCATATTGTGATTAATAAATCTACTTGTGTTTTCCGTAAGATACTATGTTCTCCCCTGGGATCTCACTCATACCATTCAACCATCATCATTTTGCAAAAAGCCAAATTGTAGACATAAAAAATCAAGCTTAGGAAATTCCATTTTTCCACTCTTTTAACATTTTCTAATAGTATGTTTTGGAAAGATGATTTTTAAGAAAAAAGACTTTTTCTTTTTTAATTTAGAAAAGCTAAGAAATATTTATAATTTTTTTTTAAGACTTGATATCTGATCTAAATAACTAATCTGAGAAATATCAAATCTAACTGTTCACTAGTAGAAAACTCAATTGAAGATAGAGTTTTACTTAGATGAATTGATTAAAAGTAAATTGGAAAAATATGATTTAATTAGAAGAAATAAACCTATTATAAATGGTTAACTGTTTAGAAGTCTTAGCTCAATTAGCAAAATGTCGAAATTGTTAGGTCGGATATCGTGATCCGAATTCGAACTTGGGACCTCACAATTGTATTGTGTGAGTTTAATTTCTTACCATTCATCTAAGACAAAAAAAAAGTCAACTAAAAACAGTTAAATGTTAGGCAAAAACATAGTAGTATGTTAATATGGCAAATATTGGCCCCATGTCAATGTGTTTCCTTAGATCAAAAGAATCTTCCAGGAAAATTCCTAGATGGTAACCAAATATTTCATGCTTTATATAAGAACCTTCTTTATTAATGGATAATTATTCACTGCAAAATAGAAAGCTAATTAAGCTGAATGAAAGTGCTTAATTGATTCATCAAGATAACAAGAGTGGAAAATGTCTTACAAAATGGAAATTGAGGAAGTTTGTGAATCACAAGCACTTCCATTGCTCTCATTGAATCATGTGTCACTCTTGTGTAGATCAGTGTGGGAGTCTATGAAATTTTATGAAGATGTTTTGGGCTTTGTTCCCATCAAAAGACCATCATCTTTCAAATTTACTGGAGCATGGTTAGCTAAATGTTATCACTTTATAATTTATATATATAAATTTTCTTGCTACATAAAATATTAGTGTAGTTAATTACATTTTATTTTTGTAGGTTTTATAATTATGGCATTGGAATACATTTGATCCAGAATCCAGAGATTGATGAATTTGATACTTACATGAATGAATCAAGGCCTATTAATCCCAAGGATAACCATATCTCATTCCAGGTAAAAATAGAGATTTACAATTGTGACTAAAATAGTCATTTTCAAATGTTATGGACCCCTAATGGAAATAAATTTATCAAACTAAAAGAAGAAATCTATGTATTTGTAGAACTAAAAATATATTTACATATATTTATCTATAATGTAATATATAAAAAAGTGATTAGTTATCATTTTTGCAGGAATGGATTCAAAATATATTCCTCAAAACTTATGCATTCACGCAATTAGCATATCTAATTCAACCTTGATTAAATGTCCTAGATTTTGAGCACAATTTTTTAAATATATTTAAACTTGAGTTTGTATGTTCATATAAATATTATCTGATTAAAAATGAACGGTTTCAAACTATGACCCGCGTGGATCGTGACTGATGATTGCTATATTTTCCAAACTTTTTTTGCATTTTGGTTTTGTGTAGTGTACGGACGTCGAACTTGTTAAGAAGAGATTAGAAGAAAAGGGGATGAGATATGTTACAGCATTGGTAGAAGATGAAGGAATCAAGGTGGATCAAGTGTTTTTCCATGACCCTGATGGTTACATGATTGAGCTATGCAACTGTGAGAATATCCCAATCATTCCTATTTCTTCATGCCCTGCCTCTTTCAAACCTAGAAGCCATAGCTTAATTAAGAGATCTACTTCCAATTCCAAGTGTGGATTTATGGAGAATGTTATGATGCAGAGCTTAAGCATGCACATGATGGATTTTGCCTTTTAATATGACAAAAGTGAAAACATTAATTCACTTACTTTTTTTGTTACTATAAGATTAAAAAAAAGTTACCACCAGAGTCATCAGAGTGTGTGAGTGTTATAAATTTTGAAGTACTGATTTCGATTCCTAATCATATGAAAAGAAAAGAAAAGTTATTTCGTCAAAACAAAATGTAAAAAATATGATAGTTTGAGGTACAATTACTTAAGAATGTAAGATTGCTAATGAAATATGCTAAGATGTATCTAAAAGTTGTTGATCTTGGTTTAATTTTAAGAGAAGAGAGTGGTCTAAAGAAAAAAATGTATTGTATTTGTATCATGTGATGTTGGAATTAACAAAATAATAAGAAATTGTGAGATATTTCTATTTGTATCTTATGTTTGCATGAATGTCTTTTATTTTTTGATTTCATTTTTTTCCGCACGAGGGAATATGTGGTGCAATTTGTAGCCTGACAAAATTGTACTGCTTCCACAAAATGTTAAGTAAAGTCGGCAAGGGTACAAGGTCCCCAATTGTAAGGTTCAAATTCAATGTAATAAAGTAGCAATATTTGTGATAAATTTGTGTGTATGAGATGCGAATAATATTTATCAAGGAAAATGAAAGTAATATGTTCACCTAAATTTTAGACGAATTTCGAATTTATTATAAGGTTATGTTAACATGTGTTCTAAGGAGAATAATTTTTTAGAGCTGAACTTTTGACTTTATTAACCTCTAATTTTTAGGAGAATGATCTTTAATAATTTAGAGTTTGTGATTGTTCAAAAAAATAGTTTAAAATTTATACTTTTGTGAAATTCATTAATCACTTGAGTCTAATGTTTATATTTATCGTAAAATTATTGTGATTTTCATTTACCATAATTTTACTAACTAAAAATCTAAATATTCACTTTCAATTTGTTACATTTTTTCTCGTTATATGTAAAAAAAAGTTAGAAAACTATTAGGATTGGGAATAGGCCCGGCTGCTAAGTTTTGTCAAGCCTGAGTGTAGCCTATCAAAAAACCGAAAAGTCTGTGTTTGACATGTGGTCTGTTATAAACTTGAGTTTTAAGCTCGAAGTCTGGCTTATGAAAAGATGTCTGACTTATTAACCTTGTTTAAAAGTCTATTTCATATAAATATATTTAAATAAGTAATTATATTGATATGTAAATAGGCTAATCAATTAATTGACTAATGAAATTAAACTCTCTTTTAATATTTCACATCATACTTTAGAGAATTGTTATATATACACCATATTTCAATTCTAGTTTATAACAATACATTCATATATAAATTATAAAATTTTTAGAATTATAATTTTGTTCATAGTTCAATATTTAATATAAATGATAAAATTAATAAAAATATTATTAATATTTATTTAAATATGTCAGCTTAGTAGGTTTAAAAAGCTTTTATTATGATATGTAGTCTGACCTCTTTATCTAAATAAACTTGTAAAAAAGAATTAAATTATTTTATTTTAAAAAATGTCTAAACCTACATAAGCTAGACCATAGACCTTTTAGTCTAGTTTCACCTATTCCCACCTCTAAAAATTATGAAACATGAGCGCATAATCAAGCTATCAAATAAATACATTAAAGTTAATTTTATAAATCCAAACTAATTGTAACACTTCTAAAAGTGAAACCCAACATACACCAACTCTCTAGCAAAACATGTTATTAGCTTCAAAAACATGTGAACCATATCTAAACATAAAATGATGTGGAACAAACAACTATAGAGATGTTGAAGACAATTAAGTGAAAGAGTACTCTTTGGTGTCCATTTTCAACATCTAATTTAGGAAAGTTCTTCTAAGAGCAACAATAATTATTGATTTATTAATCTCCTTCTAATTATATATGGACCCGTGAACAGCAATCTAGACTCTATTATTTGTATTTTTGCTCAACTATAGGAAGTTGTTTAAAATTGTGGACACTTTCACATGTCACCCTTCACTAGCATAGATATCAATCAATCCAAATCCACCAAGCTCTAAATTGCAAATAATTTATTGCACCATAAAATCTTTAAAATATTATGTTTCCCTCAATAAGGAAATTCTTTTTGATAAAATCCCAAAACGGATGTTGGGAGATAAGCTAGTTGAATGATTAATCTTCTTTTTCTAATTCTAATAAAACCATTAAGGACACGTGTCAATAGTGTCATAGAATTTTTAAGATTTTCATTAGACTCTGAGTCATATTTGGATTTTTGTCATCATCCACATCCACATGTTGAACATTTGTAGATCTAAATTGTTAGATGAAAAATGGACCACACATATATTTGTTTTATTCTTTTGTTATGAAATTATGAAAAGACCACACTTATTTTGAGATAAAATGTAAAGCTTTATGATAAAATTGTAAAATAAATTTAGTGAAATCCAAACACTCCCTCCCATTCTTTTTTATTTTTTCCTTTAAGAAAAAATATGTGTTCGGATTTATTTATTGTTTTGACAATTTAAGTTATAATTTGTTT
Organism: Trifolium dubium; assembly: GCA_951804385.1. Taxonomy (NCBI): domain Eukaryota; kingdom Viridiplantae; phylum Streptophyta; class Magnoliopsida; order Fabales; family Fabaceae; genus Trifolium; species Trifolium dubium. Next base: position 41,939,316 of record OX638067.1, read on the forward strand.
ATTATACCCTTCTTTATAACTTTTTTATAATAAAATTTGTTACAATTTTTTGTATATATTTTTATTTTTATTTTTTTAAAGAGAAAGTGTATGTGCAAAAATATAAGAATTTATTGGTGGACTAAAATTAATATATATATTAAAAAAAAGTATAATAGAAAGATATATAAGGTGCAAAAATATATTTTTCTAATTTAATTTTTTTTCCTAAAATGACAAGTAAAACAGAACAAATGAAATAGTATTTATTCCAGGAAAATTATTTTCTTTTGTCACATGAGAGTCCTATTAACTTTTAACCCTTAATTTGGCAAGAGAGGGAAAATTAAAGAAGTTAATTTAAGGGTGAAGATTTCTCCATAAAAAAACATATGCAAGGAAGAAAAAAACAGAAGCAATTATTTACTGTCGTCCAATTTCTCCTCAAATAGTTCACTACTTCACTATTTATCTATGTTGAACACCTCATCCAAATTTGAACTCAGATTATCACAATTGTGTTTGTGAGTTTTTTCATAGAGCTTGCGAATATTCCTATAGGATGTTTGGATCCATATTGGAAGTTCCACAACGTCTGCGGCAAACAAAATAATGTGTCCATAAAATTTATCTATAACTTTAACCAAAGGAACGATTTACTCTAAAATTGATTTATAATGTTTGATTTCATATTCATTGGATCTTTCTTGCGTTTCAAGACAAATTCAACGTAAAAACAGAAACTATAAATTGTAGTTTTGATGGACATGCATTGAATTTGAATGCTTAGCCAAAATAAACATAAGTTTAGCCTAAAGCTTATATTATATGTTCAAAAACAACTTTCATTCAAACAATTCAAGCAATATAAAATTGATAAAAAACAATTTTGTGTAAATATACATAAACTAATTTACTTCAACTCATTTTTAATCAAAATTAATTTCTACTATTATAGAATCAAACACACACTCTGCAACCAAGGAAATTGGAGAAAATGTTTGGTTTTTCTTTAGTGGTGGTTAGAGAGGAAGAGAGAAGCATGCACTAAAAGACAAATATTAAAAATTTCTTTCAGCTTAACCAACCGCAGAGATCATAAGATCAAAATCAACTCTAAAAATGTAGACATGCAATAGTATGAGATTTGCTACCATTTATTATTTTATTCGACTCAAAGAATTAGTCTCTCTAAATTCTAATTACACACAGAAACATCATATTCAAATGAAATAAACAACATGAATTATTAAGAATCAATTTTACATAAAATACTTTAGAATCAAACATATACTATATACTATGCAACCAAAGACAATAGAGAAAGAGGTTTGATTTTTCTTTGGTGGTGGTTAGAGAGAAATAGAATAGCATGCACTAAAAGGCAAATATTAGGGTGAACAATAATAAGTAAAGAAACAAAAATACATGAAAATGGGTCCCCCATGTGAGATAAGTGAATTAGTGGGTAAGAATGAATGAAGAGTTAGTGTCAACCCCACATTGGCTTTGAATTTGTGGCTACCAAGTAACACAACATCATAGTTGACAACACAACAACACAACACAAACATTGATTCAATTCAACAACAATACTACTTTCTCTCTCTTCACATATATTCAATTTTTGATTATAATTAATTTGTGTCTCTCTTTTTTCTTTCTCACATCTGAAAAATCAAAACCTCCAAACCCAAAACACCAAAAGGTCCCCCCAACTCCCTTCAAAATAAATCCTACAACTTTCCATCATCATCATCAACAACAACAACCACCACCTTCATCAAAATCAAAATTCATCACAACCCAACATCTAATTTTAATAAAAAACAAAACTTTCTTACATACCCACATGGATTTGGTGAATATCTGTCTTTTTTTTGTTCTCTTCTTTGTTTTTATTATTGTTTTAAAGTAGAAAATTCAAGTGGGTTTTTTTGTTTTTGTTCTGTTTCTGAATTCTTCTATTTTTTGTTTGTTGAAATTTGAAGCAATGAAAGTGAGAGAGTTCAATTATGCGAACGCTTTGTGACGCTTGTGAGAGCGCTGCCGCTATTGTTTTCTGTGCTGCTGATGAGGCTGCACTCTGTCGTGCTTGTGATGAGAAGGTGTTTTATCTTCTAATATATATATATATATATATATCTGAAATCATTATTATTAATATTTGATTTGATTTCTTATAATCACTATTGAATTTCATATTCATTCTTGCTTTTGTTTACTCTTAAATCATTGGCCTTGAAGTCGTGTTGTGAGCTTAACTTAGTTGGTAGGGACATTGCACCTAATGTGCAGGGACCGCGGCTCGAAACTCTGTTACAATTCTAGCCACTAGGCTACAAGTTTTTTGCAAGTGTAATGTTTCATTATTAATGTAGCAATATTGAAAATTGAAATCTTGCTTAACTTGGAGAAGTTCATTTATGTTGGATTAAGTTGAAGATTGGATTTGGAGCAATTGCAATTTAGTTTCATAATTCATAAATATTCTTTGATTTTGTTTGATATTTTTTGTGGACTTGTGTAAATTTGAAATCTAAGGTCAAAGTTCAGTAGTAAGAGTTTGACCTTAATAACAGAGTTCAAATCCTCTCAGAGACGGGTTACTGTCACTTTAATTAATAATAATTTCCCGTTACCATTTTTTTTCTAACAAAAGATATAAGTTGGTTTTTAAGTTTGAATTTGATTGACTTTCCTGGTCAATGTCTTTTAACCAATGCTTAAAGTTTGGAACTTGTGAAAATGGCAGGTTCATTTGTGCAATAAATTAGCTAGTAGGCATGTTAGGGTTGGTCTTGCAAGTCCAAGTGACGTTCCGCGCTGCGACATATGTGAGAATGCACCCGGTAAGAAGTTTCATCTTTTAACTCTTGTATAGTGTTGTTCTTCTGATGTTTTTTGTTGCTTATGTGCTTAATTGTCTTTTCGATCTCGTTGTAGCTTTCTTTTATTGCGAAACAGATGGAAGTTCCCTTTGTTTGCAATGTGATATGATAGTTCATGTTGGTGGTAAAAGGACACATGGAAGATATCTTCTATTTAGGCAAAGAGTTGAGGTGTGTCTATCTTTTATCCAAAATGAATTGGTCTCGAATTTGTTATCGTCATACCTTCAAATGCATAATATCTTGTTGTTCCACAGTTTCCAGGTGATAAATCTAGTAATGCGGACAACCCGGCTTCACAACCTTTGGATCCCGGTGATATTAAAAGAGGACAAAGTCCACTTCCCAAACAAAAAGTGGGAGAGAAGCAACAAAATAATCACCGGATGCCTCCGGTTCCAACTTCAGAACCTGATGCCGGTGGAAATACCAAGATGGACAATAAATTGATTGATTTGAACATGAAGCCTAATAGAATACATGAACATGCATCGAATCATCAGGTTAGCTTTCATGGGAAGAAAATTTTGTTGGGCTGAAATTGATAAATATATTGTCTGTTCACTGTTGCTATCGGTACACATTAATCACGCTAAAATATGAATTGTTTCTACTTAGCGGTGCTAAATTCATCTCTAATGCACGAGATATAGTGAACTTTTTTGTATAGCTAGTAAATGTCTAGTAATGCTAGTATAGTTATGATTGGGATGTGGGACTGAATTGAAATTTCATGCAATTGTTGAATTACTTTATGATCTTCTACGAACGAAACTTGTCACAATTGAACTTGAATTCAGTCTTCCAAATTTTGAACTAGTTGTCGGGTGAATAAGCAATCATCCACCTTGATGGATCTAGTTCCAGTATTTCACTTCATTGCATGTTGTGAAATCAAATGACCAGCTTTACTCAAAGGGACGTCATCTGGTCCCTTGTATATCAGAACTTAGCTATAAAAATAGGGACGTGGATTTGCTGCAGTCGGCATGTTGGTGATTGTTGAATTCAGATCGGATGGTCCCTATTTCAAGCTCGGTATTTCAGCTTTTCTTAAAAATCACAATATGCATTGAAATATGGACCGTTAGATCTTGATCTAATGACCACCGACGTGTTGACTGCATGAATGTGTGGAAATGTTGACTGTAGAAAATCCAAATCCGAAAAATTGACACGATTCCTCTTTTTGCAAGGCCAATATCCTCGCGTTTATAATTGTGGTTTGAAGTATCAATCACCTTAAAAAATTTATGTATGAAATTTATTGGGCTTTTGTAGATTGGTTCCTTACTTTTTTAATAATTTTTTTGAGCGACAAATTGTTCAATTTATGGTCTTCAATGGAATCATCCAACGATCGGATGAAGTAGAACCATTTAAGTGCATGTTTGATTTACCTTAAACATTCCAAAGCAATCATTATATAACATGCATTGATTGACATATATATGCATCTCAGAAAATGTTTTTTCTTTTCTTTTCTTGGCAGCCATAGGTCGTGCTACTAGACAATGCGATTCAGACACCAGAAATGTATCAAAGGGCAAAAGCTTCATGTTGTTCTCATATGCATGTTAATTACGAAGGTGGCATGTTATATTAACATCATGTTATGGCAAATGAAGCATTGGAGGATCAAAGTCTGATGAATTTGTTCTCTCATGTAGGAATTTAGTTTTAGTTCAACACATTGTATTTGTACTGCAAAGAATTGTTAACTATACATATGTGATCCCTTTCAATGAATTATTGTGTGTTGAATTTTGTTTTTGGTTTCAGTTTTGTATGTGACATGTGTGATCCCCGAGAACATAGAGGATAATACTTCTTTTATTTTTTAATTTAAAATAAAAATTGTGTTTAGCCAAACCACATTTGATGGCAGAAATCAAAGGACTCCTGTCTTGTGAATCAATCTTTATGCATGATTTAACGGCAAAGACGAAAATGTGAATGTTTGGAATTGCGTTCGGAATTTCATTCTTGCTGCCCAAGGCATTCTTGCGGTGAAAATTAGGAAGCTACAAAATACAACTTCTACGTTGATGTGGTATTTCGCTATTGTTTTCCTAGATGGACTACACGACCGAAAAAGTTATACTGTATATATTTATCTTTATCTTTTATTTATCTTTAATCTTCTACAATTTTTGTACATTTCAAAAATACACTAGAAAATAAAAGAACAATGTATTTGACATTATCAACATTTTGATGTAATGATTTACTTTTCTAAAATGTATTTATTCCTTCAAAGAATCAAATGCTTTATTCGCCATACAAGAAACCAAATAAGTCAAGGTTATATTTGAGCAAACATTGTTGCTATTGGTAGAAGAAATTATCAAACTATTTTACTGATTAAGATTGATAATGATATTAAGGGTGCACTTGGTGTATAAATTCAATGCATATTTGTGTTTGTGGTGTGTATGAAGTTTGTATGGTCTCCTTAGAGGAATTGCTTTTGGAAGACTCCAACTCGCTTTCTTGTTGCAATTGAACTTGTCATAACATTAACCAACCGACATCATTTTTGTCTTGAATACTTACATTTCTTGCTTAACATAGGAAATTTCAAGTAGGGTGTGAAATTTGTGGGACACGCAAAATAAACTATCTTTTAATTATTATTATTTTTTTTTTACTATGATATTAGTATGAAATTTTCATTATTATTAACGATGATTAATTTTTGTTAAGGAATCTCTGGATATATAAGGCGGATTCTTTTCTTCCAATCAAATTTTTTCGATACACATTAACCATGAATTGAACTCAAGACCTTAACACTTGGATCAATTCATTATTATTATTATTATTATTATTATTATTATTATTATTATTATTATCTTCTAATTAAATTTATTTGGCACATTTAAAAATAAAATATATTATCATTTATCTAAAAGGTCTAAATCTTTTACAATGAATCAATTTATTGTTAGTGACGTATTTTGATTTTGGCATCAACTTATGTGTATTGTTTTTTTTTCAAAAATATTTTTTTCATCTATATATCACCTTAATCGTTGAATGTATCAAAATTATAAACGAATCTACAAAAATAATTTTTATTAATTATTTTGATTCTAGAATATGATTGTAGTAATCAATTTAATTTTCTATTTCTATTGTATTTTTGTTGATCAATTTAGTTCGTATAACTACTAACAAAAAAAATGCGTATAAATAACTCTTTATCTTTTTTTACGAATGGTGGACATAAATTCTTTGTAAATTCTACTAACATTTTTCATTTTCTTACTATTTTAAATTTAAATAAAAATCTCCAAAGTCAATTAGTCAAAAGTTATAACTCCATTAGTTGACGTGGAAACAACGAGAGTGTTCGGTGATGACGATGCCACCGTGTTTATCGGTGTTTCTGTTACTACTGTTCTTCTTCTCTACGGTGGCGGCGGCAACACCTCGTTCGCTGCAACATCGTTTGTCTGAATCTAAAACTGGAAACATCAACAGATATCTTACCAATGAAGAACTCTGGTTTTCCCAGACACTCGATCACTACTCTCCCTATGTATGTACTACTTCCTTGTCTTTTCTCTTTTATGTTATTTTCTTAATACTGAATTCAACATTTTTAGTATTTGGTTATCCCCATGAGCTGAGCTCATTTGGTAGAGTATAGACGTTACATGATAATGCAGGACCGGGACGCGAACCCTGGTACGCCCACTTATCCACTTAAAAAAAAAAAGCGGAATTCTAGCCACTAAAAAAGTAATTTGGGAAAAGAGGATATTTTTTATAGTCTTGTGTTATACTTCCTCCGGTCTTTATTGAATAACTAATGTATCTGATCTATAATAGAATTTGTTTGTGCTCTTTGCTTAATGAATTCAAATTTGATTTATTTTTCTTATTTGTATGCACTGCAGGATCACCGCAAATTTCAACAGCGTTACTATGAGTTCCTTGACTATTTTCGTATTCCGGATGGACCGGTTTTTTTAGTGATATGTGGTGAATATTCATGCGATGGGATAAGAAATGATTACATTGGTGTGAGTTGCTACTCGTGCTCCAATTTTGTATTGTAGTATGATATTGGCTTTTTTTGCTCAATGTTTATTTGTTGTTCCAATAAGCCTCGATTGAGTCCGATTTATCATAGTGACCAATAAGATTGACTGACTGAATTTGAATGTATTGTTGCTTTTATGAAGCTAATATATATTAATCTTAAATAATAATGTGTAGGTTTTAGCAAAGAAGTTCGGAGCAGCTGTGGTTGCTCTTGAGCATCGTTATTATGGGAAGAGTTCACCATTTAAATCTATGAAAACAGAAAATTTGAGATATCTTTCATCTAAGCAAGCACTGTTTGATTTAGCTGTTTTCCGCCAGAATTATCAGGCAAGTTACCTTCCTGTTTGATCACAACTTGGCATAAATGAATGCAATCAAGTAGTACTTGAGAAACTTATTGAAAATGTTTAGATATTTAGGCATCTAGTTCATGCATAATTATAAGTTACGTAAAATCAAATTGCAAATATAGAATTTATAAACTTATAAATGCTTGCTGCAAAGGGATTTGAGGATTCTGTGACTCAGTTTTATAAATTCCATATATTTAGTACTAGTTGCACTGCATTGCATATTTGCATAAAGGAAAAAAGTCTCGCTGGATCCAAAACTGGTAGTGTATTCTTGCAGGACTCGTTAAATGCAAAGCTTAATAGAACAAAAACTGATAATCCCTGGTTTGTGTTTGGTGTCTCATATCCTGGAGCACTCAGTGCATGGTTCCGTCTTAAGTTTCCCCATTTAACATGCGGAAGTCTTGCAAGTTCTGCAGTTGTTCTTGCTGTTTACAACTTCACAGAATTTGATCAGCAGGTGAAGATAGTGATTTCTCATTCTTGGCCATCTTTTTTGTCTATCAGAAGATGGAGTACATTTTACAAATTTCTCTATTTTGATGTTAAAGTTAAGATTTCTATCTTTAATATGCAGATTGGTGAGTCGGCAGGTGCTGAATGTAAGGCTGCATTACAAGAAACCACTCGACTTGTCGAACAAAAACTTGCAACTAATGGAAAGGCGGTGAAGGCTTCTTTTAACGCATCCGATGTATGCTTGTTCTTTTCTATTTAGCCAGAAACAAGTCACACGCCCAAGTCCCCACTAGATTTGCTTCTATGATTCTCATGTTGGACCTTCTCGTCGTTTTGCAGCTTGAAATTGATGGCGACTTCTTGTATTTCTTGGCTGATGCTGCTGTTACGGCGGTAATTGATATGACTCATGCTGTTTCTTTATTAATTCAATCTTGCAATATCTTAGCTTGTATATAGAATTTACCGTCTTTATTCTTTTTGTGGTTTTCTGTGAATGTTTCAGTTTCAATATGGAAATCCGGATGTATTATGTAAGCCTCTTGTTAAAGCAAAGAAGGATGGAGAAGATTTGGTGGTATGCTTTTCATTTTAGCTACTTTCGTCAAAACATTTTGAAACAGATCAATCCTGAATGAACTAGTTTTGGATGTTCAAATTAATGCACCTTTTATTTTTTTCTTCTTCTTTGCTTCATGTACATGAGAGTACTAATTTTCCTTTCTCATACCATATAGTCATTTAATGTTTCGTATCTTATTATATAGCTCTAAATTGGCACATATATAATTTCACTATGCAGGATGCTTATGCTAAATTTGTCAAAGATTTCTACCTTGGAACTGACGGTGCTATCGCACAAAGTTATAACCAAAATAGCTTGAAAAACACTGTTATTGATGAAAACAGTGCTGATAGACTATGGTGGTTTCAAGTTTGCACTGAGGTTGCATACTTTCAGGTGGCTCCGTCAAATGACAGTATACGATCCTCAAAAGTTGACACAAGGCAATCTCTTTATTGCCATTTTTTCATATACTTTTTTCTTCACAATATTCTTTACTTCTCTTTGTATAGCACAGTTAAACTATAGTTTAAATATTTCTACTTTTTGCATACTTTTTTATCATGTTTCCATATATGGTTACGAAGTGGTTTCATAAATTGCATTTGCAGATACCATTTGGACCTTTGCAAAAATGTCTTCGGAGAGGGCATATTTCCCGATGTTGATGCAACTAATATATATTATGGAGGCACAAAAATTGCTGGTTAGAAATTTGTTCCCTTGAAATTTATATTTCTTTTTGTTTTCTTTTACAAGTTATAAAGCTTGGACAGTCTTCACATTACAAGCTGATTTTGTTGGATTGAATTAAACATAAGGCCAAATTATATGAAATTGTAATTTATTTTCATGCATGGCTCTTTTATGTTCTAATTATGAATTATTAAAACAGTCTTATGGTTAGAAGCTTCTTCATGGTTTATCTTCGGCTTCAGGCCTAATTTAACCCCAAAACTGGCGTGTAGGTTAGAATTGCATAAGCTTTATAAATTATAAGCTCTTCTTAGGCGGACCTATGGTAAACTCTTTTACTATCTTTGAATTTGGACTTGTCAGCCTTACTCAACCTAACCTCATAAGTTGTATAGCGAGGATTGCCTGAGCTTTATCAGCTAGTTTTAGGTCATATTTCTAGCCTACACGGAACTTTGGTTTTTCGCAGTAACTTATTTTGGCTGGAGTGGACATTACACATTTTACATGATTCTATGGTTTACTTGTAATATAAGATTATATAATCATCTTGAAATTCGACTTCATTTCATGCACCCAAATTTAATGTGCTTGGACAGGTTCCAAAATAGTATTCACAAATGGCTCACAGGATCCTTGGCGCCGTGCATCAAAACAAATTTCATCACCTGATAGTGAGTTAGAATTTACTGTAATCAAGTTAGACAATAGCATTCTTTTATCGCGTTACAATTACTATGATCTTGCAACATTTTCTGAATACTGTTTTATCACTACTGCTGTACTTTCAGTGCCTTCCTACACTATCACTTGTCATAATTGTGGCCACGGAACTGACATACGAGGATGCCCTCAAAGTCCCTTTAATATTGAAGGTTTGTCTAATTCTTGACTATCTAATCATTATTGTCATAATGATATGTTTTAAGCCATCAATCTTTAACTTCCCATTTATAAGATTTAACTTCGCGCTATTATCACTTATTAGTATATCAGCTATGTGATCACCGAGATTTCTTCTCCAATGCCTCCGCAAATAAATCTCATGCTTATCAAAAAGGAAATATTTTTTAATAATAATAATGTTGAAAATGTTTAGGAAGAAAGTGACAAACAAATTGTGTGGTAGTTACTTGTATGTTCATGTTATTATGCTATTGTGAAATCTCTTTTTAGGTTTTTGGCTGGACATTATTTTTTTACATTCTAATTGTGAAATCTATTTGTAGGCAATGAGAAGAACTGCACATCACCTGATGCTGTTCACAAAGTTAGGCAAAAGATCATAGAGCATATGGATTTATGGCTATCTCGGTGTGAGGACGTGGGCAAGAGTTGTATATGATTATTTGTATGAGTTGCAATACGATGTATGACTAGAAATTACTCTGATTTCTAGTACAACTAACACTGAATTATATTTGTTTTGTTTTGAATAATTGTGTAAGCTGAGCAAAAATGCAAGGCAGAACAGATTTGTACAGAATAATGCAATTTCATAACTAGAGATAACAATCTACTACCAGTTATTATATGTACCACTTGGGTGTCATTAGACTATTGTGCAAATCTACCAAGGAAATGTGCTCACTGGTTGTGCTTTTGGTCATTCTTCCTTTCTCAGTGCATAATGAGTCATTACTTTCTGTCTTTGTTTCTACACCGTTTTGCTTAGTAGAAATGTAAAATTGATAATTTGTTTGCATGCATGGATCGTGTAATTCAGCTGAGGTGAACATATGTTAACCGTGTGCTGTTAATGAACAAGATCACAGGATAAATTCAAGACTGAATGAGACAAAATATTGCAAATATTATAGGAACCAAAACGTTCATTAAGCCATTGTAAAAAAAAAAGTTCATTAAGCCAATATTATACTATGTTAGGTTAGATTGCAGGAAGACAAAAGTGTGAAAATGATGAATGCAGTGGGACTTTACAAGTACAATCATGTGGTAAGAAATGGAAGAAGCTCAAACTGTTCCTAATGGCAATATTCCAGCGTGAAATGAGAATGAGGAAATTTTACACAAGTGATGCACACATCTACTTGTACGTACGAATACATAAAAAAGCTTTAAGAGAACCAAATCAGTTCGATAATACCAACTGGATACTTTTTATTGATACTGCTCGGATGAATCAGACATTACGTTAGCCTCGACAGATGAAAGTAAAAGAGAATCTCACAAGGTGAAGCTAGTCATCTGAAAGTTAAAGCATTTGGAATTTATTGCATTTGGAGGACAGTGTCATTTGATTACACAATTTATATGTACAATTCGCTACACAACTGTACAAATTTGCCACAGCCCATGGACACAATAATGATGGTGAAGGTTGAACTATACATATTTTATACACAATGAACGCACAAAGCCTGCTACTTCTTGTGAAGTTCCGCATCCATGCTTCACAGACCTTGGAACGATAGGCAGAAAGATTAAGAGTAACCGAACTTCAAAAGCCCCTGCAACATTGCATAGAGATATAATTCCATGAAATAAACTTGGAGTGTTATGATTGAGGTACCTTCAAGAAAAGAAAGTTAAGGTTATTACTTGCTATTTAATTTAAATCAAGTTGAAATTTACATAAGAACACACAATATAAGAAATGTACCATCTTCATGACTGGAAAAGAGTTATTGTTGCAATATAACCATTCTTCATCACCTGCTAAAATCACCAAAGTATAGCTTAGGGGTCCCTCAAAGGCAACATAATAAACTGAACTATTAATTTAGCAGAGCACTATAATATAAACACAGAATGATGCACCTCAAAAGCAATGTTTTGATAACCATATACAAGAGTAGAACCAAATGGGTTACTGGCAGAACCTTGTGTCTGAATAGCAGCTCGCCCACAATCCCCAAGTATTTCCTACAAGAATTCATTACATGCTATTATAAAATAAAAACTTGTATTTATTATTATAAGAAACTCATATCAAAGCTACTCACAATTTTCTTCCCCATAATACTTTACAAATCTTACTAATTACATACAGATTTTCCATAACTCACTATCTTCTGAGATGAAACATCATTATAAGGCAACCATACGATTTGGAAGGGCTAAAAGCTCACCTTCACTTGTTCCCACTTTGTGCTAGGTGTAATGGTCCTCTGTTTGCTATTATTTACATCCTGAAACGATCCTCCAACTGCTGGAAAGAGGGGAATTATTTTATCACTTTTTTAACAGCAACAAATTATATGACTGCTACACTGAGACCAACCTAAATACTGCAATGCAAATAAAAGATTGCTTACCGTCTGAGCAATAGATGACAAAGTTGCACTTCATGTAAGAATTAAAATCAGCATGACCGGGGTAATTAGTATGTAACACAAACTTCTTGATTTTGTGAGTCTGAAATACAGAACATATGAGAGGGAGCGTCAGTTGTCAATTGTATGATTGTGTGTATAGATACAAAAGAATGAGATAAGATGCAAACCTGCCCATCAAATAATATGTCCAGACCACGAGTAAAATAATTATAAAAGTAATCTCCACAGATAGTTGTCCGTGGCCGAAGATCAGAGGCAGAATGTATAACCATTTGATCTACCTGCAGAACTTATAATGTGTCAGAATCCACACAAACGAAATACTCATTCAGGCAGTAGCAGCTACCAACATTACAACATTGCTTTAAACTCAAAGTAGACTGCAGATTTCCCTCCATAAAGTAAACAGAAAACTGGTGAAAATCATTACTCCTCCATGAAGAGAGTAAATTACAAGCAATAATTACCTTCAGATTTTCTTGCATAATAAAAAAAAGCTTCAGAAGTGAAACTGTATAAATCTTCACAAATTCAATTTTCCATGGTACATCAACAAAAAAGATGCAGAAAAAATTCATTTTGTTTCTGTAGTGCATCAGTTGAAGTCCACAAGAATCCAACAAAAGAACCATATTCCATTTTTAAGAACTAGTAATTTATGGTACCTGCTTTTGATGAATACCACAGGGGCGTCCTAGCTCAGTCCACACATCCTACATGAAACAGGAATCATAGTATATACATTGTTTCAGATAGAGAATAAAAACCAAGTGGAAGGTGACAGAATAAGTGAAAGCCAAGGAAAATAATCTGATAAAAGCATAACTAAAATTTTTGATTGAATGTAAAGCTTACCTGTGGGGATGCACCAAAAGGAATGTGTTGAGAGCCAACAGTGAAGTACAATTCTTCCCCCAGCTACATAACAGAGAAAGAACTGAATTAGACACTAAATAAAACCTACCTTGCCAAAACAAGCAGAAAATTTATGCAGCCAACTAAAGGTGTCATACTAAATATAAAAAAACACAATCAAATTTAGATTTTAGAGATTCAAGAAACCAAACCTTAACGTGAACCTCTTCCATGTATATGCTGCCAGTAGGTAATGGAGGAGCAGAAGCCTTATCCATTAAGGACCCCACACCCACCTTCTTACCAGAGGAACTATCATATATAGAAACGCGGCAAGTAACTGGTGTTGTCCCATCTGGAAACTCCAAAGGCAATTCCACTTTCATAATGAAAAGAAACAAAGTTAACATATGAAAAAGTAAAACTTAAAACTTCTCAAAATCATGATAATATACCTCCCCCATCATGACAGCAGTCTGTAAACTGATCCGGAATAGGAAATGCAAAGGAAAGCCCCTAAAGACCAAAACCAAGAAAAACATAAACCATAATATTTTAATGTGGAATAGTAGAACCAAAATAAAGACCAACATGAATGCATTACCGGGTAAAACAGCGTGTAAATGCCTCTATCCTTATCGAAAATTCCAGGGTATGTTGGCCCAAACAATGCATATACGGCAACAAAAGTAGCCAGAGTTGTTGGTCCCCTAGAAGTTTAAAAGAAAATTGGTAAAGTGTTTTATAATGAGTTAGTTTGGATAAATTTCTCAATAATCATTTGTCGTGAAAGAAATAGTAACAGAATACTAATTATAGTAACTACGAGTTTTTATAAACAATAGCCTTTCATAAAAGTTGAAATTAGCTTCTACATTTTAGTATATTAAAAAAAAACTCTTATTCAACTTCTCCACAAATATATTTAAGCTTACAATGACTTTTTTGAAGTGAAGAACCAAAATATTAACTAAGAAGCGTATAAGTTAAAACCAAATCCAACTGGGTGGAAGTATAGATTGTAGCAAAATTGTAGGTCCAGAGACTCACCCAATCAAAGAAGTAGAATAGCGCATTTGAAGCCGCTTTACATCAAATATTTCAATAAGACGCAGCCTCTAAAATAGTATCGGAAAGTTGTCAAAAGAAAGTCATCTTGTTAAGTATGGAAACCAATAAAAAAAACAAGCTCTTTGAATCAGCACAAAATGATTGAAAGCATAAGATCTGCTACATACAGTTGAGGTTGGTGCTTTAAATCTATAAGAAGTAGAGAGAGAAGATTGAAAGTATTGCACACTTTTTTGACTAAGCAATATCATCTTAAAAAATACAAGTTCTCTAGCATGATATCATCTTCACAGGAAGCAACACATAACTGTAAGAAAAGAAACAGACCTAGTGTAGAAAAACCTCTCATTTTAAACTAATCCTCCCCCAATGAACTTGGAGAAATAAAGTATTGCTAAATTCAAAATTACAATTACATACTCCCACAAAATCAGTTTGTAAAGTGAGGATTGTCCAAACTTTTATAAGTTCTATTTAGACATATGCCTAGCCAATGTAGGATTCAAGTTTTTCTCAAAAACCTCTGGCACATCGTCCAAGGCTATTGGAAAAGCTGTGTGGATAATGCAGGAGGCCCAATAATTGGTTTAGGAGACTTTGACACCATATTAAGGTGTTAATTAACTAAGCTTTATAAGCTCTATTTAGGTCATACCTCTAACCAATGTGGGACTTTGGTTTTTCCCAATAATTCTACATAGATTGCATGAACTTCAATGAAAATACAAACTAAAAACTACATTTAATTTCACAATCCTGTAACATTCAGCACCCATTTAATTCTGCAGGTATCCTGATACACATTCTTAAACATACTACCAAATAATTCAATCAAATTTTTATAGTCATTTGGGCAGCCCCGGCACTAAACTAAAGCAACATTCATGGTTCCCATCAAATAAATTGTAAAAATGATGAGACTTTGGCATCATAACAAAAAAATAACAGGGAAAAATGTACAACCTGAGACCAGGGATCAAAACGAAGATGAAAACCATGATCAGGAAAGCTAATAACAATATCCAACTTTAGGGGCTCCTGCATATGCACAAAGCAGAAAGAATAAAAAAAAGGTAAACATAAATAAATCTCTTACAAAGTAAAAACATAGAACAGCAGGCCCACAGCAAAAAGCCAGTTCCACAAAATTGAAGAAACTACAATGCAATATTTTATAATTTTTTACCTTCAATGCAATTTCACAACTTCATTATCTCTTGTTTCTACCAGTACCTATGAAGCACGGACACGACACTGACAAGTCGACACGGATAATTTTTTAAAAATAAAGTGATATAATTCAATGTAATTGTAAGTGTCGGTTGTGGCCGACACCGGACACCGGGACACACCTAATCTAAGGAGTGTCTGAGCTTCATAAGTACTTATTTATTTAGTTGACATGAGCATTGACAAGAAAACGACAAGAAATGAGCTAAATATTACAAACCTCATCAAAATACTTCACGTGCACCACATCATACAAGTTAGGTTGCTGTTCTATCTGAGCAAATGCTTCACATATAGGCATCCCTAAACACAAACTCAAACGCGATTCCAAAAAATTAGTATCAAATAAGCTAAACAAAAACTCCACGATACTTAACAACATTATTACACAACTATTAATAATTGTTTGACCTAAATTCATAAACAAACAAACGATTAAAATTGAATTCCGCGAAATGAAATGAAATTCAGAAATGGATCGAGTAATTACTAATTACACGATTACGAATTAAGAGCGGTGAAAATAGTAACTGAAACGGTGAAATGATGGAAGAAGATAACGGAAATGAAAAATTACCGAGAGAGAAAGGACCGATTCCAAGGCCAGGACGGAGATCGAGAACGATAGCGCCCATGGCTGTGCCTTCGCAACGGCGTCTAGGTCTCTGCAACATAGTGGTTGGTTGGAGTTGGAGGGTATTTTAGGGATTTTGTGTGATTGATTCCGTTACTTTCGGTGGTGATGAATGAAAGCGTTACGAGTTGAAATGAATGCTTATATGTATGAGAATGCAGTTGGTTTTATTGGGTTGTTTATGATGATTGGATTTTTTTTTTCTTTCATTTTTGGATGAAAATACAAACAAACAAAAAACGAATTATGGTTTTTGTTTTTGGATTTGGATACCACGTAACGTAATGGATGCCCCCTATTGCACGCCACCCAAGCATGGCTTTATTTTTATGTGTGGAATAATAATGGAATTCACTTTGTAGTAGTACTCTTGTAACTCAATTTTTAGTTATATGGAAATACTTATAAGTTTAATACTTTAATGGAAATTGACGTTGAATTTAGTGGAGAATATCGCAATTTTGAATTTAGCAAGTGTATTTGATAGGGTATTTGAACTATTTTGATACCATAACTCATCTAAAATTGAATTAGTTGGTTTAGTGGATTGGATATTAGTGGTGAACAAAATTGAGACAGTTTAATATGTTTTTTATTTAGTAGTAAGGGAAATTTATTTTGTAGTATTGATTTTAGTTATAGATGAGTTGAATATAAAGTAATTTATGTTTAGATATTTTTTAAATAGAAGTAATTTATCTATCAATTTTAGCTATGTTGACAAAAATTACATAAATTATTAGGTTTGACGTTGTAATCTGGATTCGAATACCTCCCAAATAGGACGCCACTGCAATGGTTGGTTTTAGTGTCTTTTACTTTGTTAGTTTTCTTTTGGTTTTAGGCCAACTTTCTAGGTGCAGATCGCCTGCAGTTTACATATCACACAGTTTTAGATTTCAACCATTAATTTTCTGATCAAACGATTCATATTAATTACACACAAAATAACAATAAACAATCTCGAACATCAATTTAAAATCAGACGGTCAAGACGATTAATTACGTAACGTAGTTACTACGTGATCTCGTCTGACCAGAAGTGTCGACAAGCCGCTCTTGGCCCACTTCCAACGCTCAAGTCAACAAAGTGTCTGATATGTTACAAGTTAGAAATTATAGATACCTGAGCCATCGTGAGAAATAGTGCATATATAGCTTCAACGTAACGCTGAGCCAAAACTATTGATGAGGGGAGAAGAATCCGCCTTGCATATTAATAACTATTAGAATCTGGCTAAATAGTTATGATAAACAATAAATGCTTATAATTCCATTGTCAAACGTTACGGTTTGAAGACCGTTAAACACTTACTGGAACGGTGAAGTGGGTCGTTGGGCCTGCTCAACACAAACATGAATGAATATGGTCTCCAAGTTCAGTTCGGAACACTACGTCTACAAATCCCAACTTCCCTTACATATTCAATATCTTCGGTGCAAAACAACAATTTAAGTTAGAAAATAATAAAATAGAGGAAAAAAAAACAAAACTAAAGCACAAAGAGCAATACATAATACTCCCTAACTCACAATTTATTTACCGCATGAAAAAATAAAATCCATCTTCCTCGTGTCAAAGTGACACATTAAATACCGTAGAAATTGAGACATGTGCTCCATTTCTAAATCCCACCAATATTATTGGTAATCACTTTCTCAGCCTCACCGTGCAATACTTTGAACTCTATCAAAGTTGAAATCGTAACCACCATCGTTGGGCGAATTAAGTAACATTTATCCTTGAAACCAAGACAAAAGTCACAAACATCTTGAATATTTTTCTCAATTGGTTCAAGGAGATCCAGTTGTGTTCAACTTATAAACATATATTCAGACAATTTCGCAATCGATATTGGATTTGGAGCGCGGATATAAATGGTGGATGACCCGATTGATAGCAGGAGGTCATCATAAATGGCCCAGTGAATCGTGGATAGACTCTCATATCATCTTACAATTGAATGTTGGGCATAACTTACCTCACAAAACCGAATTGTAAGGTGAGGGTTGCCCCTCTCTTATAAACACATACATATTCAGGCCATCTCGCAACTGATGTGAAACGTCTTAAAAGTTTCCTCGAAATTGTTTAAAGAACTTTGCATATGAAAGATATGAAAAAGAGGGGCCGTGTAGAGAGCATTTTTGGATGGTGGTACACCAACTCATATCCCTCACAGATGTCATTGGATTCATTAGGCAAGTTCCAATCATTCAGAGACTTGCTTCTCATAAGACAAAATTGTATAAAAGTAATGTTACACAATAAATCTATTAAGTATAGATTGTAACAATAAGAGAAACATATCACTTGTTTTTTTTAATAAGAGACATGTCACATCTCTTTAGCTAGCATTCCAATTTAATTTCATTGCATGCGAAGTATTTGCATTTCAAAAACACACTAATTTTCATTGTAATAAATATTAGTCGTTGATTAGAGATAAAACAGTTTAAATTACATATTATTAAGTCTATTACAAATCATCATATCTATCCATTTCTATATCTAGCGTTCTAAGGATCTATTTCCAATTTCAACATGTTTCTATAAAAGAAAAAGCAATTTTAACATCATGAAAAATCACATGTATATTCTTCCTTAAGATTGGTTGTGCAACGCCAATGATCAAAAAAACTTATTCTCAATGAGAGTTTAATTTCTTGATAAGCTCCCCAAAATCAGGTAAAGAGTGAATTATCAATCACGTTATCAATATCAACTTACTCCATATAGTTCGTGTCTTTTCACCACGTCCAAATGAAGCATGCATTATAGTTTAGCCAAAGCCACACAAGTTCACAAAACAAAATCAACGTGAAGGTAGTTAAACTCAAACTAACGCAATCGATGAGTCAAACCAAGCATTTATTTGGACACCGTCATTGCATAAATAATGCTAGTTAGTATAGTTACGTACCCATCCTAAATCCTAATGAACTTGTAAAATGAGTTATTAATCCTCAATCATAATTAATACTAATAAATCTATTATTTTGTCTTTTACATCACACTATTAAATTGTGACGAGTAACACTCGCATTCGTCAATTGCCTACTTTCTTCTATTTGTCACGGAATGTAATATCTTTTTCCATAAAAATATTATTTTAGGTAAAATGTCGAAAAACATTATGCCTCACCCTCTTTAGATTAGAATATTACCACTTCTAAAAAGGTATCAAATTAAATAAAATAAAATAAAATATTAAAAACAAGGAACGTAGATGGGAAAGTTTGTTGTATTGTATAATGATGATCATGATGAAACATAAAAAAGAATAAGATACCCCTTTTGTGTCACATGAATAACCCCAAACCCAACTTTTCCATTTTAAAAACACAAAGAGTTGGATTGTGTTTTCGGCGTTGAACAAAATAGGCCAAGTGGTTCCCACTTTGGCTGGCCTTTCTTTGGCACCCACTAACCACGTGGTGCTGCTCCAGAACACTAATTACATTACGTACTGTGTTAGTGCATTTTATTCATAATCAGATTTCGTTAATTAAAATGTGGGAAGATAATGATCAAATTGTTAGTGCATTTTATACTATGTTTATACTAAATTTATACTGTACTATGTTTTTATTTTACGGGCCCAGAAACACTAAATTTATACTATATATTTTTTTTTTGACAAAAATACACTTAGAATATTTTATTTATTATTGTAATGTCAACATAAGGAAGATAATGATCAAAAATTTAACGACTAGCATTAAAACCAGTTATCTGAACTAAATCATAAACTACTTAAAAAATTATAAAGTAAGAAATCAATTAAAAATTACAAGTTTTGTCGTTCACTAATAATATTTTTGTTGACCAGTATATAAAATTAAAAAAAATTATTTAATAGTTTGAAAGTTGGTTTTAAATTTAAAATTGCTCTTAGAATTAGAGAAAATGGGATCAAAGAACATGACAAAAACAAAATAAAGATTCTTGTCTTAACTAAATTATAAAATAATTTTTTATTCTCACTACAAATTATTTAAAACATTAAAATAACATCTTAAACACGTGTCATGTGTTATTATATCTTCTACTCTGATCTCATTACATTAACCCTCTTACCAATTATGAATAATTAGATAACATGAGTTGATTTATGTCCTTACTTAAATTTTATATAGTAAAAAATACCTTTAAGCCTTTCCTTACTAAAATATTTAATTAATTTACTAGTAATGAAAAGTGATTAGTAAAAGGAAAAAAATCAAGAAAAAAAGGAGTAATTAGAGGGTGTGCCCCATTGAACCAATCGTGAATGAGCAATAGTAGGCATGTTGTCTACTTTCTTTTTACTTTCTTCTCTTCTTCTATGTGACAATAATAGTCAGAAGTCAGAGTTCCACGCAGTTTCTCTCTCTACACTTTCTCTCTCTACCTTGATAGTGATTACTATTTGCTTTTTAATACACGAAATTACCAAACAGTACCTTGTTACATCTGAACCCAGTCCATTTTCATTTTCATTTTCACTTCCATGTGCTTCAATTTTAGGGTTTCCATTTTCATCTTCATCTTCATCTTCCTTCACGCAACTTAACTCAACTCATGTTACCTAATTATTCATAATTCATTCTCTCTCTCTCTTCGATTTGAATTTTTTCAATTGTTTTGATGGAAAATCTGAAGCCGGAAACACCGGCGACTGAAACGGAGACGAAGCAGCAAGTCGGAGATTCTACTAAAATTGTTTCCGATGTAAATATGACGGAGAGAGACGGTGCGCCAAAAGTAGTTCTAGCTGTTGCCGCCGCGGATAGTGAAGTTTTGAAGAAGAAGCGTGGTCGTCCGACGAAAGGAATTCCGAAATCAGCTCCACCGCCGAAGGTGAAGAAGGAAGATGAGGATGTTTGTTTTATATGCTTTGACGGTGGAAGTCTCGTTCTCTGCGATCGCCGGTGAGTGTGAGGGTTTAACGATTTAGCGATTGTTTCAGCTAAAAATGGAATGAATGAATTTGAATTATGATTGCTAGTAACTGCTAAATATTGATTTAGTGTTTTATAGATTTTATCTTCGATTGGCTTTTAGCTTGCAATTAAGGTCGCGCATGCGTTTTTCAATTTCAATCATTATCATCAATGATTTGTATATAGTAGTAGTAATTTATTTCATTTTTTCTCATTTTTTTTTTTTTTTTCTTTTTCATTTCTATTTCTAGGGGTTGCCCTAAAGCGTATCATCCGGCATGTGTCAAGCGAGACGAGGCGTTCTTCCGTTCAAAGGCCAAATGGAATTGCGGTATTTTTTTTCACTTCTTAAACTGGATTCTTTTTTTTTTTTTGGTTCTTAAAGCGCATTTGTTCTTTAGGTTTATTAGTTTAATTAATACTTGTGCTTTATGAAATGGTTCAAGAGTTTTTTAACCAAGTGATTGAGCTCGAGTGATTAATGAGCTCCCCTAGAACAACTTTCTACCATACTTACTTACCTACCTCTTGGGTTCAAACCTCGACCCCTACGTATTGTAATGTCTCTTGATATGCTCACGGGGCTATCTTATGCTATTTAGAAAAGATATTTTGATACAAATTTAACAACAAAAGATATGGTTAATGCAGTTCAAATATGTGGTTTATGAAGTTCAATGGATGGTTACTAAATATAGCAAGGTGCCACAAGTCATTATCCATCCACTAAACATAATAATCACAATTTTGAATGATATTAACCACAATTTTTAAGTGTATATTCAAACACTTGAAAATTATGTATTGTGCATATTTGAACACTAAAAATTGAGGTTAATGATGTTCAAAGTTGTGGTTAATTCTAATTGTGTTTAGTTAATGATTAATGAGTTGGAACACTTTGTTATATTCATTAACCATCTATTAAATATCATTAGTCACATATTTTAAATGTGTTAACCATTTTTTTTGTTGTTGAATTTTGATGTCAAACTTGTGTGTTAGAATAATACAACTCTGCTATTATGAATTTATTATCCCGATTAAAGAGTGTGGCATTTATTAATTTGCCAATCAGCACCCACTCATTCCTTATTTTGAGAAATCTATCTCCTATATTTGTTTTGGATTAGTAACGTTTCATATGTATTAATTAATCAAATTGCGCAGCTTTCCTTTAATAGACATTTCTTTTTGTGCTGCTCAGGTTGGCATATATGTAGCTCTTGTCAGAAAGCATCCCATTATATGTGCTATACTTGTACGTATTCTTTGTGCAAAGGGTGTCTACAAAATGCTGATTTTGTTTGTGTCAGAGGAAATAAAGGTTTGTGTGGAATATGTAAGAAAACTATAATGCTGATTGAGAACAGTGCCCAGGGCAATAAAGAAATGGTATGCTTATCTTTCTTATCTATGTTGTTAATGACGCATGATTGCATGCTGGTCTAATTTTATTATTGACTTATGCTACTTTTACAGTGCGAAGTGGATTTCGATGACAAGAGCAGCTGGGAGTATCTTTTCAAAGTGTATTGGACAGTTTTGAAAGATAATCTATCTTTAACATTTGAGGAGCTCCTTCAAGCTAAAAACCCATTGAAAATTGCTGCTCCTGTGGCTCAAACTTCCCATGAATTTTATCATCTTAAAGACGACAAAGGTTCTGGTTCTGAGAACTCCTGTATAGACATAGAATCAAATAATTTGAAAAACAAGAAGGCTAAGGGACCTTCAGGTGGTGACACAAGCATGTCTTTGCCCGAATGCACGAGATGGGCATCAAAGGAGCTTCTAGAGTTTGTCTCATATATGAAAAATGGTGATACATCTCTCCTGACTCAATTTGATGTCCAAAATCTCTTGCTGGAGTATATTAAGAAAAACAATCTCCGTGACCCTCAACAGAAGTCCCAGATTGTTTGTGACTCTAGACTAGTAAATTTGTTTGGAAAAGCACGTCTTGGCTACATTGAAATGCTGGTGCTCCTTGAGCCCCACTTTCTTATAAAAGACAGTACCCGTGCAGAAAATACTTCTGGAGGAATTAGTGATGCGGTTGCTAATGAAAAGGAGGCCATTGACAATTGCAATAAACAGTCGATATTAGTTAATGATAAGAGATGTACAACAAGTAAAAAGGATGACGTGCCTGTTCCACAAAATAATCATGATGCATATGCTACAATAAATGCTCACAACATTAACTTGATCTACTTGCGGCGAAGTCTGATGGAGAGTCTGACTGATGATATTGTAAGGCTTCATGAGAAGGTTGTTGGGTCTTTTGTGCGGATTAGAATCTCTAGTGGTGATCAGAAACAAGATATGTATAGACTTGTACAAGTTGTGGGTATGTGAACTTTTACCACATCTGAAATTTGGGTGAATTTTACATATTGTAGATTTCATGACTTAAAATTAGTTTTGGTAATTAATTGTGCAGGTACAAGCAAGGTTGCTGAACCTTACAAAATTGGCACAAGAACAACTGATATTAAGCTTGAAATTTTAAACTTAAACCGGAAGGAGGTCATATCCATGGATGAGATTTCGAATCAGGAGTTCTCTGAGGTAAATAGGAAATTACTTTAAGCATGTTATGAATCTTTAAATTCTGTTGAGAAGTCAAGTTTCTTCCATGTCAGTTTGCTGATGATTAATCTATTTATCCTACGTCCCCAGGATGAATGCAAACGATTACGTCAGAGTATAAAGTATGGGCTTTCAAAGAGATTGACTGTGGTTAGTGTGTATGTTATGCCGGCTTCCACAAAGTATGCTATATTTTGTATGAGTTATGATGACTGTTATTGTTGGTTGTAGGGAGAGATTTTGAACAAAGCGTTGACATTTCACGAAATTAGAGTTAATGATGTAAGTTATTTTTCTTATTATCTGGTTTAGTAATCTGAATATGGTTCAGGACTAATGCTCATTTAGTTGTAAGAAAATATCAATACGTAGAATATTCATACCTAAATTTAATGAAGTAGCATGCCTAAATAATTTACTGCCATACTTTTTAACCGTTACTTAATGATTTCCAAATGCCTTTGAAATTTCATTTGCGAAATGCTTTGGTTATTAAAATAGCAACTCTTGAACTTTGAAAGCACCATAGTTTTTTTCCCTTTTTTATTATCATCAATTGAATCATTGAATATTGTTTCTTTAAAACTGACTGTTGACTTATTTTAAACACTCTAATCTTTTATTGATGTAGTTGTTTTTTTTGACACATCGATGTAGTTGTTGGAAGCTGAGAAATTGCGGCTTAATAATCTTCGCGATAGAGCAAGTGAGAAGGGGCACCGAAAAGAATATCCTTTACTATTTACTTCCTCTCTCGATATGTCAAATTGTGGGTACTGAATGATGCATATTTAATACTCGATTCTACAACTATGGATCATTTATATGTTATTTTTTGCTAAGAAATGAATGAACATAAGTTTATACGTTTAATCGAATGAACATAAGTTTATACATTTAATCCAATTGGGATGCCTAGATACTTGGATGTTACAATTATTGGAAAACTGTGTAGGCATATAAAGCAATGTGTTAAATTAATTTTTTTCTTCTGTTGATTATTCTTTCTGATTTCTTCTAGTGACCTATAAATTCTTGCTGTAGTTGACTACATTTTTATTTACTGTGTTGTCCTTTAATTTATATCTTCTTCATACTTAAATGAATTTGCATTATGTGACATGGTAACAATTTTTTAACCAAGAATTATGCACACATGCAAGAAATATATTTTAACAAGGATATGTTCAGCAATAAGTGGGTAGGTGCATCCGTGCATGTTAGTTGGCCTCTTTGTGATTGCCTTTTCTGCTTATTCATTCACGTGTCTTAGACATGATAAGGGTTCCTTGACCAAACTTCACGCTTAAAGAATGTGTGGAGAAGTTGCAGCTACTAAATTCACCGGAAGAACATCAGCGCAGGCTGCATGAAATTCCAGATGTACACTCTGACCCCAATTTGGATTCATTGTATGAGTCTGATGAGGATGCTGGAGCGTCAGATGGCAATAAACGAGGTAGAATTCATTTACTCCACTGTTTTTGATTTTCAAGTTTCTGTTTGCAGTTGTCCATGCCGTGCTTATCTCACCATAACTATGATTATATATATATATATGCAGATGGAAATATACCTATTTTCTCCAAATTTTGGGATGGAGTCTTGAATGGTGTTGGGGGCAGAACACGAGACCTCTCCACTTCCAGTGAACCAATTGGGAATACATGCTTAGCAAAGAAGAATATTAACGCTAACGAAACTGCTATTGATGATAGTGCTATTGCTGTAATGCAATCAGAAGTGTCTAGTGTTGCAGTGGACATTTCATCTCCACTTCTTTCTACAGGGATTGAGCAGCCATTTGATGATTTTATGAATGATAAATCATGGCATTATCAGGATCCATCCGGGAAGGTTCAAGGACCTTTTCATATGTTGCAGCTGTATAAGTGGAATGCAAGTGGACATTTCCCTCCAGATCTCAGAATATGGAGGATAGACGACAAACCAGTAAACTCTATATTGTTAACTGATGCACTTAATGGGAAGTGCTCCAAAAATGTGTCATTGCAGAACAACAGTCTATTGCTCTCTTTAGGAGCCAGTGTTGCATTGGGTGACAAAGAAAGCAGCCAGGATGGTGGGAGGAGTGAAATTTCTGCAGATAGCCGAATCATCGAACAGATAAGAGAACAAAAAGTGGATGATACTTCTACCCAGTCTAACGGTAAAGATGAATCCGTTAGGAGCAATGGATGGCATGACCAGTCACATGTACACCCTTCGCCACAACCAACTGCCTTTTGTGAAAAATTGAATGAGAATCATATCAATAAATTAAATGAGAATCATGGGATTGAGAAAAACTCTGAAGATATTGGAAATCATGGCTCGAACAGGACCTCTGGTGGTCAGGGTAACAGTAGTCAGAATCATCAGAAGCAATCAAATAGTGAAGACAACTCAGGGCAATCTTCGGAACAAAACTGGAGACACCCAAATGTAAATATTTCTTCCAATTGCTTGGACACCACATCGGTTCATGTTTCTGAGACAATAACATCACCACTTAAGCTGGGATTTGATTTGCAACGCGCCCCTTCCCCTCCAGCATGTAATACAACTACATGGCAGGACCCAAATGTAAATATTTCTTCCAATTGCTTGGATACCACATCGGTTCATGTGTCTGAGACAATAACATCACCACTTAAGCTGGGATTTGATTTGCAACGTGCCCCTTCCCCTCCAGCATGTAATGCTACTACATGGCAGGCTATTATTGGTGAACCAGATGATTTTGATGAATCGGTTTCTGATCTTTTGGCAGAGGTGGAGGCAATGGAGTCACTTGGTGGTTTGGAATCTCCCACTTCAATCATGAAGCGTAGTGAGGAATTGACTGATGGTTCTAAAAATCTTTGTCTCAGTTTTGCCGAGCTTAGCCCAATGCTTGATGCAGGTAAAGGCGATGCATTGAGCTCCACATGTGATTTACAGTTACTATCTCAACCCACAACAGCAGTGGAACCATTACAGCAACAGCAAGCAGATGTCCATCATCATCATCAAAGAATATCAGGGGAGCTTTCCTCAAGAAATTCTAAAGTTGATGTGGATCCAAAGAACATATGTGTTTCAAGTAATCAATGGGAGTCGGGCTCAGAAAATTCTCACATTTTTCCATCCACGGCAGCATTGGGCATGACTGTAGACACCACTTGGAGACTTGGATTGGAAAGTACACCCCTGGAATGGGGAGGAATGGATCAACGAAATGCAAACACAAGTTGGGAAGTAGGGCAGACAGCAGTGAATGAGAACAGAAGCTCAAATTCACGCACTTCTGTAGTAACTCCAAGCTTTGGGGATAGCCAAACAAGATATGGAAATGATCGGTTTTCTGTGCCCAGAGATCGGGGTTTTCCTGGTCATGGCAGGGAACAGGGTTTAGTCAGAGGTAGAGCTGCGTGGAACAGGCAACCAGTATATGGTGTTGGTAATGGAGGCTCATATAGACATCCGCCCAGAGGGCAGCGAGTTTGTAAATTTTATGAAAGTGGGTACTGTAAGAAAGGGGCATCTTGTGATTACTTCCACCCATGATTTTGGATCTCATTAGCACTGGTCACATTTGATTTTTGTAATCCGTAACATATCTGAAGTTGGCTCTTTCCAATTGTTGTAATTTAACCTTGCAGTATTAGTCAAGTGTCAATTTTTTATATGAACTACTCCGTAGTTTACCTGTTTTTGGTGATTGCTTGTTATCAATTTATTTACTCATTTTGTTTCCATTCATTCTTTTCTTCCTTTCTAACCCCAAAATTTCATTTTATTCTTGTGATACCAATTAGTATGGGTATATTCTTGGATGTCAGCTGTCAAAACTCTTCTCATCAAATTGTTCAAGTTGTCAAATCTCGGTAGCACTAATGCATTCAGTTCTGAATGTAGTGGATTTCCATGTCCAGCCTCTGCAGGAGTCAGGTGAGTTGGTGACAATAGAAAACAGCAGACAAATAAAAAATAAGATAAAGAAATTGTTCTGGCTATGTGTGAGATGGCATGGATTGCTTTACTATTCTTGTTTCTTTTTCCCTTCTTTTCTTGTAACTGCCACATTGGATTCAGTTTCTTTTTGTATCTAATTTTTGATGCTATATATTGCACATCTCTTTTGTTAGTGATGAGATTGTTATGATGGAAGAATTAGAAATAAATGCATTAGAGTGAAAGTTTAAGCAGCACCTACTGTGAAAAAGATGTAGAGTCTCACATTATATGGTTTGGGCTTGTGTTGAAAATACCCAAAGAAGCCCCATGTAAGGGGAACAGTTTATATGGTGAGCAGATCCTTACGAGATAGAGTAGACTAGGAAAAACTATAGGTCAAATCATCAAGAAGGATTTAGATATAAATGGTTTGTCATGAAATATGATTAAGATAAGATATTATGACTTTGTTTAATCTATTATTAAGAAAAAGGCTTTTACTTGTTGTTTTGTTTCATGTATATTTCTTTTTTTGATGATTTGATTTTTTTCTCAATAATATCTCTGTAAGACAATGCACGTGAATGTTACAGTTATTGAGATTAGGAGAATCTGGTGATGATTATTCTTGAAGGTTAGATCAATAACTGCATTGTTAGAAATTGTTAATGTGGTGGTACTTAGCCTGGAATAGAAATTCAATCTCTTCAAGGTCTAATGAGATGTTTTGGGATTACAAGCATCAATGTTGTGATTTTTTTTTTCAACTGTTGGTGTAATGAGAGATCAATTTGCGAGGTAATGATGCCCTGCTATTGGAGGAAAGTGACAGTTCTTTATGAACTTATCATTGATTGTCAGTCAAATTTAGGTGAAAGCAACAAGTGGTGTAGTTGGAGAAGAAAGCACTATGGTGCTTGAAATCAAGCGCCTTTATTGGTGCTGGAAACATGGCTCGATATCAAGTGGACTAAAAATGGTTTGTAAAATGAATTAATCGGTAACTTTGAGGTGATGATGAGATACTAATGTGATAATTTTGATTGTTTATATTGTATTAACAACTAAGAACTAGTATTTGGTTTGGTGAACATTGCTTGCATGTTTAACCTAAGTCTACATCTGCACCAAGTTATAACCTTCTCTTTGAATTGTAATTTATAAGGTAACATTTGTTGCATTTACATTTATAGTTATAAAACTGAAAGTAAGTACTATTTTTAGAAGCCAGAAGAAAAACCCATATAACCATGGCATAAGTTTTAGTCATTTCAATTTTCACAATGCTAATTTTTGTCTACTTATTACTTGAGGTATGATCTGTGCGTGATTGAGTACACTCTTTCGCGAACATTGTCTAACCTTTCTTGTTTTATCATACACTATTTTTGTGGATAGTTTATTGTGTCAAATTGGATTCTTTTTGAACGTATGCTTGCAGAGGCTGTAGGTTGGTATATGGTCCCTGCCTCTCTGGATTCAGCAATGAGAAGGACTTTTTAAGGACATAGTGATCGGTACACATCACATCCTTGCCATTTTCCATCTCCTAATATGAGAGACAGTACGCAGGTTAAGGTTAATCATTATGTGGCTATTACTAGTTTATGCAATTGTGTACATTTTCCTTGAATACAACTTAGCCAATGAACATGACATTAGCATTAAATATGTTTGTTTGAACATAGTAAAACAAATGAACACTTCAAATGCACTTGCCAAAATATAGATTTGCATTAATTAGTTGTCTAGTTTGTTTTGGTTTCGAGGTGATAGTACAATTTTGTAGTATATTTATGTAGTGTTTGTGTTTGATGTCAATATTGCTTTGATTTCCATTCCGAATTGCTGTTGATTACATCCAACAACTGATTTCATATAACGCTGGTTGGAAATTACTATCGACGTGTTCACTTCTATCCTCCGACTATTATAAAGAACTTCAGCATGGTTAGGTGAAAAGCTTCTACCTTCTTTTTGTTACCTTTTGAAGTCGTGATTAGTGTTTTACTTGCTTTATATGAACATTGTCTTGGTTTCTATATACATTATCACTTGTTTCCATATGTGAAGATCTGTATTCCCATAATTTTCTAATTACCGTATATTCCAATGTTTCCAATATAAGCATATCGATGTAATTAGTATGCACTTACAGTCTTTAAGGTTGCATAACATATACCGTATTTTTTATAACCCGAGAACCAGACAAGTGTTATACTCGAAGGCAATATTTATACAGATACCGATATTAAAAACTAATTTGCAGATAGATATGTTTTATGTTTGTATGGCAGCTTGACCACAATCCCAAATTTTTTCATTCATACTCAATCAAAACTCAATTTAAGTGCAAATTTTCCATGATGAAACATCATTCAATGGAAATCTCACACTTTGTGCTGGGTCTTAAGTAAATAAACCCCCATAGTCTGCCATTATTTACCTTCCTATAAAAGATCTCAAAACTGCTGGTAATGGATGAAAATGATTTATTTAGTTTTCACAGCAAAGATTTACTAATGACTACAACATCTAATCAAGACAAATCTATGTTCTGCAATGCAAATAAAAGATTGCTTATAATCTAAGCCATGGAGCCATGGTTAGGGAGGGCTTGGACGCTTGGTATGGATGCATGCAACGTGATTTTAGGAAGTTCTGGTACACATTTGTCAATTGAACAAAACAATGCTTTGTACTCCCGGTCTTTTAATATAATAAATAGGCTTAAACATCTTTTTGGTCCCTATATGCATACCAAATTTTGTTTTTAGTCCCTGTATGTGATTTTAGTCCAAAACAGTCCCTATATCGACCAAATTTTTTGTTTCTGGTCCCTAAAGCAAAAATCTACAGGAAAATTCTCAAGTTTCCTGCAGATTTTTCTGCGAATTTTCCTGCAGATTTTTGCTTTAAGGACCAGAAACAAAAAATTTGGTCGATACAGGGACTGTTTTGGAGTAAAATCACAGGGACTAAAATCAAAATTTCGCGTACATACAAGGACTAAAAGTACGTTTAAGCCTAATAAATAAATTACTTTTAGATTTATTTAAAAATTAATGTATTTTGTCTATAATGTATAATGTAGACTAGATATATTAACTTTAACATAAACTTAAAAAGTACTCCGCTTATTCCAAAATAACTGACTTTGTTTGACTATGTGCGTTATTTACATAATTTATTTTGACCATCTTTTTTTACTAATATATAAGATATTTTTTGATTTGTCTTAATGAATCTCTTAAAATATATCTTTTTTTTATATAATTTTTAATGAAAATAACTAAAGATATTAATGATCAAAGTTGTACATTTTCTAACGTAGTTAGTATATTAATTTGATGAGTTGAAATACAATAAATAAATGTAGTTTGTTGGAAAAAAGAGTAATAAAAGTTATCTTAATTGTAAAATGCATCAATCTAGAGAGGGATTAGTCACTGTGTTCGGCGATAAATACTCCGATCTCGACAATTTTTTTTTGTTAAATGCAATTTTCTAATCCTTTTCTATGTGATAAGCATGAATTTCGACAACAATTGTTGGAAATGTAGATTGTTGGAATTGAGGTTCCGAGAAACATACTAGAAATAATGGGTCAATAATCTAAGATCATGAGAGAAGAAGATGTCATATCTCCATCCAAATTAAGTAAATATATGAATAACATAAGGCAAATACTAACTACAACATATCATGCAATAGTTAATAGTATAAATTTAGAAAAACTTCATAAAAATAGTTAATGGTATAAATTTAGAAAAACATTCTTGAAAATTGTGTAATCAAACACCTTTAAATCTCTTACCAAACAAAAAAAAACACCTTTATCCATACCTAATTAGTAAGATTTATAACTTAAACTTTATCCATTCATTTTTCTCTTTTTTTTTTTTGACTTCATTCATTATCTTTCTCTTATTTACCTTGCTTTTGTTTAGATAAAGCACTCTTTTATTTTTTGATAGAATTTTAGATTAAGCACTCTATCTATATATAAAATGTCTTTATCAATAAAAAAACCTTTATAAAAAAAGAATACTACTATTGTTCATATAAAAAGTCTACCTAACTACCACTCTTTGATTAGAAAAATTAACAATAAAAGTGACTGGTGGGAATGCAATGCATGGTGAGACCAAAAATACACAGTAGTATGACTAATAAATTGTGAAAGTAAAGATGATTTGGATCATGTTTATGTCGTGGATGAAAATAATGAAAGTGGGTCCCACACACATTGAAGGGTGTGATCTTTCCCTCTGATGACAACTAACCACGTGCATTTCGAGAGACCCAGATTCGGACACGCCTTTTCTCCACTCATCATCACAACAATTTCACAACTCACAACACACTAGTAGTAACTCCTAAATTCTCATATCAATAAATAAAAAAAATTAAAATATTACAGTACAACAAAACAGTATGGTCGATCAGTTTATGTTCATCTTTTCCTAATTAAATATCAAGAGTTTGGCTATTGTCTTAAATATGGAGTATATTTTAAATTTTTAAGTTAGTTATTCCACTATTTGAAATACTTTTAATCCAACAAAGAAAATAATCACTGTATTTTTTTGGTCAAAACTTAGATATTTACTGCTAAAACAATGATTAATCATCCACTAGATTAAAGACACATCAAAAGATTAGATAACTAATTCGAAGATTTAAAATTGTTCTATATTAAAAGTAAGAAATACTCCTTCCGTCTCAAAATATAAGGGAAAATAAAAAAAATACACTTATTAAGAAAACATAAACATGAGAATTAAAAATATGGTTTTGTGGAATTTTTCTTAAAATAAGTACGTGGAAAGATGTAAAATCAATTTTAATTGATTGTTGTTTATAGAGAAAAGTGGAGAGAGAGAATATTAAATGCAATTTACATTTAATTTCATGAAAATAAGAAAAAAAATAATTTTTTTTCCCATATATTTCGGGACAGAGGAGGGAGTATCTTAGTCTTAGTCATAACAAAAAAAATTAATATACCTGATTTGTCATAAAAGGTAAAAAAGATAAAGCATGAAAGCATATAGAAAATTAGAGTAAAATATAGAAAAAGAGTAACGAAAATAAGGAAAGAAACAAAAGATAATAAAGAACGTGTTGTTACATCATCTGCACTTAGTCCCTTCCCCATTCTTTCAATTTCGTTTCCGTGTTTGTCTGTCCTGTCCACTCACAAATATCAGATCAAAAAATCAAATCCACCGAATCCCCCAATTTCTAGGGTTTCTCTCTCTCAATTCAACTCATTTTCTTCTTCAATTTTTCATTCCAATTCCAATTCGGTTGTTCTATCATGGAACAACAACAACAGCACCAGCAGCAGCAACTGATTCAGCAACCGGTGATTCCGCTTACCGGAGAAGAAGTTAGGGTTTCTGAAAATTCTGAGTTGATCGGAGTCAACGCTACTTCTGCTGACGTGGCGATGACTGACGGTGGCGGCGGTGGTGGTTGTGACACTGCTTTGAAAAGGAAGCGTGGTCGTCCTCCGAAAGGAACTCTTCCTCTTCCTCCGCGGTTGAAGCAGGTGAAGCCGAAAGAGGATGAAGATGTTTGTTTTATTTGCTTTGATGGTGGTTCACTTGTGCTCTGTGATTATCGGTTAGTTCATAATTTTGTTTGTGGAAATTCAGCTACACTTTGATTTTTTTTTTTTTTTGAGGTATAATACTATAATTGTGTTTGTGTTGATTTTAGGGGTTGTCCTAAGGCGTATCATCCAGCTTGTGTTAAGCGAGACGAAGAGTTTTTCCGGTTAACGGAAAAATGGAATTGTGGTATGTTGAATTTTGTGTTTTTTGTTTTGTTTTAATTTGTTAACATGCGGAGATTAAATTGAAGTTTAATGTGGTGAATTATAGTTGTTAAGATGTTTGGATTGAATGTTGTTATCATGTTTGTTTGCTTATATGATTATAAGAAAATTTTGATTTTGTGTGTTTATGGGGATTGAGAATTGAGATATGTTTTATCACTTGAATGAAATCTGATCGTTTATAAATGAGTTTTGAGAAATAGTTTTTTTTTTTCTTTTTCTGGTGGATGAACTAAAATGGAGAAAATGTTGCTGTCTAGATACTTGATAGCCTTGAGAAAGTTTATCGTGAATGTGAAGATGATCATTGCTGTCATTTTAGTTTTGCTTATATATCTGAGGTATCGGGGCTTGGTTTCCCTTCATTAGGCATGATTAATTTTGGGTTTTAGTTTATGAAAATTGTTGAGGTTCAAGGAGTGGTGCCTGTTGTAGGGGGATTGTAGTAGCCCTAGTTCTCTCTTCCTTGATCTCAGTTGATCAGTTCAGGGCGTTTTTCGGTCTGCACATGTTTGTTGATCATAAAAATTTGCATTAAAAATTAGGGTTAATTACTCATTATACTAATTGTGTCAAGGGTGCATTAATTTGGAAGGAAAAAAGACGAATGTGCAAGTGACATTAGATCCCTTGCATAGATCGTGTTTTATATAATAGATTTCTTGTGCATGGCTCATTTGTGTTTTTGCTTGAAAACGTGAATAACTGTTTCCGGATTATGTTGAATCAAATCAATTCAATATTTAACAATGCTATTCATTTATTATCTCTTATAATATAGAGTCGCTATTAGTACATTTGCTAATTAGTGCATCTTCCTTATTTTTGACAAGTTGATCACTTCTTTTTGTAGTAGATTTTTTATTTTTATTTAGCGTCTAATGGCATAACTAAGTGTTCTTTTTTTCACTGCTTAGGTTGGCATCTATGTAGCGATTGTGGCAAATCGTGCCACTACATGTGCTATACTTGTACATATTCCTTGTGCAAGGGATGTACGAAAAAAGAATCTGATTTTGTTAGTGTCAGAGGAAACAAAGGTTTGTGTGGAGCATGCAAGAGGACAATAGTGCTGATCGAAAACTGTGCCATGGGAATTAAGGTAATGGTTTATTGAACTTTGTCATGAGTACACATCAGTACTATTTTCCCATCCCTCTCCCTATATTTTGAGTGTTAGGAAGAGAGAGGGTATGTGTGCCACTAGATGTTGAGTTAATTATACATGAAAGCATGATAGTCTAACTTTTATCTTTTTAATTCCTTCTGCTACTTTCTCAGTGCGAAGTGGATTTTGATGACAAAAGCAGCTGGGAGTATCTTTTCAAGGTGTATTGGATGTACTTGAAACAAAAATTATCTCTAGATTTTGATGAGATCCTTCGAGCTAAAAATCCGTGGAAAAGTGCTGTTCGTGCGAGTTGCAAGGTTCAAACTCCCCGAAAACCTCACCATCTTAAAGCTGACAATGGTTATGGATCTGAGAATTCCTGTGTAGTAGATTCAAATGGTCCAATAAACAAGAAGGTTAAAGAAAATATTTGGGACAGTTCCTTAGACGGTTCTGGACACAATGCACAAGGCTCGTCGACTACATGTGAGCTTAATGGGAATACACATGTAATACAGAACCAAATCAATCCTAATGAGTCAGCAATCGGTGATGCCACTAATTCACGAGCTGTGAGACTAAGAGAGCCAGTCTGGCATTACCAGGATCAAACTGGGAGGGTTCATGGTCCTGTTAGTTTGTTGTTTCTGTGCAAGTGGAAAGGAACTGCATATCTCCCTCCAGATCTCAGAATATGGAGGATAGATGAGAAACGAGAGA
This sequence comes from Trifolium dubium, assembly GCA_951804385.1. Classification (NCBI taxonomy): domain Eukaryota; kingdom Viridiplantae; phylum Streptophyta; class Magnoliopsida; order Fabales; family Fabaceae; genus Trifolium; species Trifolium dubium. Next base: position 41,974,540 of record OX638067.1, read on the forward strand.
ACTCTATATTGTTATCTGATGCACTGAGTTGGAAGTGTTCCCAAACTGTATCATTGCCACTCAACTGTGAACAACAACAGTCTTTGGGGGCCAGTGTTACACTAGAAACCACCACAGAAAATAGTCAGGGTCGTATCAGCAATGCAACAAGGAGTGAAATTTGTGCGAACAACCAAACCGTCAAGCAGGGTGAGGTGGAAAAGGTGGGTGATACTTATACCCCACCTAATGGTACAGATGAATCTGTTAAGAGCAATGGAGGGCACACTCCATCTCCTGGTTTAACTCCACAAGCAGATGGGAATATCAGTGATGGGCAAAGTGGTAATTTTGAACGAGGGGAAGAGTCACCCAAATGTGACATTTCTTGTCATGATGGTCCTGATGCACACCCTGCACTACCTTCAACTGCCTTTGATGAAAAATTGAATGACAATCCTTCTGATAAAGTGGTGGAAGGTCATGGGAATGAGCAAAAATCTGAAATGAATGGAAATTTGGGTTCCAATAGGTCTTCTGAGGGTCAGAGTAATAGTGGGAAAAGTGAGCAGAAACAATCTGACAACGAAGAGAATTCGGGACAATCTTCTGGTCAGAACTGGAGAGGACATAGTGAAATGCATCCTCCAATGGATACTTCTTCATGGATAGCAAATCTCTTTGGCGATACGGGTGATGATTCAGTTTCAGATCTGTTGGAACAAGTAGCAGCGAAGGAGAAAGATGGTGTATTGGAAACTCCCACTGAAATAGAGTGGGATGATGAGTTGACCGATGGTGTTTTAACTGATTGTTTCAGTTTCGCTAATGAGCTTAGCCCGATGACAGGTCAAGGTGATGCTCTGCACTCCCCAAGTGATTTACATTTACCATCTCAATCCACTGTAGTAGAGGAGCCATTTCCGCAAGCAAATGTGCGTAATCATCAAACTATATGTGGGGAACAATCCTCAAAAACTCCTGAAGTTGAGGTGCGTACAAACAATATAATTGTTTATATAATCAACGGGAGTCAGGCTCTGAAAGCCATCCCACCTGTTTGTCTCGTAAAATATTTTTTAAAATTTAGTTTATATTAACATTCGGTATCAATTGTGTGCAGTCTACTTTCTCGGGTATTAACTGGAATCCAACTCATCAATTTTCATGGGATCCGACTCGTAAGTTGTTTCTCAACCTTCTTAGCTTATGCCTATTCTTGTATGATTACTCTGGGGCTTCTTCAATTCACAATTCATTGAATTTGTATATTTCGCTAAAAAATTTGTTTGAATTTTCAGGTTGACTTGTACTCGGCTGATTACATTGGAGGCTATTTTTCTTTAGTCTTTAGGCTAAAACAGATTTTAGACCAACTTGAATCGGATACTTAATATCCTGTTTATAACAACATTCTTTTGCGATCAGTGACCTCTCACCTTCCTTCGTTGTTGGGGAAGAAATGGAAGAGCGTAGCCAACTCTATTTTGATTTTCATTTCATTGAATTTTAAATGCGAGAAATGGATACTCGTTACTTTAATTTAGTTTTTTATCGCAGATGTTTATAATTAGCGGTATATATTTCTTTGTGTGCATTATATGGATGATAATTATGATATACTATTTAGCTTGTCATTGACATGACCAAATTATTATATATTAAACCTAAGTTGTGCACTTGAAAGTGCAAGGAAGAAAACTTGGGTTCTGGCATGGAGCTGGGATTGTGTTCCGTCGCAAGAAACAAAAATGTTCGGTTTTTTCTTTCTTTCTAGTATAAAAAAATGATGTTTTTTTTTGTAATCCTGGATGCTCTAATAAATGATATCTTATGATGTTGAGGTAAAATATATGCAAACTAAGCATATTTTTGGGGTTTCCGCTAACTCTAAACCATATCATCTTCTTTCTTAATTCCATTGCGACAAGGAGGAGAATGTGGTTGTGAAAATTTTGGAGTATAACCGATGTTTAGGGAGAACCTATGGGGTGTCGTTGAGTGGTTGATGTTTATCTTTTTTTGAGAGTTTTATCTTACCATTGAATATAAAGCAACTTTAGATTTTTGTGTCAGTTGTCCTACTCTTTGATATATCTCCGATTTAGTAAAAGGTTAGCCATTGCGTTTGGCGGTGGTGGATATTTTTTTTCTTCAAGAATTGGGAGGAACAAAGGGAGCATTGCCAAGGAGTTCTAGATTGGAAAGGGTGCAACAAGAAAACGATAATTTTATATAGTTTTACTTTCCTGTTTTTCTTACGGAAGTTTTACTTCCCTGTTATTTAATAGAAGAAAATAAATTCTTGAAGTTAGTAAATATCTTGCATTTTTTAAAACAATAACAATGTCAAATTGGTTTTATTTTGTTGACGCAAGAATGTCCAATTGGTTATTTTCATTATTTCATAAAATACATAATTTCCTATACATAATTCTCTTCATCATATTAACTTACTTTAAAAATCTATTTTCTTCTTGACAGAATATTTACTTTAAAATATACGGAATAGTAATTTCTAATAATATCTTTTAATCACATACGGTGAATATTTGTTGGAGTAAATGGTACTCCTATAAAATGATATAGGAGACGAAACATGTAATAAGTCATTTATTATAGTTGCTAAAATAGCATTTAGTGATTATGAATTCAAGACATACATAAGCACCATTAGCTATAATAAAAGTTCTTGAAATTAAACGGAGTACGTTAGCTTCTGGATGCATGCATGAATATAAGGAAAAGTCGAGAGAAACACTAGGACAATTAAGATTTTGGCATGGTAGACAAATTTTGCACCGTATGTTTGTCATCAAAGAATGATTTGAAGGTCTTTGGGCAGTGGCGGAGCCAGAAAAGTTTTGAAGTCTGGGCAAAATTTTAAACTTAAACAAAAATATTAGTTTTGAAAAAAATAATTAAAGTGTTGCCCTAAATTATTCTTTAAGAATCTCATTTTTACGCTAAACTAACTCCTAAAATATTAAAAATTTTGTTTTGCAATGAAAAATCTCACTTTTGAACAAAAAAAATATTAATTTTGCCCTAAATTAATCCCTAAAAATATTTGTTTTACCTAAAATTAACTCTTAAAATACCAACAAATTTCAGCCGATGCTATAATCGCCTATGTCTTTGGGTGGTGGTATGGATCAGAGTAGGTAAATCTTCAATTGAGTTATTATATATGTAGTGATTTGGTGAGTTATTCTTACTACGAAGTACTAGTAAAAATGAAAAGTTTGCGTTATTTTCCGTATTTTAATGGATACTCTATATCATATATTACGTGTTTGTGTACAATTATGTTTGTTTTTCAATTTTATGCCAAAAGAAGAAAATCTTTGTTCTTCATTTGTAATTGTAGTAATGGATAAATTTATAAGTGTCATCAAATAGTAGTTCTTAGTCAAAAATAAATAATCAAATAGCAATTCGTATCTACAACTATAACCGTGTAATTCTCCATGAAACGTGGTTAGATATTTATGGACTAATAAAATAAACGGGGTAAAGTGAAAAATAACCATTTTTGGTGTCTTTGGTCAAAAATATAAATATCATTTTGGTGTCTTGATGTGTAACATATTGTCATTATTTTTTTTATACATGGACTGTCATTATAACATTTAGATCAATTGTTTTTACTGCAACTAGAGTTGTGCAAATAAACCAGATATTAAAACCCAAATTACTATCCAAATTTTAAAACCCAGCCCAAAACATAAAATGATTATAATATCAAATACGTACTTATAAATAGAAAAAGGCACTTAAAATGTCTAAATTAACCACACTAGTCATAAATGAAACAAATAGTTGGTCAATAATTTCAATCTAACATTGAACACTTTTAAATTGTATAGTCTCATACTCCCCTCTAAAAAGTTTCCCTTATAAAATACCTTATTAAACATTTAAAACTAAACTTTTTACTATTTACCCAAAATAAATCAATCTCTCTATTGTTTAGTAAAAATGGAAAACCCACAAAATAGAAATGTTTAGAAATCTTGTACCAAAAACAAAAACAAAAAAGGAAATGTATAGAAACGAGTTAACAATAATATTCCTCTTTTTCCATCAAAAAAGGAAATGATCGAGTTAGAGTAAAAACAAACAAAACCGCTTTCAAACTTTGACGCCATAAATAATAACTTCAATTCCGAATGCCACCGCTTTTGTTAGATAATTCAATTCCGATCACTCTGCACGCCGGAACTCATGTTGTCACCACCGCCGTCGTCGTATCTGACGCCGACGCAGAGATACGCTGCCGGAGCATTAATGGGCCTTGCTTTACATCAAGCGCAGCTTCATCAGACTCATCCATTAGGTCTTTCAACCGACGAATTTCCTTCTCCGAGTAGTTCCACCACCGCTGCAGTTTCCGAAGATCCCAAACTTTGGATCCATCATACCTCCGGTTTGCTTCGCCCTCTTTTCATGTACGTTTTTCTATCTATCATCTTTTTCATCTTCACGTTTTCTATGAAGCGCGTACATTTCTCGGAATATATCATTTTCTCAAACTGCGCCGTGTCAGTGTCCATGTCGTGTCTCATGTCCATAGATTGCAAGATACCAATTTGTTTTTTTATTTTTTTAATTTCATTGCAATTTTGTTTTGGAAATGATGATTTTAGTGATGTAGTAAAAAAAACTAGTCTCAGTTAATTGATTTTAATTCCATTTAGTTTTTTACTAATCAATGTTTTGAAGTTAATCAAATTATTGTTGATTTTGTGATATGCTTGATTCTATTTTGTGTGAATAGATTTTTGGATATTGATTCTGGAGCATGGTCTGGACTTGAGGAAACTTCTGGATCTTCT